>OX243898.1:20580398-21122898 GCA_945859665.1 Anorthoa munda
GTCAACATTTTATACTTTACAATCGATTGCTGATATAATATTACTTTGTCTAGTCCCCAGGCTTTTAAAAACCCAGATGTATGTTTAAACTTAAGTAATTGATATAAATATAAACTTGTCTCTACGTACATTCTAAAACTAACATTCACATTATGGAGTTTATATTTATTTTTTAGAACGTCCCCTGTGTCGTAGCTGAAGTGACTTGTTTTCTGGTTGGGGACGCGCATTTGACCTTTATAAGTTCTGAGGGTTTCGTGAAAGGTAAAACTATGCTAGAGCTTTTAAAAGGTAATATTTTTACTCAACTACGGTAGAGCAAAACGAGGGTTATGATTTTAATCAGCATGTGTAAAAAAAATATAAACGTACACAAATAGCTCACGATGATTTAAGACAACTCGCGTAACCAACAGCATACATGGAATCTGACCTACTTGGAATCTGACATCCATTGCCGCTTTCCTGTTAGTGAAACTTATTTCTATCAAAAGGCCAACATTTTCACAACTATATCCCAAATCAAAAAAATCAAAAAAAAATATCAAAGAGCAAATACAACTTCAAACTTCATCATCTCAAAAGTGTAATTTTGTGGGTTGGATCCATTTTGTGTAACTACGTCCATTTAGTGTTATCATTTGTAGACTATAGAGTCCGTGCGACCAAAGAAGTCCAGTACACGTGGTGCGATGAATATATTGTGAGCAACTGTACCAAACCATTACTAACTCAAAATCTGACCTAATTGGAAAATGTCCTAGCTGGAAAATGACGTACATGGAATCTGACCTACTTGGAATCTGACGTCTTTTGCCGCTTTCAACTAAACTAATACTTTCTGAAAGGGCTTTATCAAACCTTACGTTATGAAAGCTAAGATTGATTGTGCAACAGTTCACAAATATTAGAATAAACGATTAAAATATAAGATTCAAATTAACCACGCAATCAAAATCTTAACCAACGTTCAGTCTACGCCTCGCAATCGTTAGTGCTTGCCCGCGATGACCGCCCTGTGTCCTGGCGATTAATGGTCGCAGGCCTAATTGAAATTCAAATCAAAGTCCGCGGTCGTGTTAAAAGATTCAGTGTCACCCACTCTGTAGAGCTGTCACGTTGGCACCGGCACAGTTACAGGGAGGAGGTATGTAAGGTATTTCAAGGCGTTGTGATCTGATTTGCTGCGTATTAGAATTTGTAGATGTCTCTGTGGGAGTGTTTTTAGAGTACTTGCCAAACTTCGGAATAGAGTCCAGAACTTCATGCTCACCGGTTAAACCAAACCGGAAAGCGACAACCCTATCCCTAAGGGTTGTAAGGGTGGCCAGAACCATCGGTTACACGTAGGTTGGAGGTTTGTTTTTTTTTTTTTTTTTTTTTTTTTTTTTTAAAAGCGGTGCCCCACACTAGGAATTTCTTCCTGTATCCAAAAGAGGCGGTATCTTGGATTAACAATACAGAAAAGAAAGTTGAATGAACATTATTAAGGTTATAGCGATTGTCGAAGTGGCAAAATGAAAAGCCGATAGAAGCAGGTTTTTTTTTTTTTTTTTTTATTCTTGGTAAAAGAAACACTCGCAATCCAAAATCCACACAGCCTCGTTGATCTAGTCTAGGTCGAAAACTTGCAAATGCTACTGCTTAGCATGAGGTCTTGGGTTCGATTACCGGGTCAGGCCAAGTGATATTCCCCCCCGGTGGGTTCCCGCATTGTCGAGGCGGGGGGGGCCAGTAACCGTGGCTTGGCCACCCACGGTGAAGCGAAGAGGAACCCGAGGAAGGGCCGCTCGTCAGGGCTTTTGCCGATTAAGCCGACGACGTAGCAGCTAACTGGTAGGTTGCGATGCCGCTTGGGAACAGGCGACAACGCAACTGAGGCGGGCCGCGATGTCTTTTGGAGATTTCCAGGTCCCATACGATGTCGCGACTGGAGGTTGGAGGCCGCGGCGGGAGAGGAGTGCCGGTATTGCGTTAGCCGCTCTCCCTATCCCCTGCGGCCAAACAATGGTAGGTGGCGGGGCCATTGACCTTGACCCGTCACAGGGGGACCAAGGGCGCCATACACGGGGTCGTCTGGCACCCATGTGCTTATTGGTCCCTGGGGTGGTCACGACGTACAGTGTGTTCTGGTGCGCAGGTGATGGGGGGTAATCCCCCGAGGAGGGTCCGGTGACGGACAGCCGCGGCGGGTTCGCGGTGAGTGCTAACGCGTGCCCGTGTTCCCGCCATAAGCGGCACAGGAGGACACCGTGGAGTTTTAGTGGGTTAGAGTCCCACATAACTGCACTATCTCCCCGTGGTAGTGCAGTATGCATGAGCATTTCTCAACGCAAAAAAAAAAAAAAGGCCAAGTGATATTGAATGTTCCAGTCTGTCTGGGTTTAAAAAAAGTTGAAGACAACAGGCTCTTTTAAGTAAATGATTTAAATTAAATAATTGGTTACGTTTGCTAGCGACTGGTTGACATCCCAGAGATTCAGCTTAAAACATAACAACGATAATTGGCAAAAACAAGCGAATAGGTTTTTTAACAGACAAAGACTAAATAATCAACCTATCCTTTCTGATGCAAGATTAAACGTTTCTAAGCTAGACACCCGCAGTAAGCAAACTTAAAACTGACAACCCTGACCGTCTAGTTCACTACATCACTATTTATCTACAACCTCGTTCTCATTTACGGTGTGAGCACTACCAGTAATAGGTAGGTATTCAATGAAAACAAAGCAGTTTTGCTTCTAGTTACTTGGAAAAGTAGATGGTTTAATAGGTTTTGTGAGAAACATATAATAGACAAGCCAAAAGGTTTTCCATCGGTAAAAATTACGAACTTCCATATAAACTTTTATCTGATAGGTAGCTGGTATATTTCGCACAAAACTAACAGCTACCTGAAATGTATCATAAATTCGAAACCAAAACCAAATGTCCATTAATGTGACTGATATTGTGAGAAAACGAGAAAAGTAAATTGACTGACTTCATTTCCTTAGTTATTCTTCCTATCATACAGACATTAAGAAATTTAGGACTGCATGGTGACAATTTAGTCCTAAAGTTCTACTCCACTTTTCTAGCTATTAAAAAAAAAATCTATGAGAAATAGATATTTTACGAGAAAAATAATGTTCTCTTTTTTTAACGTCTCAAAATTGTAAAATACATTTTTATAAAGAAACATTTTCCAATTAAAAGATGAGGTTAACTCATTTTTTAAGAACTATCTTTAAGCTATTGTATTTTATTTTTAGAGAATATTCGTTAGGTACTCTTCATAAGTAATTCGTCTGCTGCTTCGTCACCCATAATTAAGTACCACAGACAATGCACTTGAATTTGAAATGAAAAAGCGCTTTAATTTATTCCCATTTTTAATAAAAACCAATAACATTTCTATAACACTTCTAGAAAGACTATTTTTTTTTTATCGTGGGCTCGGTACTGCTCGGTGCCTCGGTCACTGACGACTGACGAATTTGTTATTTTTATTATTTTCCTGTTCAAAAGAAAACACTTATGTATAAATGTTTGCCGTTTTCACGTAATTAATCTGTGTGAAGCTTCGAATGGTGGAAAATTGAAAATATTTTTTTACCTCGTAAAAATTGGATCGGTTTAGATTTCAATACTCTTTGGTATTTTGATATTTTCTATGATATTTCATAATCGATGTTCTAACTTGGCTTCCGTGTTCAAGTTTAATCAAAAGGTCGGATATGGGTGTCAAGAAATAAAATAAATAAATAAGCCAGTATAGCTAGACAAAAGCCCATATTTCAAGTCATGTCCTCCAACTCGACTCTACCTCATCGAGCAAAGAAAGGCATCAAATTTACAAACACAGCTTATTATTTTGTGAATTCTCGTTACGTAATTACACGCTTTTTTAATCTTCTTTTGTCTGTATATTTAATAATTATACCGTTAGTACTTTGAATGCACTACATAGTACATACCTACCTTAAATCATGAAATACACACCACAACCGTTTATAGGAAAACAACGACCTTTCCCTCATAAAAACAATTAAATTATTCTCGACATCTCTTCGCCAAATAACCAAATGATTTGATACTGCGCAACGATTACAGCTAATTGTTCCTCACAGTGCCTGCTTGACCTTTTATTTTAAAGGACATTTTAAAGCGAGGTCTTATTTCATAAATTACTTACATTTCGTTTATTCGACTTTGCTGTTAATTCAGGATGGCTCATAACCGACATTTTAAAAAGAAAATGTAATAGTAATATAGTAATATTTATTCACTTAAAACATTGTAGTTCATGCTGACAGTTTATAGTAATCGTTTACTTTATAGTGTACTACAATAAAATGGAGGGTGTGGTGCTGCATTCCTAGCTAGGTTAATAGATAACCTGTGTTAAGGAGTACAGTGCCGATCCCCAAGGAAAGAAACAATAAAATCGTACACAGTATGCATTATGGGTGCTCGCCAAACCCCCGGACCGCCGCAAGGTTGGCTTTCATATTTGCAAGGCACGAAATGTTTTTGTAAGAGATTTACTACAGCGCAGCCACTGTAGCCAAACTCAGGGCGGCCAAGAAGTTTGGCGAGCACTATACATTATGATTTATTTATTTCAAGCAATCCTGATACTTAACTTAAAACTAACAAGCAAAACATCAAGATAAAATAGATAAAAAAAAATATAAAAAAATGGGTAAGTATATAAACCAAAAGTAAGTCATGTAACTTGTGGGTAGGTGAACATTTTGTTGTGACCAAGAGTGTGTATGTTGTCATGTGCGAATGTATGCAGTATTTCCGCTAGAGGTTACGAGTCATAAACTATAGCGGATTAAATTCTGTATGACCGTAACAAATACCAATGAGACCCTGATGTGCATCTTTATAGTAATTATAATTTATTTTATTTATTTATTTATTGAATGAAATAGCATATTTCATTAAAGTATATTTGTAGTAATTAATTAAATTTTTTAGGTTATGAATTTTTCTGTATCGTCATAATTTTTACTTTGTAGGAATGGGTAAACAGCCTTTTTACATTTGTAATAAGAAATACCATATATTGGACAGTGCCTGTTTATCTTATTATAGAGAGCCGGGCCTTGGAAGTAAAAAAATCTTTTACAAAAAGATGATCGTATTCGTGGGAGAGAGCATATTATGTCTTTTCGTCGTTTTGTTAATTTTTTATATGGGGTTTTCCGGTGTTGTAATAGTATTACTTGTAGAATAAAATGTTGCCGTATGTTGAGAACTCCCCAGTGACTGTACAATTCATTAGTAGGGAACATAAAATGTCGAAAGGTTGCAACCTTTAAAATGGCCCTATGTGCGACTTCCAAAGGCATCAAAATAGTCTTAGCAGCACCGCCCCAGCATGAGATACAGTATGAAATAATAGATGAGCATAGTGCAAAATAGACAGTACGAATAATTTTGAGGTTTGCAACATGTCGAAGGGTTCTAAATATATAAATTAGTTTTCTAACTCTACCCGTAAGTAGGTTAATATGCGTCTTAAAGTTTAAATTTTGATCTATTATTATACCTAGGTATTTTGTATGGCTAACGTTTACTAAGGATGGACAATTACATGATGTATTTGTAAGGCAAGTGTGTGCTTTTAATGTTAGGGCTGTATGTGGTTGGGAAGCCGCGCTAATTGAGTAAGTAAGAAAATTTGTTTTGCTGGTATTTAGGGTAAGGGTGTGTGCAGTCAGCCAGTCTAAGGCTGTGTTAAGGCCGTGTTGTGCTACTTGTTCCAGCTCAGACCAAGTGTCTGCGGTGAAAGTTATAGCGGTTTCATCCGCAAATGCAACAACCCTGCCATTAGGAATGTTGAGGTTGCACAGATCATTTATAAAGATAATGAAGAGGGTGGGACCCAATATGCTGCCTTGGGGCACCCCGTAGCAGATGGGAAGCTCTTTACTACTGCAATTATCAATTCTGACAGTTTGTGTGCGATTACTTAGGTAACTATGAAAAAGATCAAGAACTGCCCCCCTGATGCCCACACCCTCAAGCTTGAGTAGAAGAGTAGAGATGGGAACCGTATCAAACGCCTTTGCGAGATCCAAGAAGACTGTAAGAGCTTTTTTATTCTGGTTAAGATGTAGAACAACATTATTGGTCACATCTTGTACAGCATCACAAGTCGATTTATTTCTGCGAAACCCATACTGTTGTGGGGATAATAGATTGTAACGTTCAAGGTATTTAATTAGTCTTTTGTTTATGAGACGTTCAAGTACCTTGGATAAGGCACTCAGAACTGCAATAGGACGATAATTGCTGGGTAGGTTTCCATCTCCACCCTTGAATATCGGATGAATTATTGCCTTTTTCATAGAAGTGGGAAATACTGACGTTTCAAAACTAAGATTAAAAATATAGGATAATATGGGCGCCAGAATATTAGCATACCTCTTCAGAAACAGAGATGAGATGGTATCCCAACCAGTGGCAGCGTTTGATCGCAGTGAACTTATAGTAGATATAATTTCATCAGGGTCTGTTGCTTCTAAGACGAATGATGTGAGTGGAATTGTTTTTTTTTGGGTCTGTGGAAGTGTAGTATTATTGCAGATATGATCCGCAAGTTTCTTGCCAATGCTCACAAAGTAAGAATTTACTACATCGCAACATTCTACTGGTGTCGATGCGCAGGTCAGAAGCTGTGTGGGTGATTTTTCGTTATTGGTTGTGCTCGTAATTTTCTTTATAGTTTTCCATAAAGCCTTTGGATTGGAACTTGCTTTATGAAGTTCTTGCGTGTCAAATAATCTTTTTGCTTTTTTCAACAGGCCTGAACAGAAGTTTCTGTATCGTTTATATGCTATCTTTAGTACTTCGTTCTCAGGAGATAATTTAAGCTTTCTATTTAACGCGTCCCTGTTTCTTATACACCGCTACAGTCCTGGGGTGATCCATGGTTTGAAAGTTCTCTTCCTTGCTGGCACCTGTTTTAATGACGTATTGTTTGAAATAGCTGATGCCAAGAGGTCTATTAAGTTATCATTAGCCGAGTTAACGTCTTGTATAGACAGAATATGATTAAAATCAATTTGGGATATCGATTTATCCAGAGCCTCGTAATCGATTATAGTTATAGTGGGCATGAAAACTGTGCGTTCGCGCTGCTTTTCTAGACACAGCAAGGAAGAGTGATGGTCAGTGACTGTGGTGTCATATACAAACGATACACATGGACATTTGGTTTTTAAAATTAGGTGATCCAGGCAATTTTTTCCTCTGGTTGGCAGAGTATGGGCGGGGAGAAAACCATGTGAGGCCAAACAGTTCAGATATTCGTGGGAACGTGTGTCGATAGTAGTGGATTTTATATCTATATTTAGATCACCAGTTATTATTACCGTTTTAAATTTCTGCAGTAATGGTAGTAGATTATTCAAAGCCAAAAGAAAATCATGGATATTATCATTGGATGGTGAACGGTAAATGCAGACTATTGCCACTTCCGATTTTATTTTAATAATGAGGCCAGAAGCGGCTTGATTAAAGTCTGGCTCTTCATATGTAACAAGCAAATCAGACTTGGAATATACCACCACACCATCACTTTGATTAAGATGTTTGGTGGTCCTATGCATAGTATAGTTTTGCAGCATCGGTATATAGAAATTGTTAGAACAGGCTAACCAACACTCTGTTAAGACCACCAGGTCACAGTCACAAGAGATACGGTGCAGCAGGGTTTGTAAATTTAAGAAATTACAATTTATAGAACGTATATTTTGCGAGAGTACTTTTAGATATTTATTCGGTTGTTTTATAAATGTGTTAGTCAGTTCAGGGGCACATGAGTGAATTTTTGATACAGAAAGTTCGTCTATACCATCAATTAAATGGTTTACGTCATTATTCATTTTTATATTGTATAATAGCTTGGAGAGTGGGGCTAAATTGGGTGATCAATAGTGACTTAGGTACTTGTATTAGGCGTATATGTTGAATTTGAAGAGAAAAGGTATGACACGGTATAGAATTGAGCAATTTAACAACTCCATAACAAATGCAGGGTAATAAACACCACCAAGCATTCGCAAAAACTTCCTGATTGCACAGCAGCATCAAACTGCACATTCGCGATAGATGTTGTGATCGTATTGAGAGTAAATCTCTCAGTGTTACATATGCAATGTTTACATGAAATTTGCAGATAGATTCATAATAATAGTATAGATAGTCAATCAAGTTACATGCATGAGTTTTTAAATTTAAATTTTTGAAGTAAATAAAATTAGAGATTATTTTATCTAAATTTAGAAATAAATAGGTAGTAAAATAATAATAGTTGTTACGTAGTCATGGATTTAGGACATCGTTGGTAGTTGCGATGTTAGTAGAGGCTAATTGTTGCAATTGTTGTTCACTTTTGACCAGGATGGCTTGACTGTCGGGATCCTTTTTCAGCATAACTCGTCCGCTTGAGGTCCAGCAGAATCTATATTTGTTCGTTTTAGCATAATTCCTGGTGAGGTAAAACAGTCTTCTGGTGTGAGGGGTCAACTGTTCGGCTATGTATACCGGAGTCCCTGGTGCAGTTTTTAAGCCTAGTTGTGTTGTGCACAATTTGTGATCAGGATTTCGTTTATTGTAGTCTTTCACTGCTGTGAGAAAATTGGACCTCATGAGGGCGTTCGAGAACTCAACTGTTAGATTCGATGTTGTATTTTCCTTCTTTGATGGTTGTCTTATTATATCACGAATACTAGTAGGTTCTGTTTGCAACTGCAGTTGGTTTGACAGATGCTGTATCATGTCGTACAAGGCTGTTTTACTCTCGTTTGCCTGTTTGGGAACATTCCGGATTTCCACAGATGTTTTAATAAGATTTCGCTCGAACAATTCGACTTTTTCTTCTAATGTTGATAACTTGATCACCATATTGTTTCGTTCCCTTTCCAGTCCCGTAATTTTACCTTCCAGTGAAAATATCTGATCAGAGACAAATGTCAATGATTTTTCCATTTCGCCATTTATAACCTTAATCTCAGTGTTGTGCCTTTTTATTTCCATGAGATGCTTCTCCAAGTTATCCAACCGTCCATTTTGAGCGCACATCATCTCTTTCATCATCTCAATGATTTCCATCCTAACGTTAATTTATAAAAAATGTGTTTTTCTGTAACCCCGCAATTGGATCCCAATTCACCGCCTGATTCAGGCCCCGTCAGCTCCACAACAGGCCTATCGGAGTCTGCATGTCAATAGGTTATCGCATTGTGCGGTCGATTTCAATCCGGTGAGCATCGAACCACAGCCATGTTGGTTTGAGATAACGGAGATGACGGAGGTGAGAATTTCGTTGAAGGAAATTAGTGTGGTTTGTGTGGTTTGTATTCTTAAATAATACCTTTTGTTCAGAATAAAATAATTGCGTAACATTTTAATAAATACGAACACCAATACTTGCTTTAAAAGGAAAACATCATGAGCAAATCCAAACTTATTTGTTTAAAAAAAAGATACCGACGAATTGAAAACCTCCTCCTTTTTTGGAAGTCGGTTAAAAATCAAAGTTTATTCTATATCTTTTTAAAAATCTTTATAAACTCTTATCTTTGTAAAAGGATTTCTAAAGAAAATAAAAGCTAATATTAATCTTATATTTTTATACAAAACACAGAATGTTACTAAAACCAATATAATAAAACCCAAAAATAATAAGTAAATAAGTATGCCTCCAACGTACAAATATTATAATCCCTAACTTCCTACTTGATAGAATTTAGTTCAAAGTAATTACACCTTTATTGAGTCACAAAAGAGCTTATCTATACGGACTTAACGTTTTCTTGTAATTATGAATGATAATTTGAGGATGGTCAAAGAAAATTTCCCTTTGAATTGGAGGGGTTGGGTTTGTGTGGATGATTGTAAAGACCACTTGGGAGTCGTATCAGGTACCTACCTTTTTATGTTCCAATAATATCATAGCGCATTTCGTGTATCCAAAGTTGACTACCTGATCTTAACCAACACCCACAAGCAAAAACTTTTAATAATTCACACTTGAACTCATTTGCCCTTTCTAAATACATAACAATTTTCCAAGATATCTTCCAAGAATCCTAAACATTAACAAACACGCGTAAAACAGCATACGGAAAACGTAGAAAACACGGAAAGATACTGGGCATTCTGAGCGATTTCCTTAACATGTAAGGCATGGAACTGTATGGTAGTGCTGTGATTTACTTATGAAAATAAAGGACAGACCGTACTATATCTATATACTCTGCCGTAAATATCGGGCGCGTGACCTTTGTGTCGGGTTTAAGTAATAGACTTTTAGCGAGTACCATGCTATTTGAAGAATTGTTTATTTATTAGATGGAAAACCTAAAAAAATATATAAATTATTTGACATGTTTCCTTTTTAAAGTAAGTGTTCAACATTTTCCCAGTTGTATAATTACACAACAGTGACATAAGACAGAAGCTGTACATATTATGTAAACCTTGTAGTATGTAACTTAAGTTAACCTAGGTCAGAGGGCAGATGCTCGAACTGATGAATTCATTCGCATACTGTTGGCCCTAAAGCAAGCTCTATATAGCAAACAAAAAGTTTTTGGTGTCAAAAGAATGATATTTGATTTGCGTTTTATTTGCTGGGGACGGGAAGGACGAATGGCGAGTATCTGAGTCAACTGTTGACTCAAAAAACTGGAGAAAACCGTGTAGCCCTCATAGATGATGGATTTGAGGTTTTCTTCCATAGTTTTCTATTACTTGTTATCTCAGTAATCACCCATTCAACACCTTCGAAATTTTCCCAAACCGCTCACCTCCGATAACTTGTCAACAATACTCGTATCTCATGCATTCCCGTACCGTGCTACAGCGGAGAGTCAGTTAGACAAATGACGTCATCAATGAACATAGATCTCCGCCGCGACTCAGTTCGACATGCCATGTCTTATTAAATGATACTATGTTTTGTAGGACGAGGAGATAAGGAAAAAATTTTGTTTGTGAGTTCTGGGCGAGATCTACGGGCTATTACAATGTAACAAGTAAGGTGAGGTGTATGTTTATTAATAAATAAATAATCATATAATACGCCTCTAAAATGTTACAAATAATTGTTCTACTTTCTTCTCCTTTCCAACAGATTTTTATCAAAACTTTATACATTAATTTTTCAAGCCACGTATGCTGAAAAGAAACTGCACCCTAAAGCATAATTCAAACCCGCTTGACATAATAAGCAAAGAACCGCATTTTTCTTATAATTGGAATATTTTTATAATAACTGTTTGTAAGAAACTCTTAGTAATAACACAACTAATAAACTGGGACATGTATTTCAATGAAGTTACAGAGTATCGAAACTGAACTTGTTGTTAGGCATTATTTTCTTTTTAATTTGTTGAATAGAAGCTGAGTTTAATTCAGAATAACGACAGTGTTGCTACGCACCATGCTACGGCGTAGCTCTGTGCTACGAATCATGTTTTACGCCTTAGATACATTTTAAGACACTCTCTTGCCCTCATCCGAATTTATTTGGGTTCGGCGCAACATGTCTTCTTTTCCGTATGTACTACATACATACTTTGACAGAAAGTACAATTTAAAGCCATGGTTCTTAAAGTATGTTTTGCACAAGAGCTCGTTTTGTAACGGAAGTAAATAGTGCTCAGAAAGGATTTTCGACACTAACTCTCCTAAAGAGAATAATAGGGAATGGAATATGGTTCATATAGACGTTAGTCACTTTTGCCAATGAGAAATCCCTTCAGGCACAATGCTATTTCAAGACAATCCTAGTATGTTCAACTTTTTACTTATAATTACAACTAGCATAAAAAATCAAGCTTAACATAAGACCCTATAGGTTTCAACTAACACTGCCAAGTTTGCAAGAAACTTGCAAGTTGGAACCCTGCTCAAACTACCTTTAATATTATTAAACTAAAGCCTGAACTTACGGGATTACAGACACGGTCTTAATAGTTTGGTTTTATTGTAATAATTACTGTTCAGATGCTTGGAGTAAATTAAAGGGATGGAGGAAGTCATCTTGTAGGGGGAAGCTTAGCCTAAGGCTGTGTGGGTAGACCTAAGTTAAGACTGTGTGTAATCAGACTATCGTTTAATGAAAACTATAGATAAAACTGTTTTGACTGTGAGTAGAAAGGATCAGAGATCCTAAACAAAGGTAAATTTCTATCAGCGATGATAATGATTGTGTTGAAATGTGATGTGGTTTTTCAAAAGACAAACCATTAAGTAGTTGACAGTCATCACCGCTGATAAATTTTCAATTTGTCGAGACAACCTCTTTCTCAGCACCAAAAAACATAATGAACACTAAGGTAGACACAGAATGGAAATTCAAAATTATTTATTTATTTATTTAATACTTTATGCACAAAAACGTACAGAGGCGGACTTAATGCCTTAGGCATTTTCTACCAGTCGACCTTTGGGTGATGCAGAGACAAATAGTGGTAGGTGCAATATTAAGAGTCAAGCAAAATCGCGTTTATTTAAAACGTATACCTATACTATAAATACAATTTATACTCAAATAATAAACTAAATATACCTAAACAATAAGTAGTAATAGATAAATAATTGAAAACATTAGCGCTGTGATGATACTACTGCCAACTTCTTACGAATATGCTCGCGAACTTTAACTTTGAAGGTAAATCGGTTGGTTGCCATCCTGATTTCCTGGGGGAGCGCATTCCACAGAGAAATAGACTGAACGAAGAAAGAACAGTGAATGAAGTCAGTACGGTGAGTGGGACATTGAAGAAGGCGGTTATGTGATGAACGTAAATTTTATTGTGGTTGGCGCAAGTATATTGAAAGTGAGGGACTAGATAACTAGGGGAATTGGAAGAGGTAAGAAATTAAGAAATGAAAACAAGATAGTGAGTGCCCTTTGCTCTCTGCGTTGGCGTATGGGCAACCACTTTAAAAGCGATCGATGCACAGAGACATGATCATATTTACGCAAATTGAAAACGAATCGAATGCAGTAATTTAAAAGACGGTCAAGTTTGTTGAGGAGATCTGCATTCAGGTCATAGTAGCATACGTCACCATAATCGATGATTGGAAAAATAAGGGTCTGCACAAGCATTGCCTTCGTGTTCGATGGTAATAATTTTTTCAAACGATACAGAGCCCGCAGCGTTCCAGTGACCCTCTGACTCACACTAGCGACCTAAGTACGCCAGTTAAAGGTATTATCGATGAGCAGGCCTAGATCCTTTACATCATTGCTAAATGGAACAATAGTACCGTCGAAGAAAACAGGTGGCAAAGTTTCACTATCCACTTTAGCGATGCTTCGAGAACTCCCAATGACTATCGCCTGACACTTATTGGGGTTTACTGCAACACCAAATCTATCGGACCAGGTTTTTATTGCCATCAAGTCCCTGTTTAGTTTGCCAATTACGTCTGAAATTTCGTCGACACTCCCTTGACAGTACAACTGCAGGTCATCTGCATACAGATGATACGCACACTGAAGTTCGGAAGTAATGAGATTAATAAAAATAGAAAACAGAAGAGGAGAAAGAATGCCGCCTTGAGGAACGCCAGTTTCCAAATCACACCAGCGAGAGGAAGAATCCCCAACGTGTACCGCCTGCTGACGTTCCTGAAGGTAGGAAGTGAACCATTCCAGTGCATCGGGAGAGACCATCAAGTAGGACAGAATGGCTAACAGGATGTCGTGACTGACGGTATTAAAGGCGTTCGAGAAATCGACCAACACTAGTACAGTGAGTTTGGTGTCTTCCAACCCTGCCCTTATATCGCCAGTCACTTTAAGGAGGGCAGACACTGTGCTGTGCCCGGGCCTGAACCCAGATTGTAGAGGGCTAATGAGTGAATTGTACTGCACAAAGTTTGAAAATTGTTTGTGTACACAGGCCTCAAGCACTTTGGATAGGAAAGGAAGGATAGATATTGGGCGAAAGTGGGTTGTTTGTGGGCGAAAATTATCCGATGCCCTTTATCTTATTTTAGCTAGATACTGAAAAAGTCATAAAGGGCCGAAAGGCTCTGGAATGGCGACCGCTAGGTGGACCGCTGACCGATGCACAGGACCAATCGATGTGGCGACGATTGGGGGAAGCCTTTGTATATGGTAGTGGACATCTTTCAGCTGAAATGATAATGATGAAAGCTGGCAAAAAGTCTCATCCTATTTGAGAGAACAGCAAAAAAAAAAAGAAATTCTCTAAAAGCAATCTACAAAAGATATCAAAACCGTTTCGCTTCAAACCGTGCGGAATTAGATCATACAATTCCATCACATACTCCCCGAAATGTAACAGATAAAAAACCGACAAGCGGGAAACTCGGCGACGATGTATAAGGCCTTAGAGCTTTAACTTGACCAGTGCCTAGCCAATGAGCCTCTCGGCCCGCTTATCGATCGACTCTAGTGAGTGCATCAAGCTGGTATTTTGCAGATCCGTCCCAGAGATAGAAAACAGTACTCCATGCATGTTCGAACTTGCGCTTGATACAAGTTGACTATCTATATTCTACTTAACTCAAGCAGGCTTAGTTCTCAACAACATTAACCTAACTAACAATACCTAAATAGTATTATTAGGTACTTAAGAAAGGAATAGCGAAGCAACCGGAGGTATTACCTAATGAGTACCGAAGCAAGCGGGAGTTATACGTAACGACTGCTGAAGCACGCCGGCGTATTCCCTCGCGTCTGAAGTAAATAGTGCTTAATTGTAAACAAGCCTTTTGTGTAACTAACAATTAAAACAGTAAATGAGTGCTGTTCTGTTGTTCATTAAGGTTTTTAAGATATACCGGGCAATAGGCTCTGTTTGTGTTATTTTCTGGGTTCTGTTTTAGTTTTGAAGTTCACACAGATTATTGAAAAACTTGTTCCACAGCCATTATACCTAAAGTTAAAAAAAAACTTTTAAAACTTTTTTTTTTAAGTTTAATTTATTATGGCAAAAATTTATTTTTCTGTTTGATTTTCGCGGTATCGCATAATTTACGTGCTATCTGCACGCAAATTATTTAAGTTCATTACTGTCTTCAGTCTCATCATATTTATTTCAGAATAAAGAAAGAATATCTCAAGTCTTTTCGCAGTCTTATTACAAATTAAATATGGGCCTTTTAATGGCATGGCTGTATGGTATTTGCTACCAATTTACATGCATTTTTGGATAAACATAGATTTCAGTCATATGGAGAAAACCCTGGAATTAATTTCACAAACCTATCCATCCGTCACTCCTGACAGGCGTTACTATAACATACGCCAACACATTCTAGGTAGTTTAAATCATAACTATAACAATTGAGAAGAGAAAGTTCAGTTACCTTTAGTTATTTCAGCCCAGTTTTCTACATAGAGATGCGACACTTCGTAGAATGCAAAGCACTGTAGCCACATAATCGTGCCCGATACCGCAACCGCTATAACTGCCCCAGTCACCGCTCATTCACTCTGGACTTCATCATTAACTTTGTCAAAGGAGAGAGATTTATTTTGTCGACATAGCTCGCAAAAGTCAATTTAAAACTTTATGTTGGCATAACTTTCTCGCTTTTCAGTGGAGAGTCTGCACTATTTTATATGACTAACGTGCTGCTGACGTGTGAGATGGGTTTAGTTTCCGGGATTGTCTGTCATTGAAATTGGAACTCCACATAGCAAGTTCCAAATATGCCCATAATTTTTTATCGTAGGACGGAAGCAAGCTCGGTCATTAGCCTCTAGCAAATTAATTATTGGAAGATATAATTCGATTCAAACTTAATGGTGGTTCGGCTCACTCTATGAGTCACTGCGCATTAGCAATTTCATGTGACACTAGTAATGGAGGGCGAATAGAAAACTACGCAGATGCCATTCAAATTGAACGTGCTATACGCAAGAATGATTCCTATCAGATTTCAGTAAACATGTTTTGAAATAAGTTTGCAAATCATTTGAAATAGGGAACTTTAAAATAATTTTGACATCATGTTGCCACCAAACAAGTTACCTAAGTCACCATTTCCACCCATCCACACCCATTTCCCCCAACAGGACAGGCTTAATCCCCACAATTCAACCATAACAAAATATATTTATCGATAATTAAGTAGACGTGTTTTAAAATGAGATTGCACATACCTTCCTAAAGTATGCAAAAGCAATTTTCTTTTTCTCAAACAAGCTAGGTACTAAACACACCATTTAAAAACACTAGCTACCACATTCAAACCCATTTGGCCCCAAACAGGCAGCTTCAACACCCTCAATCTAGCAGTAACGAGCTCCCCTTATTAGCTGGTAACAGCCGCTCACAGCCCCACACAACTCCCTGATCGCCACTCTGTCCGGGACTCACCTAATTTTTAGCACAATGCTACTAAAATAAGACTAAAAGGAGTTAATCGCATACGAATGGCAGATTATAGTGGTGAAGACGTTTAAAATTGTTGTAATTTTATCTACTTGCCCCTTTACTTACACATTTCATAAAGTTGTGTTCTAAAATCGCGATAACTGTAAGGTAAATCTGAAGTTAATACTTTACCTTAGCTAAGTTTTTGTGTATGAATATTATTTTGCGAGAAACCATTACAAAATAATTATGTAACAAAAACACTGTAACTTTTTAAAATGAGTGCCATGGATTTCCAATTCCAACAGACATAAAAAATTTCATACCCGGCAGATTTATCCGTCATAACGTGCCGTCAAATATTTTGTGAGAACATTAGTATTATGAAAAAGCCTACATTATGTGCTAGCTCTACATGTATGCACTTGGAGTGTAGAGTACCTAGGTTACACGCAAAAAACCTAACTAGTGGGAGTCTGGCACCGACCTGTGGTGGCTATGTGGTCCAAGGTAGTTGATTGTAGTGTTGGATGTGAGGTATAGGTTTAAAACATAATTTTGGAAGTATTGATTTAAAAAACTAGACGTCGTAAGTTGTACTAACGCGATTTTCAAATGAATTATTAAGACATATTGCTTGAAACTTTTAGTATACGAAGTTAGATATTAATCATTGCATAATAACGCATATAATACGGTATTGCTGAATTTCACACAAATGTTACTGAGTGAGCAGTGAGCATCGTAGCAAGTGGCGTTCTGTAGTTTCTGCCAAACCCTCATGGGAACAGCTTCTGGAAAACCGCTATTCTTTTTTAACTTGTACTCCATCAACAAAACTCAAAGGGAGAATCGCACATGTAACCCCTTTATAGGGACATTGAAAACTGCAGCTCAACCAGATATTTTCTTTATCCAACGGTGAATTTTAAAACAAAAAATATTGAACAGAAAAAACAATTAATGCGACCGAAAATACTCGATGCCATAAATACTAAGTAAGAAATCCAGAAGTTTGACAGTAATAAAATGTTTTAAGAGGCTTCTTACTTGAATGACAGTCATAGAAATTCCTATGATTAACAAAGAAACTGAATGTTTAGTTAATAATTACCTAGATAAACCGCATCAAGTAATTAAACGAAGTGAGAAAAAAATAACATTAACTTTCCTATTTTGATCAAGTTTACAAAGACGGGATAAAAATAATCACTTCCGCCTAGTTCTCAAAGCTTCCTTCGTTCGCATGAAAACTAGAAAATAAATCTGATCTTATCTAGATTTATACTTTCTGATACAAAAATACTTCTTTCCATTTAATATTATAACTTTTAATTAGTTTTACCGCTTTGCTATTAAAATTAGTTTAAGCATTGTTTCTTTGTACTTTATGACGTATGGGTGATTGTTATAAATGTATTAATACATACATTATAATGCTTACCTATGTACTTACATGCCTGTTACTGAACGACGAACCTTACTTGACAGACGCACTTATATGAAAAATAAAAATCACGTTCGGCCTAAAAAACAATAGAATACAGAGTTTACGACCCTTTACCTATTATTACCAAAAATATTATTAGAGGGTAGGCAACTAAATTTCAATAATCGTTGGCGGGTAAATACTGACGTTATCCAAGGTGCCCGATTGCGCCACTTTCACGTTCGCTGTCGGAGCAAGCGGACGTGAATATGTTGAGAATTGGTGAGGGAAGCGATAAGCGATTTTAGAATAGAATGTGATTGGATTTTTACGTGCTAGACGAGTTTACGTATATCCTCTACAGTAAAATACGTAGTTGAACATTGATTGATATTTAAATCATTTTGTTTTTGTGTAATAATGTTGCAGATGGTAAAGGTAGCTTCGTCTGGGGATCTTTTAAAATTCATCAGTTAAACGTTATAGTCAAACTCAAAGAAATAAATATTTATTCTTGGGAATAATAAAAAAAGTACACCTTTCTGACTGCTGAATTAATGTCTTGCGGAATCATATCTTGATAGCTGCAAGCTGCTACTTATGTATTTAATATTACAAAGATCATTACTCCACTGTGAGATTTTATTATTCTCAAGATTAAAACGGGCAACTGCAATCGATACTTATTTTTTGCCTTCCTATTGACACTTTAATCGCGATTCTTCACTTAATGAACTCTCATCCAATTTGTTCCCTCATATTCCTTGTGGTCTACCTAGGTCCCATTGCCCAGTTTCATAGCCCGAATTCCATGCAGCAAGGTTGACTCATTCTATGCCTGCTCATCTTCCTGCCCTTATCCCATGTTACTTGGGGTCGGCGCAACACGTTTACCTCTTCCATACCGTCATGTCTCCCGTCACGCTATCACTGACTCCCTTTTCTTTCATATCAATCCTCACACTGTCCACCCATCATTTCTTTGGCCGTTCCCTCCCTCTCCATCCATCCACATTTATATGCCCGCAATTTTTCATAAAGATTAGAGATGTTCTGCATTCTGCCTAACACCATAGATGAGGATAAAAGTCACGCATACAGTTACCGAAAACCATAGTTTTCACCAGCGGACACCATAAAAAGGTGATTTGATCAACGATTTAACCGATACGCATCTTTTACAGCTAACCATCACGCCAATGCCAAAGGGGAACATTCTGTTACAGCAAAAAAAATGAACAGAAGGTCGGCTCCATACAACGAGCGAAAACGCACCTACAGTGGAACCGCACTCGCGACCGGCATTTGTTTGAGATTGCTATACGCATGCGTCTATGTGTGCATGCGCCTGTTTTAACTTCTTGCATGGAGTCGACCTTCTGCATCAATCAATACTTGTAAGAATAGATTGTGTTTTACGACTTCATTCTAAAAAGGCACTATAGAGGTATAGAGGTATGTATATTTACTTTAGTAGACCAGCCTATATTTCGGTGTCTTCATCGTATAGTGTCGTAAAGATAGACCGCTATGATTTGACAAGAGGCTCTAGACAAAGTGACTTCTATTTATTTGAATTTCATGTAGGTACACAGTGGGTACATACGCGGACTTGATGCCCAAAATGCTTGGGATTGAAAAGCGCTACCGAAATGTCACGTAGTTAATCTTAAGCATTTAGATTTTTTGACAATCTTTATTGCTGATAGAATGTCACTCTCTCTAGAATTTAAATAGTGTCATAATCTTATTGGACAGCTAGAATATTGCATAAATATCATCCGCTATAGTAAAACTTCTATGGCATCATAAAACCAAGGAAATAGTCTAGCTAAAACCAATTCAGTACTTACGGTTCAATGGTTTTAGCTACTTATAACATTAATTGAAAATCTCCTATCACATGAAAGGTTTTGCTTGATTTTAATACAAATAAAAACACATAAAGAAAGAAAGAAAAATATGTATTTGTGGCCCGTACATGAGACATGAGATAAGAAAAACACAAACAATAATAAAAAATAAAAATAAATAACCCCGTGCGAGACCAAAAAGGCTCCTATCTCAGCATGTGCAACGATATTAAAAAGAAAATAACGCTGCACTGATATTCTGATAGGGCCCACTGTTGATACCACGAGAACGTGAACGAAACGTGTCTTAGAGTGTGTTTCATAAGCCTGGCCCGAAGCAACATGGTCTCAATTTAACCACATGAACAAAGGAGATTATACCATAAACTAGGTTAGTCGAAAATGTGTCGATGTAAATATTTTGTGTATTTTTTTGGAATATATTTATACTTTTTGACATTTCCGACCATAGGCTCATTACCAGGAATCTAAGAATTGCCTAAACTATCCGATCAGTGAAACCGCAGAACTGCAAACGAAGCCGTTGTACATAAACCGCCGTTTGAACGGTTATCTATAGATTACGTGGAAAACGGGCGATTCAATCGACTGGGTAAATGTTTGACTATGGTAAGGTAGGTAGGTATGGTAGGTATAGGTTGTTCTTTGGTAACTTACATGTTTATGTTAGGTTATGCTATAATATGTTTATGTTAGTTGCGCTTTCACCATCATTATGTTATCTTTATTATACTTACCTTACCTTTTGTTGGGGTCGCTGTTCAGTCTAAATGGACACAACTACATACCGTATTTTACTTGGAGTGGCTTCCCGTCCGACCCCGTTTTTAGGTAACAATATGTGACTGTGTACTTTTGAATAATAGTCGACTATGGTGGAGGTATAAAGAGGTTATGATGTTAACCCGTATGTAGTTTTGGGTCATAACCGTAAAACACACATGCCTTGGAAAATACAAAAATGTTTATCTCTCAGGAAACCAACGTAAAAAAAAAATGCAGTCATCTAAAATAATTTGAAAAATATTCACCTATTCAACTTTCCGCTACTGCCTATCACTATGTCTAATCCCCAACTCTCATCAACAAAAGCTACCACTCTTGGTGACCTTTTTACCCTGATTGCAAAAGCCGATATCCCACACATTCCAACCACATGTGCTTTTGCACAATCATAATTACATACTTTCAATCGAAAAAAACTCTAATAAAATTCGATTCAATTGTTGTTTTGTCCAACAAAATCGATTTCAAACCGGCAAGCAGATTTTGGAATAAATATTTTATCGCTCATTCCATATCAATTTTTCATTCGTGTTCAAAATTCGAAATTGGATCGTGTGAAATGAATGGCGATTCGGTTTAGATGAATTTGCTTTGATGTAGTAACTGCTGGTCAACGTTTGCTGCTTACCTGTTAACAAAATAGTAAAATAATTATGTTATTACAAAAAGTCTTAATTTCAATAAATTTGACAATTGAGTGTTTCCGTAAAATAAGGAAAATGTTTTCACGCAACGTTATGACACCGGTGTACCTCGTTAGGTTCCGTATTCCCGAAACCAGTATTATATTATCTGTGCCGAAACCGATTGTCTTAGCAAACTATTATAGCCAACAGCTTAAGCCGGAGGGTAATGTTTTTAAAAGCATGATAACAGAACATTTATACAAGAAAAACCGAAGAAAGGGATTTCTTTGGATATAACTTTTTATTACTCCCAAGAGAACCGATAAGAAAGGAACGGATCCGGATCCACGCACGATCCGTTCTGCAGGCTCAGATTTTAATATTGAAGGTCTAAAACTTCGATACCCATCATGGTGGCGCCAATTACAAAGGTTAACGCAAAAATATGAATTTTAAACTTGAGTCCTGCATTTTGCCACGGAACATGTAAAAATGGTCATTAGAAAAAAACGCGTCCTTGATTTTCGGTTTCCTGGCACTCAAAAAAAATATGTACCCAGTATTAATAATATTCCGAAAACTTATAATATTGCTGTTTATTTTAACATTTGACAGAATACGTTGCTGCGTTTTAACGTAAAATAATATCCTGCGTCGGGCTTTACCGGTTCGGTTGACTTTTGCGCCGATTATATTATATTATAATTTATATATTCCGAGATGTTTTATTTGTTTGTGCATGTGGCTAGTATATATGCAGAATATTAACCGAAATCCTTTAATTTCGCTGAATTTTATGTCATATAAAAAAAATAAAAAAAATCAAGCGAAAAGAAATTAAATAATTTTCAATCCAGAGGGGTCAAAAGAAAGATATCTTTGGGACTGACTACGTAACATTTCAGTATCGCATGTCAATTATATACATTTCGGATATTGTGAAATCACTAATAGAATGCCACTTTGTCCAGTGCCTTAAAATCATTGCTTATCAGATAGAAACATAAAATATTCTCGTAACTACCAACATTATAGAATAAAATACTTTGTTCATAAAACTTTACATAAAATAGTTTTACGTTCAGTTGAAGCAGGTTATCAATAAATTCCAGAGCTTGTCTTTTTTAAGGTAGCATGTAAAATATTTTGATCAGGTTCTGCTTCGTCTCTGATCTCGTTTTCGTTGAGCTTCCTATTAAGTCATACTGCATATCTGCATTCAAATCGAAGCTACCTACTTAATATAAACCGTTGATCTCGGCTACCATTTGTATACCTTTGACAGTCGTAACGAATTGTCCGGAACCCAAAACTCTGATAATGACGACTCACAGTTCCGTTCAGTGATATTGGACTGAGTTGTGGAAGTCATAATAGACCTTGTCTCACCATCTCAAATATTGGTATTCAATAATGGCATTACATGCGTAAAAACCACCCATTTGTCAAGCGTAGTGATTAGGGAATATTCACATTTAATTTCAGTTATTATTATTTATTTATTTTTAGGCTAATAAGGCCCATAGATAAAATACACAAATGAAACATAAAAAAAATAAACTAATACTTAATTCTTAACAGAGTTAACACAAATCTATTTAATACGTTGGGTCGGCGACGTATTGCGCTGAGTCGTGGTGTCATGTAGCCTTCTGCGGAAACGCCGATACACGACACCCGTCAGCCAAAATTCTTGCTTCACGAAGGTGTCCAAATGATGAGTCGGAACCCGCACCACAAAAGATTTGAAATTAATCTTGTGACGCGACTCCAACTGAGCGACGTGCTCAACTGCTCGTTATGAAGATATCCACTCATAATAATAAAATTATGTCTTTCTTATCAAAAACAGTACTTTAAACTTTATCCCCACATTTAATTAGTTCGACCTACATCCTATCTTCAATTTTCCCATCTTTTAAAACAAGACACACGAAAATGACAAAAAAAGTAGCAACTAAAAATAAACAAGGGAAGGAACGATACGCCGTAATTATAACTTTTCAAAACAACTGTGTTAAAATAATATAAGCCTGAGGTACAAGGACCAAAGTTGGTCAGAAGAACCGACAAACCATATTAATATATTTCTACTTTAAAATACCTTATACTTGATTTATTTCATCACCACTGCTCTCAAAACGATGAAGGAAATCATCGCGATGAAACCGGCATGGCTTGGAAAATAAAAAAACGAATCATCTGACACCCACCAAACCCATACTAGGCCCGCGTGTTGTAGCGTTACGTATAGTTCTGATGACCTATACGTAAGCCACGTTAATAAAAATAAAGTAATTATAAATTAAAACTAAGAAAAAGGATATATATAGCAAATTAAGGTCCGGCTTCGCACGACGTGGGCAGTTATCCAGGCAGCAGATCGGGCAGGAAGTCGTGGAATGCCCGAAGTAGGCAAGTGAGCAGTCACCACAACGGTGAACCAGGCAATCGGGCTAGTAGGCAGAAGAGCATAGGCAGAAGGAAATCGGATAGGTAGGCTGTAGAGTAGGCAGCAGGACGGATAGGCAGGCACACAGATGGATGGTAAAGGCAGCTGAACTAATTATCAGGCTAACGGGTAGGTAGGCAGTAGAACAGGAGCAGGCACAGGCAGCTAAGAGTGTGGAGGTCGGGCAGTGGCTTAATTTGCTTATCAATCAAGCCCATTTACTAAGAAGCGGTGACCGACGAGGTTAATGAACCAGTAAAAATGCTCACATTTAAGTTCCACACTGAATAAATTAAATTAATTGCACTTCAAAGATTTGATAGATTCACAGGCCATATATATAATAGTTTTTAAAGAGTTTTCAGATACTAGTACACCTTGTAGTATTAAGTAGAAAAGCGTCTTTCAGCGTTCAGTCCAGATTCCAAACTAGAAAGCTGACTCCCGTTTTTCTTCGTTTTCTGTCATGTCTTATGGAATTCAAATATTAATTAAGAAATCATGACGAACGAAATAAAACGGTTAACATAGGAGGCAGTCTGCCGCTGCCCTTATTATGAAAATTATAATGTACAACGAGCTTATATAGTATAGTCCATGGTATCTTATGTCTATGGTTTAAGAAAATAAAATAGACATATGTCATGTCAGATAAAAATGACAGGGTTTAAAATATTCTATGATTTTTACAAATTAGCAGTAAAAATAAGTTATTGGATGCTTTTCAGGTGACATAAATAACAAAGAATACATAAAAATGGGAAACATGAGTTGATACAATTTTAAAAGTTATGATGAAGATTTGATAAGTATGTTTGAAAACGTAAGTAGACTAAACCATGTGGAATGAACACCACAGTGTTGGCCTGCCTTTCTCCCAACCCTATGGAGACTTTATAGGTTGATTATATATGAATGCAAAAAACCTAACAGAATATATAGAAATTACTAAAAAGAATTGAGCCATCACGGTGATCTATGCATTTTAGTACTTGTTGCCATGTGGCTTTGCGCTGCTGCACGATATTATAAATCGAAGCTGCTACAGATATTTGCAAGAAATGGTTTTTCTGCAAGTTTTATTTGTGGTATCAAAGACAAGCAAGACCTGTTTGCAATTTAATTTAAAGGAAAATAAGGCTGGGAAATAGAGTTTGAAACTTCTTCTTTTTAGGGACTTTATCGGATCGGAGCTTAAAAAAAAATGTTCTTATATCTTGGACTTAGTTTAAGTTGGTTATTGTAGTAGGTACATGGAAAAGTAGCATGAGGCTAGCCACAGAGTTCATTAAAATATATGAGGCTAGCTACCCATCAAAGATTTAGAGTTCCTTAATCGAAACTAAACTAATTTAATAAAGTTACATTGTTTGTTCGTTTAAAAGATCTGTGTAAGTACCTAATAATCCTATTAGATACTTACACAGAACTTGAAATGATTTTTATCTTATCCGAAAGTATATTCGAATCATTATCACTGACGGAAAACTACGCTATCGCTGATTGTCGTAAGCTGTTTTTATCCCGAAAAGTCAAGGATCTTGTAAGACAGCCACAAGAAAAAACTTGTTTATTATAAGCTCCAAATAAACATAATTTAAATTTTCAAAATGGTGACCCGTCGAGCCGAATACCTGCTTTTCTTTAAAATCTAAACAAATTTAAAATCAGTTCGTCTTACTATCTGGTGACACCACATTTTCTTTCACAAGAAAATAAAAGATGAGTAAATTCAAGAGAAAGAGATCAAAATGAAAAAGCCTGACAGCAGTGATGAAGCGAAAACCTTATCAGAAATCTTCGATTCCGATTGAAGTCTTTCATCTGATATTTTAGAGACATAAAATACGATGTTAGTGAAGGGTATTGAAGCGTTGTATAGGGGTGAATTTGTGTTACATACTAGGTATGTCCGTGACTTTATTAGTGTGAACTGTTTTTAATTTAGGAAGATAAAATTGGCATAACTAGAGTCTTTAGAGTAAAAATCTACTACTACTAGCGATTTGCCCCAGCTTCTTGCGCGTTTTACGATTTTAACTTATTGCATAAGTTTAATACTAATGTACTGTACACAAGAGCCCTTTATGAATGCAGACTCTCTAAACGATGTCGTGAAAACCGCATCAAAATCCTTGTGGACTTTAGAAAAACACTGTCTCACCGACAGACACTAAAAGCGACTTTAAAATGTCACCCAAATTGGTCCTTTACCTTATATAATATTCATAAATAGTACGAAATTAAAGGGCAGACCATGTATTTCTTATTTGTATAAATATGTATGAGCATTAAATCACCTGGGCATCTTTTGACAGTCTGGGCAGGTTAGATTTTCATATTTAGTCTTATTTAGACAGAAAGGTGACCTCTTGTCACTATTTAAGGTTAAAAATGCTTTTCAAAGGTTATATTATTAATAATAAGAGTATTATCCATTAGATGATGTTCCAACTCTGGTTAAATATTGTAAAGATTAGTATTATTATTTTGGTGTGCAATAAAGTATATTCTATCTACATACAATATCTATGGTTGAACTAACACTCAGTCAAATTTTTAATGAATATCAAATATTACAAAGAAAATTAAAAGTAAATGACGTTGATTAAACACAGCAACACAAATTTAATTCTTAGCATTTTACTTAACAGTATTAAGATGACAGTTCACTATTTTTTTAACAGAAACCATGCCGTATCAAATTTTCCTTCATGGAATAAATCAACAAAGACGCACAAAAAACTGAAATGTTCACTCATTTAATTTTAGTAAGTAATAAATTAAGAGCCATACAAAGAGGTGACCCCTGGCGGAATTAAAAATTAAATTAAGGTAAATATAATTATGGGACAGAGGCGGATATTTGTGTGATTATCAATTTTAGCTAGAATTTTACGTGGGAGATAGATTTAATAAAAACTGATCAATAGAAGAAGAAATCTGGCACGACGGAAATAAGCACGATTATTGTGGGATAGCAAGAGAAACCTAGTTGGGTAGGTACATTGTTGTTGCTAGTTTAATTTGGTACCTAAAACCCTAAAATGGAGATACATTCTGAAGTGAAGAACTGAAAAGAACAACATCCTTAAGATAAAAAGGTACCTAACAAAAATTGCTTTTCGTATTTAAATTCGTTGTTTTCAAGGATTCGCTGTTCCTCGCAACACTAGAAATTGTATCCTCTTGGGAAATAAGAACAAAATCTAGTTGTGATTTAGCCATAGCTGTTGTTTAAAACAGATCTAACTTGTATGTCGACAGCAATAAGGTTAAAATTTGTATGAACAATACCGAGGGACAAAATAGAGCTGTCTTTTGTTTCTTTAATAGTAAACAACAATATTTGTTGTTTGTGTGTCACGTGAAATATTCGAATTTAATTAAATTTCAGGTTTTCCCAGAAGGGCTTTTGTCACGAATAACCTATATCAATGTAGCACTTTGTCGGACTAAGCGATGGTTTTCGGCTGTGCGGGCAGGAAAGTGTCGAGGGAATTTGTAGTGTATTTATTGAAAATAATTCTTTTTTGTACCTAGCTTAACAGTACTACGAACTACATAGGGTTAGGTGTAGGCCTCAAAATTGGACATGCAACACATATTTTCTAATGTAATGCCAGTCTATACTGTAACTGTCTCCCGGGAGAGTGAAGGCTTCTTCTCATACAGAGATGGCACGAGTACACAAACCCAAAAACAAAATGTATAGTTCTCACCAAACTTATTGGTCATCCTGTAGTTGGCTACAATGGCTGCGCAGTACTAAATCTCATACAAAAACAGCACCGCGTCGTGCCTTGCGCATCGGAAAGCCAACTTCAGGGGCGGCCAAGAAGTTTGGCGGAAACTATAAAGAAAACCGAGTCGTAGAAACAGAAACACAAACGATTATGATGACAAAAACAATGAAATAGAACAAAACTTGTTCATTCAGTTTATATAAGACTAGCTTTCTCCCGCAGCTCCTGCGCCTATTCCACGGGAACCGTGCATTTTTCAGGGATAAAAACCAGAAGTCACTAAGCGATAGTGTAGCTGTATCTCGGTGAAATTATTTTCGTAATCGGTTCAGTAAGTACTTCCAGAGATAACCTTTTACAAAAGTCTTTAATGTACATCTTTCTATTTTCGTTCAGGAAAACCTTGTGATCTGGAGCAATGTTAAGTTTATAGCATGAATATTTAAGTCGGCACTAGAAAATTCTTCAATTAATGTTCTACGAAACAAAAATGGCTGCGATTTAACCCACAAATACAAGAAGAAATTGCCATTACGTAAGATAAATATTTGATACAAACATTAGGCGTAGACAGAAAATGAATAAATAAAGACAAAAATCTGATAGGTACAGACTAGAATAAAAGACTTTAATAAACTGGATATTTATAAGGCGTAAGGAATTTCGCGAAAGCATCTTATATAAATAAACTTAGGCAGATATTTGATTTCACTCTGCTAAGCACAACATTTTTGTGAGAACAGATCTAGATCACAACCGAAAAAAAATTGTATCTTCCATACAAATTTTGGTCAGCTGACGACAACTTTGTATGGAAAATACTTTTTTTTTTGTGAATTGTTAATTTACATGCGCAGAAGCAGTTTTTCGAATATGATAGCACCTTTCTATTACATCCTGTATTATTTTATGAAATTAGTTATGTAGAATTTTGATGTTAGGAAACAAAAAAAATCTATCTACATAACACAAATAGCTCATGGTTCACAACCCAACCATTTTTCTTTTCCATAGCCAAGCCAAAATACCTTCACAAAGAAAAATATTAGCTAGTAAGCTAAACCACAGCTGTAGATATTATTTTCTTTATGTAACTTCATTTATTAGTTTTTCACTTTACCTTACTTTTTTATTATCTATTATAGGCTCGCGCTTGACCACTATGTCACTTGATGGTAAGCAATGATGTGGTCGACGACGGAGCACGCTTGCCTAGAAGTAACCTATTCTCTATTGACTTAAAGTCCCCTAGATTGTAGCTATCGGGAAACACAATAAACATTTTTATTTATTTATTTAGTACTGCTTACCTTCGCATAAAAGCTTGTATTGTTCGTATGTAAGTAAGTTTCTTTGTAGGTTTCGAACTTGAGACCTACGCACTACGCAGGAAGTTTTGAAATTGGAGGTTGGGATATTAAGTGTTTTTATAATTAAATAGTAAAGTACAAGGATAGTGTAGCATTGGGATCCTGTAGTAGGATTTATCTTTTGTACTTAGTTGCCTTTTATAAAATCATCACCAACTTTTTTGCTGTGGCTACATACATACGTAGCAGGATAAATTCAAGTTGTGTCAAATTTCATCCATAAGAAAAATAAACTTGAGTGATGACTTTTGTAAAGAATTGAGAAAACATACAAAAACTCAAACGCTTTCCATATACGACACTAAACCTACTCCACCAAACACAAAAATCAAACTAACACCCCTTAATCCAAAAGCCGTAAAATCCGCCACTAAGCATTGAAGGCACGACCCATTATCCACTCCATAACAATAGTTATTAACAGTAACTGGCGATGAAAACGGCACGAAATCTCTCCTTTTCAACTCAATACCTTACTTCTCAAAGTCTTCGCCGTAACGGTCAATAGGCATTTTAGACGTAACAAAAGGCTTTCCCTATAGAACTCTTTATATTTTCGCAAATGATCATGTTGTGTTCGATTGTGCGAGGGTGGGTATAATGCTACATTATATGCTTACTCTATATGGAAATGAATTCGCATTTCTTATTTATTTTATTTATTTATTTTATTATTAATGTACACACAGAAAATACATACAGAAAACACATCATGACAAAGGAGTACAAAGGTACTGCTTATTTCTTGAGAAATTTCTACCAGCAGACCCGCGAAAAGGAGAAATGAAGAAGAAATGTAGACAAATAGTGTGTGAGAACAGGAAGAGAAGAAAAATGAACGACTAACCTAAAATATAAAAACATATAAATATATATAAACAAACACATATAGTGTAAGTGATATTAAATAAATACATAACTCTAAAATATATAGATACTAAATATATATAAATATGCTTATAAAGATCAGATTTGAGAGGAAAGATAATGCTCTTTTAATCGTTTTTTAAAAAGCGAGATAGTATCTAGATCTCTGATGCTAGGCGGAAGTGAGTTCCACAATCTTACAGCATGGATAGAGAAGAAATAGGAATAATAACTAGTTTTATGAGGATGGGATTTAAGGAGGGATCTAAGATGTGACCTGCATAATGTATCTCTAGGGCGGGCGTAAGAAAAACGCTCACGCAGGTAGGAAGGATAAGACGGGTTGTGTAAGATGTTGAAGAGGAGACATAAAATCCGAGTGTTTCTGCGAAGACGGATTGGGAGCCACTTGAGTTCTTTGCGAAGGTGAGAAACATGATCATACTTACGTAGACCATAAACAAAGCGAATGCATAAATTTTGCAGGCGCTCAAGCTTGTTTAATAGCTCCTCTGTAGCATCCAGGTAACCGGCATCGGCATAATCTATAATCGGCTGAATAAGTGTTTGCGCCAAAGAAATTTTAGTCTTTAAGGGCAATAGACTCTGAAGGCACTTCAGCGAATGAAATGAAAAATGCACCTTACGACTAACTTCGTTGACCTGAGCATGCCACGAAAGATTAGAGTCAATGATTACCCCCAGATCCTTTGCGGTTTCAGTAAAGTTTATGCGAACACCGTCGAGATATAGAGGCATCAAAGAAGCAACGTTAGCCGCATTGCGAACGAATTTGCTGCCTATGACCATGGCCTGTGATTTACTTGGGTTAATTTGTAGCCCAAATGATTTAGCCCATGAGCTGATACATGCCAAGTCTCGATTCATGGCCGCAATAGCAGAACCAGCCTCGTCTGCAGTAAAATGTCGATACAACTGCAAGTCATCTGCGTAAAGATGGAAACTAGATGAGATTACTCTGGTAACAAAGTTAATAAAGATTGAAAAAAGGATATTCTTCGGATATTTTGCGAAATACCTTTGTGAAAAAAATTATATTAATGGACTGTGTTGGTTTGTAAATACGTAAAATAATTAATTTTATCTATTTAAACAACTATTATAAGTGGTAAAATTGTTTATTTGTTTATTTATAGGAGGTAGTTTCAGGCAGTAATTTTAGTTTTTCTTTTTTTGTTTTTTTTTTTTGTTTTTGTACGTTGCAATTCGAGAACACTCGTACACCTCGCTAGGTAGGTACTCGTATCATAAAATGTTACGAGTTATTGTACTAGCAAAGGTAAGGGTACAATGTACAATTTTATGGAGAAATAAATTTAATTTAATATGTACTTCAGTTCTATCTGTAAACGCATTTAGTGCTCGCTAAATGACAGACTTCCTCTACGATGAACACCCAAACCCTTTTTAACCGACTTACCAAAAAAGGAGGAGGTTCTATGTTCGACATTACGTATGTTTTTTTTTTTTTATGTTTGTTCACCGATATCTCCTTCAATTGTGGACCGATCTTGAAAATTCTTTTTCATTTGGTGAAGATCTGATGAAGAACTTCGGAGATATACAACAGAACTCTTCAATAAATAACGGCAAATCTCTCGGGATTGCTCTTCTTCTTCTTTTCGTGTGAGGTGTGGCCACCTCTGGTGTCAGGATGCCACCAGATGATGATGGATGATGGATGATGGTGGTGTGAGGATGGTGGGTTGGTGGGTGGTGGTGGTGGTGGTGTCGGGATTGCTGCAATCGCATGTCTGTTTATTATTTATACCATTTCATAACATAACATCACGCCAGTACGCTCGAAAGGGGTATGTAGATATCTCATTTCACCGGTTATATTCAAGTTTCATCTTATTCGGGTAATATATTCTGTCGTTATAGGTACTTACTTAACTACTTCCCTATTAGGTAGGTACAACTAAAAAGTGAAAAATAAATTTATTTTTGGAAGTCGGTGTCCAACACTTAAAAATTTGGTACCTATCAAAGTCACCGACTTCCAAAAATAAATTTATTTTTCACTTTCTAGTTTTCTTATTTGGAAGTAGGTAGTATTTTTTTGTAAAAATGTTTTTGTTATTGCCATAATCACTATAAGTTGGCAGGAGGCAAGTTGGTTCCACAGTTTGGTGTAATTAGTAAGCACGGTGATGTTAGTGTTCTATCTGTGTGTTTTCTTTATCCCTTAGTCTTTATACGGAGGCACTAAAACAATTTCTTTTGTGGGTAAATATGGGTAAATATGCGTTAGGCGCAGACATTTTTGGCTGTCACCATGCTGCTTGTCTAGTGACTCGGACAAACAAACAGAAATATTTAAAAAAAAACACTATTTAGGACACCCATGCATGTGAGTGAGTGACCTATTATTCTTTACACTATGTAATAAATTAATCTCATTCAAACTACCAAGCACAGACTTAAATCCCAATCCCAATCTACCTTCATCCCTTGGAACATACCACGGTAATGTGACGCCTCTCACGCACAGCGGTAAACTGTAAATTGGAATGGCGATATTCTAGAGGCGTGAACTGTTTTAAATTTGCCCTTATTTCCAGGTTTAGAGGCGACAAAGATTCTCGCGTTTACTCTTAAATTATGCTGTGAGCTTCTGAATAAATTTTCTTGTAGTAAAAGGCTTGAGCTTCAAGCCTTCTAAAAATATTGAAGGCCTATTTCCCAAAAACGGTGCGTTTTAGGACCATGCTTCTCAAAACCTAAATAGTGTCTACGGTCAAGGTTAACATGAAATTGCAATAAAATGATGAGACTTCCGAAAAAAAAAATATCTGGAAAATTTACTGTACCAAAAAAACATTTTTAACCGAAAAATGAGTTTTTGGTTTTCTTTGCTGCTCATATTGACCCTAAGCGTATTCTCTAACTCCGCCCCCAAGACGACCCACTGACCCACGACTTTTCTAGAAAGCTCTAAAGGTCCCGTAACTTCTTATACCACAAATTATAACATAAAACCTTTTCACACCCAATAAAAGAAAAATCCAAAGACACTAGAGGCTCGTCGGGCGAAAACTGCCCTCCTCACACAATGACAATACCCGCACTATTTACTCTTAAATGATCCTAATGCACTTCAGAATCCTCAAAATCATGATATAATCCTTCTTTGCCACTAAAAGTGTCACAACACAGATCCGACACTTTATTAAGTTCATTACAAACGACTCAGAACGCACTTGTGTGGAAAGAGATGAATTATTCCGAAAACGTTCGGGAAGAATACCCAGATTTATGACTGTACGAAATTTTTCGTGCGTCGAGAAAGTTTTAAGTGGAGCGTAAGAAAAACCTTATTAATCAGTTTGTGAAAACTTAGTTAAAGAGATAGATCAAGTGAATTTTAAGACTACCTACTCATTTTTAGGGTTCCGTACCCAAAGGGTAAAAACGGGACCCTATTACTAAGACTCCGCGGTTCGTCTGTCTGTCTGTCTGTCCGTCTGTCTGTATCTCATGAACCGTGATATCTAGACAGTTCACAGATGATGTATTTCTGTTGCCGCTATAACAACAAATACTAAAAACAGAATAAAATAAATAGTTTTTGTGGGGCTCCTATACAACAAACGTGTTTTTTTTTGCCATTTTTTGCGATAATGGTACGGAACCCTTCGTGCGCGAGTCCGACTCCGGTTTTTCTATTCGCGCTTAGTGTTAGTATAGGTACTCATTAGGTCCATATCATCCGATAACCCAAAATTACAACCTAGTTTTTCCACGCGAAAATCCAACCATTATGTATTGGAATAATATAAATAATAGGTTGGGGAAAAAGTCTTTTTCCATTATAGTATGTATGAACTTGTAATAAAATCTCTTTGGCTACACTATTTGTATCTGGCTGGATTTGGTATCATTGAAAGTTTAAATTTTAAAGAACATAATTCCAAATTCAAGTTAGGAAAATATGTGATTTTAATTTGTTTTTCGTACCGTCAAGATGAGTGAATCTAATGAAGAAATTCGATACATGTTAAAATTTTACTACAAAAAAGGTAAAAATGCAAAGCAAGCCGCGAAAAAAATTTGCGATGTTTATGGACCTAGTGCAGTGTCTGTGAGAGTAGCACAAATTTGGTTTAAGCGTTTTCAATCCGGAAATTTAGATGTCAAAGATGCACGGCGCTCTGGTCGCCCTATTACGGATAAAATGGATGCCATTTTTGAAAAAATGGAGCAAGATCGGCATATCAGTAGTTACGACGTAGCTGAAGAACTGGGAATTGACCATTGACAAAACAGTTTTGGCGCATTTAAAAAAAACTGGGTACACAAAAAAGCTCGATATTTGGGTACCTCACGAGCTCACTGAAAGAAACCTAATGAACCGTGTACTCATTTGTGATTCTTTATTACGACGTAATGAAACCGAACCATTTTTGAAGAAGCTGATAACTGGTGATGAAAAGTGGATCACGTACGACAAGAACGTGCAAAAAAAGTCGTGGTCAAAGGCCGGTCAGGCTTCACAGACTGTGGCGAAACCCGGGTTAACTCGCAACAAGGTGATGATGTGTGTGTGGTGGGATTGGAAGGGCATTATTCATTATGAGCTGTTACCACCTGGCAGGACCATCGATTCTGAACTCTACTGCGAACAACTGATGAGATTAAAGCAAAAAGTTGAGAGAAAGCGGCCGGAATTAATCAACAGAAGGGGAGTGGTTTTTCATCATGATAACGCTAGACCTCACACATCTTTAGCCACTCAGCAAAAATTAAGAGAGTTTAGCTGGGAGGTGTTAATGCATCCGCCGTATAGTCCTGACCTTGCACCTTCAGATTTCCACCTGTTTCAGTCTATTCAGAATTCTTTAGGCAGTGTCAGGTTAGCATCACGAGAAGACTGCCAAAACCACTAGTCGCGGTATTTTGACCAGAAGTCTCAAAATTTCTATAGCAATGGGATTATGTCCCTATCTACAAGATGGCAAAAAGTTATCGAACAAAATGGTACCTACATACTTTAGTTAAATGTAAATAAACTATATTAAAAAATGTTTTGAATTTTCTTAAAAAATGCGAAGAAACTTTTTCCCCAACCGATATTTCATCTATCCCTCTATTCCGACAATAGGTCTGTTGTTTTAGCGAAAAACTTATTTTCGTCGAGTCTAGTCTTTTGAAGGTCTAAGTAACTTAAAAAAAAATATTATCTTATAAAGATGGAGGACCTTTCAGACAAAAAAAAATATTGTAGTTAGCTTTGACATAAATAAATTATTATTAAAAAAAAAAAACAAGTTTTTTTCGTATTCTTCTCAACAAACCCTTTCATTTGACACCCATATCAAGGCAGTGCACAAAATGTAACTAGCCAGCCATCTTAGGCCGTCCGGCGTATTGGATTAAGAATGACATAACTTAGCTAATGTCATCCAAACTAAACGTGTATAAAACGTGTACAAAATTTATTTTAATATTTTTATATTAATAACTGCTTTAAAATTCAGTTGCAAGATTTGACCCGAACACACTTACATACACACATTGCATGTTAAATAAATGCTTGTAAAATAGATAGCTTTATGGTACCTATTATTAGAAAACGTGTGTTTTTTATTACCAGCTTTAATTACACCTTGCTTTCGTTTGTGTCCGGCAATTATTAATCGTCTTTTCAAGCCCTTCCTGGCGATCTGATTAAGCTGAAACTTGGCGTACTTATGTAACTTTGGATACTTAGAAATAATACGGTACTAAGGAGCTGGTCTCATGATGGAGCCAAAGGTGGCCATAGCAACTCCTCAACCAGGCAATATAACACCATTGTGTTTGGTTAGGATCATTTGATGTACAAGCGATATAACATTTCGTACTTTTTAGTTCATTAAAGCTTGTTTTAAAAATATATTTTCTTTTAATTATTTTGTATTAATAATAAATATTTATTATTTGTGACGCAGTGTCTAGAGGACTGTTCCAGTACCTAACTGGAACAATCCTCTGCATTGTTCTTTATTGAAAACTTTGGTCGACTTTTTCAAGGACACCATATTTTGATATACGTACATTACCTACCTTTTCATTTCGCCCGGTCCCTCAATTTCACCCTAAACCTTATTCTTTATTTAATTTCTTAATTTCAACGGATCATTTGAAAAGTCTAATATACCAATGCGTTAATATTTTTTAATGGTTTACCTACTCACAACCCAGTTTATATCGTGAATATTACTAATAGTGCTTATAGTTTTTTTTCTAAAATTGCTCTACAGATAAGAGAAAACATTTTTTTGTGAATAATCGTTGCCGCAAAGTCGTGTTAAAACTGGTTACATGAGCCTTTATTTTTAACTTGTAACAGTCAGTAAAATACTCGTAATATGAATGAACTTAAATTTAAAATCATTCGATTAATTCAAAAGTTAATTTTCAACTCTATCTGCTACATTAAGAGACCATTTTCATTTACCCAGTACAGCCCAAATACACTAAATGTATGTAACATATAAGCAAATAAGCTCAAGAGCTATAATAAAACTCTTTCTGCCAGCTGACATACCCGTACTTTCCCATTTACCCTTCATAAAAATAAATGAAATATTAAGTAGATAATGAATAAAATATATCTTTGTCTACGGTATCTACCTACGTAACTACTTAACACACAGAATAGACAAGGTTTACTTTTAGTAAATCTTTGAACAGCCTTTCTTTCTTAGGGAAAATCACGGGAAAATTTAGGTTATTTTCAGACTCCTACTAGATAAAAACCTGGTGTTTCTCCTACTAAGAGTTAGGATCTGTGGGATTCGCTTATACCATGATTAGGACTGCTTTGTTATATTACACCCTGACTCTATTTATCTAAGTAGCTACCTAGTAGCTGTAGTAGTTGAGTGTAGTGTATTGATATACACTCAACTCAACTCGTGTGAGCGATAATCTCCTAATCGTATTTCTCAACATGTAACAGATTGAACAGTGGTCCGATGTGCTCTGGAAGATGCAGCTGACCCTCAATGTCTGCAGGCGGGCTACTATGCGGACCTCATCGCTACAGCTACTAGTGGGCGTGGGTGCGGTTTTGCCCGTCATCGGGTCTTTGGTGTGAGATATTTCTCTCGAGGACGACTTGCACGCGAGTCCCAGCCTTATGCTGAGCGATAAACGTTTTGCGTGGTTGTGGCGCATACTCTCTATTTGTATTTAAGTTTTTCCTTTGTTTTTTTTATGGTATGCATCGTGCCTGGCGCAAATAAACGTTTTTTCTTTCTTTCTATTCAACATAACATCACGCCTGTTTTCACCAAAGAGTTAGGCACTAGATAGTACATTTCACCAGCTATGTTTAAGTCCCATGTAATAGGGATGAGCCTATTGATATAAACCGGCCAAAACTCCGGGCTACTGAGAATTTCCAAATGGAAAAATCCAACAACAATTTGCCCAATACGAGAATTGAATCGAGAACCTCAGCAGTAGCATTTGTGAATTTTAGACTGCCGCATCACTGTTATGAGCTAGATACTGGCTATATTTTACGGTGGAGAGACCCAGGCTGCTGCCAAACATATGATGTTATGACGCGATGATACTTCTAATTAACAGCTGTCTTTGAGAGCGGTTTGTAAAGACAAGCTACTGTGATGCCTCAGTCAATTACAATGTATTACGAGCTTGCTGAAATTTCCCATGACAATGACAATCTCTAGTGGTTTTGTAGTGGACCTTCTTAACTACTCGCCATCGCAACACAACTAAAAAATGGCCAGGTCCTTTTCATCAAGAAACCCTTTTTTTATTACGTACTCGTACCATTGTTTATTTTGTTTGTTCATACAAAAGAATAACACAAATGGAATTATTGTTGGAATACCGTATGGCCAGCCAATTTAATATGCCGTGTAACAGTCACTTTAGTTGTACCTTTGGTTCAATAAAACCGAGTACCTAGGAGTTTATAGGGAACCTAGATGTAAGTTCTAAGAGTGACAGGTATACCTGTCACTCTTAGAACTTCCTGTATACAGGGAGCCTTGAAATAGCTCATCGGGGTAAAAGCCAGACTTTGCCTTTTTTTGGCTGCTTTAGAAATAGGAAAAATCCGCCCTTGCAGTAAATTGTAAATAGGAACGTTGAATTCATCTGTAAGGGGTCAGATATTTAGGTTCTTAACACAACAACTTAGACTATTATATTATATAATCCAGAGTCTGAGTCTAACGTTTAACTCCATACGTATGCACTTTTTTTTAAAGTTTGCCTTCAAAGTTTCTTTAATGAGTATCAGAATGCTTTGGTATAAAACCTCATAAATTGAAGTTAGGTACTTTCCGGATTTTCTACAAAATGATCAGTAGATCACTGGAATGATAGAAGATGGGACTATAACAACGTAACAATCCGAAGGGTTTACCAGAAGTATACTTCAGAGAATACTTCCTCTTGCGTGTAATTCGTCGTGTTTCCGGGAGAGTCTCACCAAGAGGGACGGACTGGAGTGCTACGGAGTTACTGATATTCTTATATGAGTGTCTAGTTGATATGATTGCATGGCCAAATTACTATTTTGGTAGATAATGTGTAGTCAACAACTGCTGTAGTCAATTAACATATATTTACTTTCAATTATAATTTGTTTCTTGATTAACTTAACTGATCAACTACATACTACTCCATTCTTGCTCCAAAGTTGATAAAATAACCTCATCAAAATTGATGCAGTAAATTGGTAACTGATATAAACACAGAGCCATCACATTCAGTTGTATCAAGTGTAAGAAAATGTAAGGCTCCACCTTCTTTAAACTTTGTCCTTAAGACTTAATTACCAATTAACTAGGCATATTATATAGGAGTCACTCAGATGTAGGTATTTACACTCGTTCCAAGTCCCACAAACTTACCTGAAGCATATGACCACACAACTTAGCGTTTTGATATGGAGTGATAACGTGATGCCTGTTAATAGCTCATAATATGTTAGGACTCTCATAAAGACGTCATTTGACATTCCTGTGTTTGACGTAATGGGGGCTAGACCACCCAGTTTTATAGCACCCTAGATTTGATTAATTCTAGTTCATTTATACATATTTTTATTTCAATTCACTTCGCCCGATTTCTTCAAAGTTAAATTTGACCAACTTCCCGGTATTTGACTGAGCTGAAATTTTGCACACACGTTTGTTTCTCGTCACAATGCGTATTTTCATAAAAAAAACCTTGTTAAAGTCAACGTGGATGATGGATACTATGTAGAGCCTTGAAACAGAAAGTGTCGCGATAGATCACGCAAAAGACGGTCGGATGGGCTACTCTAGATTAACAATCAATGATAAGAATCACAGTAGATTTTTTTTTGTAGTTTTCTTGTAATGCAATGATACTGGAGACAGTAAATAGTAACCAATGTTACCGTAACGCAAGGGATCGTAACTCGTTCCTTGCCCTTTGAAAAAGGCATAAGTTTAGACATGTTTTATAAAAATAATTATTGAACTATGCTTAAAAACGATTCATAATTCGAAAATGGTTTTGCCATCGTCTAATCTTTCTCGAATAAAGTTTCAAATCGCAACTTCTGCTTGCGCATAGTCATAAAATACGAGCCACAGATAGAAAGGTACCAAATTAAGATCATAAATTCTCTTGAGCTAGGAATTCAATATTAAAATGCTGGTTTCAGTCAACTATCTCGCTACGTATGTAACGTGCAAAGACATTAAGGTACCTTTCTTATAAAGTCCAGTGGAATATGCCACATAAACAATACGATGTTATGCATCCTATTTCAGTCGGAAAACATCCACTGCTGGACATAAGTCTCCTCCAAGGCATTGCTATAACAACTTACCGTCATAAGCTACGTCGCCTGCACCCAGCGAATTTCCTACGAAAACGCCTCTGATGGTGATTGTCGTGGACTTAAAATGTGGAACCGAGACATCAGGATTCATCGTCACACTTGAACATTTCATAACCACAAATGCCACAAGTCTCGTTCCTCAATTAATTTATTCAAATTCTTAATAAAACAGACGTAAAACGTAAGCCATTCAGACATCCAACAAAAAAGGGTAGATAACAACAAATACTTAAAATATTCACATGCAAAATGTTCTATTGAAGGGAATTCATTTAAACGTAAATGATTAATGGGAATCCCACTTGCTTTCGATCTACGAAACCCGACGTATAAACACGGATTGTTGACATGTAAAAAGATTTTATATTTTGTACATACATTCTGAAATCGTCAGGAAATTTTCTGGAAAGCCGCTTAAGGCTTCGTCCACGGCGAACGCGCGGAGACTAGCGCGGGCGCGATTTGGTGGCCACGGTGCATCGTGAGTCGTTGTAGTGGGTAGTAGAGGCTAGACTTGTCTCCTCAGGGTAACACAATAGGCGATCGCTCGCTAGCCAGGCCGCCATAATCAAGTGATTAGCTAAGCGTTTGCGTCCATACTGAAGTCAGTATGGACGCAAACTTACGTAATATGTTTCATACTTCGCGCCCGCGTTATCACCCGCGCATGCCTTTACCCTGTCCGAGGGCAAAGGTTTGAAAGGGCAATTGTTGAAACGGGACGCGTATATAGCTGTCTACAAAACAATGAATATAGGTAATACGATTTTCTGAGAAACACTTTGGGAAGATGGCGCCAATATGTCGAATTGATGCCAAATTCCAGTTAATATGTTTTATAGAAACAAGGTTTTTTAAGGATTCTTTTTGGGCGAGTGATGAGCTGAACGAATTATTATAAGTAGCTTACTGTCAAACTATGTAAGTGGAGTCCATCTACTTCGTACCACGTAGTTCAGCCGAATTATTGACGGTTGTAGACCCTTGTCAAAAATCTGTATCTAGAATCTGGTTAGTAAACTACCGTCTACGCTAGGGTTGTCGCGACACAACCTAAAAACCATAAGAGATTTGACGAAACAAGCAAACTTTAGGCTGGTGGCGTGTGTCTTGGTTTGAACGTTATTAAACACTTGTTCGAACGCCTGATCTGCACATCGTAGCAGCGAGTTGCGACGCTGTCCGTCCATAGTTTTTAAGTTTTTTCGAATATAATAGTCAGTAGCTTTTGTGTCATTGTTCCCAATACACCGCTATTCACAGTAATCCATATTTCACCTGTTTTATTTTACCCCAAGTCCTGGTTGGTCCCGCACATGGTCCATATCGAGCCGGATTGTGGTATTGTGGTAAATAACATCGAAGATTTATGAAATCAGCGATATTAACGACGCACGGAAATACATAATTTACCTGGACTTGAGAGGTTATGTACGCCGGCAGCGTGGTATATGGATTGAGTACATATTTTCTTCACGGTGTTAAGTTTTATGGATAATATCGTCACCCAACACTCGTACAGGTTGTATCTAACTTTAATTATAAGTTACCAAAGGTTAGTGCAGTTTTAAACTTGTAATTTATATAAATTATGTTCATTGAGTACCGTTTTGCATTTTGAATGGTTTCGTTATTTTTGTATGTTACGCGTACAATTAGCGACAATTGTTATTATATAATACTTTAAGTATAAGTATAGTAGGAATTAGTACTACATTTATATAATTTGTATCAATTGTTGCATTAGGGCGATAACCATTCAGTTAATTAAATGTAAGTTGATGTGTAGGTATTCATCAGCCATAGTTTATTCTCGTTAGTGTTAGATATTATTTCCAATTATTGACTAATGTTAGTTAATTGACCCGTAATGTACTTTAGATTTTATTGTCTACTTGTATCCTAATTCATATAACTTACATATTAGTTATTGAGGAATTTATAAATAAAAGTTTACATCTTTTCATTAGATATCAGATTTATTTTTATATACATATCTTATTTACATTAAAGATTACCTAATTGCATTGTTAAATCACATTAAAATCAATATTTTAACTGAGTACCCTACCTACATAACTTCTGTTTTAGTATATAAACTTATTTGCTATTGTATACATTTCAGGTCGAAAACACTCACTTCCCAGTATGTCCGAGGAGAAGGAATTAGTAAAGAAGCGAGGCAGTTTTAAGGGTCGCTTAACTACATTCATTAGTTACCTGGACGCAATGAGTGAAAAGAAGCCAAGTAGTTGTGATATCACGGAATTACAACTGCGTATGGGCAAAATTGAGTCGTTGTACGAGCAATACGATGAGGTACAGTTGAGGTTAGAATGTATGGTTGATGATGTGAAGGCCCAGTTGTCTGAACGTTCCGAGTTCGAGACGTTGTATTATAAAGCATTGTCGAGGGCTCAACAGTTAATGATTGAATGTAATAAAGATAATAATTCGGTTTGTAGGAATAGTAGTCGTGGTAGTGTTTATAAACCTGTTAAGTTGCCTACCATACAACTTCCAAAATTTAATGGATTATATAGCAATTGGTTAGAGTTTCGTGACACCTTTACTAGTCTCATCCATCATAATGACGAGATTGATGAAATCAACAAATTTCATTATTTGCGTGCTTCTCTGGATGGATCTGCTGCTGTGGTTATTCAGTCGATTGAGTTTTCCGCTAGTAATTACGATGTAGCTTGGAATTTAATATGCGATCGATTTGACAATAAAAGATTATTGGTACAGAATCACGTGTCAGCCTTATTTAATATAGATCCTATCACAAAGGAATCCTCAGCAGCGTTGAAAGGTTTAATAGACCAATTAAATAAAAACTTGCGTTCGTTAGAAGCGTTAGGTGAACCAGTCAAACAATGGGATACTTTGTTGATATATTTAGTTACTTGTAAGTTGGACCAGAAGTCTTATCGTGAATGGGAGGAATTTAAAGGTCATACTGACAAGGACAGCAAGATCACTTTTGATGCATTCCTCCACTTCATTCGCACACGCGCTGATTTAGTTGAAACTTTAGAAATATCAAGACACAACGTGCCAGGTATTGCTAAATCAGGTGCCTCGAATAAAATTAAATCAATGGTGACGACACAAAATTCTAATAATATAAGCACTGAATCCGTCACGAAGTTATGTCCCAATTGCAAGGGTGACCATAGTTTAACTAATTGTTCACAGTTCCTTGCTTTAAGTAACGAGGTTCGGCGTAAATTAGTGCCTAGTTTTAAATTGTGTTACAACTGTTTTCGCTCGGGTCACTTTTCTAACAATTGTAAAAAACCAGGTTGTAAGTTATGTAAGCGCAGGCATAACACGTTAATTCATACTTCGGACACTAATGGTAATCGTAGTGATAAGATGTCTGATAACAAAACTTCGTCTCCGTCACCACCGTCTGTTTCGCCCGAGCACTCCGCTCACACTGACGCGAATAATGTATCCTTATCTGCGAACATTTCACCTTCTTATGGCGACAGTATGAAGGAGCGCGGCGTGCTATTGTCAACAGCTTTAGTTAAATTATATGATCATAATAATCATGAACATATAGTGCGAGCTACACTCGACAGCGGTAGTACATCATGTTTCATGACGGAGCGACTATGTAAGCTACTTAAATTAAAAACAAGTCCGATAGATGGCTCAATCTATGGCATAAATAACGCGACCTCTCGCGTAGGCAATACTTGTCGGGTAAAAATGACGTCACTCAACAACAGTTATAATGCTAAGTTGTTTTGTTTTGTTTTGCCATTAATAACTAACGAAATGCCATGTCGTGAATTAGATTTGTCTAACCTGAATATTCCTACTGATATTTGTTTGGCAGATCCTACTTTTTACAAGCCTTCTGATGTAGATCTTTTAATAGGTGCTGATCTATTCTGGGACCTGTTAGGTACGCGAAGAGTAAAATTAGGGGTCGGGAAGCCAGTACTATTTGAAACCAGGTTAGGCTGGATCGTTTCTGGATCCATTTTATATAAGGACAGAGTATTATGTAATAGTATGAGTTGTAATTTTACTCATACTAGTAGTTCCTGTAATAATAATGACTTAGGATTAATTCGTGATAACTTGACGCGGTTTTGGAACCTCGAAGAGGTTACCTCGCAGCATTCTAATTATTTGCCAGAGGAAAAATTGTGCGAGGAACATTTTATTAAAAATACGACTCGTTTAGAGAACGGCCGTTTCTGTGTCCGTATCCCAATGAAGCAGAACCCTTCTGTTCTAGGTGACTCATTTCATAGGGCTTCAAAATGTTTACATTCATTGGAACGCAGACTTAAGGCTAAACCTGATTTTAGTAAATTATATCACGAGTTCATGGCAGAATATGAGTCATTAGGTCATATGACCGTAAACAAGGAACTAGATTTAAATGCATATTTCATACCTCATCATGGGGTATTACGCGAATGTAGTTCCACTACCAAACTACGTGTAGTATTTAATGCTAGTTGCCCTACTTCATCAGGAGTATCCTTAAATGATTTACAGATGGTGGGTCCTACGGTTCAGGACGACCTCCTGTCTATACTTCTTAGGTTTCGACAGCATAAGTATGTCTTGTCAGCCGATGTTGAAAAGATGTATAGACAGGTAGTAGTTCATCCATCTGATAGGCACTTGCAACAGGTAGTTTGGCGTGACGACACTTGCAGTCCTGTCAAGGTATTTAAACTTAACACCGTCACATACGGTACGGCGAGTGCGCCATTTCTTGCGACGCGCTGCCTTAAGCAACTAGCCATTGAGTGCACCAATGATAAGATTGCCACCATAATCAAACATGATTTTTATGTTGATGATTTGCTCACGGGTGGTAATGATTTAAATGAGGTGATGTTCATTCGTAATGAGGTCACCAATGCACTGGCATCAGCTTGCATGCCACTTCGCAAGTGGAAGTCGAACGAACCTATTTTAGTCTCAGGGACTTCTCAGTCATCATTAGATTTAAGTATGGGATCTAGTGAGCCCAATAAACTATTAGGGCTTGACTGGTTTGCTGACTCTGACGAACTAGGGTTTTTAATTAAAACTAAACTGCCTTCTAATGGCAGTACTAAGCGTGACTTGCTTTCAGCAATTGCACGCATTTTTGACCCTTTGGGTCTTATATCTCCTTTTGTAGTGACCATGAAAATGTTGTTGCAAAAATTGTGGTTAGACAATCTTTCATGGGATGAACCATTGTCTCTGGAACTCAACACAGCTTGGAATGCTATTGTTAAAAATTTCCCGCTTCTAAATACTTTGCGTATCCCACGTTTTGTTATGTCCGATTCGTATCAGACGTTAGAATTACATGTATTCACAGATGCATCTGAGCGCGCGTACGGTGCGTGTGCCTATGTACGTAGTGTTAGCAGTGATGGTGAATGCATAGTCCGCTTATTGATAAGCAAAAGTCGTGTGGCACCGATTAAACCTACCACGATTCCAAGGTTGGAACTGTGTGGTGCCGTAGTGGGAAGTCGCGTGTATGAGAAGGTGGTCAAATCACTTCGATCAAAGTTTGATCGGGTATATTTTTGGACAGACTCGACCATTGTATTGGGATGGTTACAGATGTTGCCTTCTAAACTTCAGCCATTTGTACGCAATCGCGTTGCTGAAATTCTAGATAAGGTAGGAAATTGTACTTGGCATCATGTCCCAACCAACAAGAACCCAGCAGACTTAATATCTCGTGGCGTAGATATTGATGCTCTGCAAGGGTTACATATGTGGTGGTGTGGTCCCGACTTCTTAAACGAGGTTCAGTCTAACTGGCCATCTCAACCTAAAAGTTTAGGATTTGAGACATTACCCGAAACGCGACCTCAAGTTTCATTAAGCGCTATTGTAGAAAATAAACCATGCACTTCATTTATAGATTTTAAACGTTTCTCTAATTATTTAAGACTTGTTCGTTCCATAGCATATGTGTTGAGATTTGTTCGTATTTGCAGGAAACTTCCTGTAATTAGTAGGTTTCTATCAGAAGAAGAATTACAGGAAGCATTAAATGTTATTATCTTGAAATGTCAAATCGATTCGTTTCCAGAGTACAAATTACTTGCAAACAAACAAAGTTTACCTTCAAAAAGCGCCCTTCTCAAATTTAATGTTTATTTAGACAGCAATAAAATAATGCGTGTCGGAGGACGCTTAGAGAATTCTGATTTTACATATAATAAAAAACATCCTATTATTTTACAGTCCACTCATTTATTTACAAGGCTATTGTTTAATTTCGAGCACATGAGATTGATGCATGCAGGTCCACAGTTATTATTAGCGTCAATTAGGGAATCGTATTGGCCTATAGGTGGCCGAAATTTAGCTAAGGCTTGCTATCGTAACTGTGTACGCTGTTGTCGGATGAAGGGTAACGTAGTTACGCCTTTAATGGGGAATTTGCCGCAGCAGCGTCTCCATCCGGGAGGTTACCCTTTCGAAAGTGTTGGCGTAGATTATGCCGGCCCTATCATGTGTGCCAGTCGGCAAGGCCGAGGTTGTAGGCTAGTAAAGGTGTACATAGCGATATTTATTTGCTTCACCACCAAGGCTATTCACTTGGAGCTAGTAGGTGACCTAACTAGTAATAAATATTTACTGGCTTTGTATAGGTTTATTTCGCGAAGGGGAAAACCCGTTAATATTTATTCCGACAACGGTACCTCGTTCGTTGGCGCGTACAACGATTTATCGAAATTTTTAAAATCATATTGCGATTCCTTGGGTGCAAGTTTGGCTAATGATGGAGTTAAGATGCATTTTATTCCCGCTTATACTCCTCACTTTGGCGGACTCTGGGAAGCGGGTGTTAAGTCGACAAAATACCATTTAAAACGAGTGTTGGGCAATTGTAACCTCACGTTTGAAGAACTTAACACCACGCTGATCCAAATTGAGGCAATCTTGAACTCTCGTCCATTGACGCCGTTGTCCGCCGATCCCGCTGACCTTACACCTCTGACTCCAGGACACTTCCTTGTCGGTCGACCGCTTACTTCACTGCCACAGCGAGATCTTCAGGAACACTCCATCCATCATTTAACTCGTTTCCAAAGAATCGAGCAACTCCGTCAACATTTTTGGGTTCGGTGGAGTAAGGAGTTCGTATCCGAGTTGCAGCAGAGAACCAAGTGGCGTTCCTGCAAAGATGCATTGAAGCTGGACTCCTTGGTAGTGATAAAGGAGGATAACCTACCCCCCCTTAAGTGGAAGTTAGGAAGAATTGTCGCCATCCATCCAGGATCAGATGGCATCGTTCGTGTGGCTGACATCAGGACTACTGCTGGAGTCATAAGGAGAGCCTTCAACAGAATTTGCCCGTTACCCGTCTCTACTGATTCTTGTTGAAAGAGAATCTTTCAACGTCCGGGGGCATGTTCGAACGCCTGATCTGCACATCGTAGCAGCGAGTTGCGACGCTGTCCGTCCATAGTTTTTAAGTTTTTTCGAATATAATAGTCAGTAGCTTTTGTGTCATTGTTCCCAATACACCGCTATTCACAGTAATCCATATTTCACCTGTTTTATTTTACACCAAGTCCTGGTTGGTCCCGCACAACACTCTTGCTTTGGTCTTTAGTTTTGACGCATTATATTTTTTCAACTTCTTATCTTATTAGTCAGACGTATTTACAAATATTTAGAAAACCTTTACATTATTTAAAAAAAAAAAAAAAAAACCCCGACGGAAAAAGATGTGAATGCAACAAATTAATTCTAGAGCATCTTAGCTGAACTAATATAATAAAGAGAAACAAACTCTCTGAACTTTCATGTTGAAATAGCAAAACATAATCGTAAATTTCTAATCAAATTCGCTCCACAAAAAAGCTCTCTAAGTTTTTTCGATATCCTAAATAGCTACCGCTTTTAAACCGCTCCACACATCTGTCATAGATCATAAAGAATATTGTATGACCAAAGTGTTGGGATACGAGCGTTTTGGGAATTATAACTCGCGCTGGACTCGCGAATATATATCATTTGCGATTTGGACGGGTCGGGGGTAGAACCCCAAGTTTTCCCAGGTTAAGCTGTGGACACAAAGGATTGGAGAGAGAGGTTTATTTAGAAATACAATGAGAGATAATATAATAAAATGTCGTGCTGTCGAAGATTTCAAGTCCTTGAAACCAAAATCGAACTATTTCCAAAGGGTCTTTTACTAATTTGATAAGTTAACAGATTTAACAGAAGGCAATTTAAAGCAAAAATTGGTATCTTTGTTATTGATATGAATTTTATTTGTGTACCCCATAGCAAAGAGCATCTCCTCATATCTTTCTATTGTATCTGATACAAAAATCGAACGTTAGAAGATAAACATTCTAGGAAATACAATGAAACTGGAAAATCTTGTCAAAACTCAGAAAAATATTCACGAAATCTTATACATTGTGAACCAGCGTTACCCCTAAACCTTTTTCAATTATAGACCTCTCATAGTATTTTTCTGATACAAAATATTTTTGAAAAGAAAATTCTCTATCTATATGGAAGATGGCGTTCTTACGTTTTCCTGTGCTTACATATCGGTAATCCTCGCTGACTTGGGGATAAAATATACGGAATTTGGTGATGTTTATTGTAAAAGTAAATTTGGAGAAGCAGAGGATTTGTTGCATGGCATTAGAAAGTTCCAACAGCTGACTATTGGGAAATAATTACGTAGAAAAGTTGTAATAAACCTTTCCATTATCCATCTTACGTTTATTTTCCAGTTTTCGTTTTATTTGGTGTGCAATATTTTATTTATCTAGCTACACCGTGTCATCTAATCTTTTGATGAATGGGCCCAAGGCAACGTGGCGGAGCGAACTAACAAGAAGTAAAGTTGCAGTGATTTCACCTATTTATAAAATCAGTATTATTTATTTGATCTATTTATTTGCTACTACTTAAATAAAATTATTACTATACTATATATATACTATACAAATACATAAAAATATTTAGGCACTAAATTTTACTATTATTTTTAAGAATTAACAGATACGTTTCGCCCTCTCTGTGCGGCCCGCTATAGTTCTGCGAATTTCCGGGGGCGCAATCCCGATCAGTGGGTACAGCATTCGCACAGGAGTCGGTTTAAGGCAACCAGTGGCAATCCGGCACGTCTCATTTAGGGCTGTATCCACTTATTTGGAGTGCGCTGAGCGGCTCCATACTGGACTAGCATATTCACCAGCGGCGAAACAGAGCGCTATACCAGTAGTTTGCAGAACACGAGGAGACGCCCCCCAACCGGTGGTCGTTAGGCGGCGTAGCAAGTTGTTTCTGCTGTGCACTTTCCGTTTGACATTCTCGCAGTTCTTTCTGTAATTGAGGGACCTATCCAGAGTAATGCCAAGATATTTTGGATGTGAACTGTGGGTGACTGGCACCGCCTGCCATGACACGTTAAGGGTTCGGCCCGCTTGTCTATTACGGAGATGAAAGACGCACGACTGTGTTTTTGAGGGATTTGGCTTCAGCGCGTTATCAGCATAGTAACGGCTGAGATCACAAAGGGCGGTAGAAAGATTGGCCTCAATCTCCTCAAAATCAGCCGCTTGGCAAATCAAAGCCAGATCGTCGGCGTAAAGAAAGCGGGTTGTGTTAGGGCTCACCGGTTGGTCATCTGTGTAGATGTTGAACAGCAGTGGCGCCAAAACGCTACCTTGAGGCAGGCCATTCTATTGGGCTCGCCACCTGCTCCTATCATCAAGAAGGTGCACTTGGAATCGTCGGTTACTGAGGAGTTCTCTAAGGATACGAGTCAACTTTGGGTCCTCTGTTAAATTGGTAACCTTCCACAGCAAGCGTTGAATATTAACGGTGTCGTAGGCTGCCGACAAATCCACAAACACTGCACCCGTCACTTTCCTTGTTTCAAACCCATCCTCAATATATTGTGTAAGGTTAAGGACCTGGCCACAGCAAGACTTTCCAGGTCTAAATCCAGCTTGCTCTGGTATAAGTTTTGGATCGACAAGGTTTGTGAGACGAGCCAAAAGTAGCTGTTCGAAGAGTTTGTACGTGTGGCAGAGGAGGGATATAGGACGGAAGTTTTTTGGATCGTCATGCAGCTTTCCTGGTCTGGGTATAGCGATGACCTTTGATTTCCTCCAAAGGCGAGGTATATTTCCGGATTCCAAACAGTGGTTAAAAAATTGTAGCAACCACGACACGGATACGGGGCCGAGGTGTTTTATTTGTTCCACCGATATGTCATCCACTCCGGAGGCCTTACCCCAGCTCAGGTGTTGTATGGCTGAGATGATGTCCGCTAGTTGGAATGGGTTGCATATGTCGGAGGTGGTGGAACAGGAGTTACTGTTTTTCGGAGTCCTGCCCAGGCGTTTTGGTGGTTTTCCGTTAAGGAGCAGTTGATGAGCCACTTGGTTAGCCGTAACCGTGCTAGGAGTATGAGCTGGTGGAGGATCGCTGGTGAGCTTGCGAATAGTGTTCCAGGCTTTTTTACTGTTATGGGTCATGTCGATACCAGTGACGGTGTCCATCCATTTTTTCTGGCGTCGCTCGCTTATCTGTGCCAACAGTTTTTCGCCTGCTTCAACGGTCTCCTCCGAGAAAGGGTCGTTTTCGTAGAGATGCTCGTACGATTTTAGAAGCTGACTGGATTCCTGGGAGATGCCTGGAATGTACGAAGTACGGCATCCCCGGGGGATACATCTCCGGGATGTTGCCGAAACTGCACTCACGAATCTGTCATAATTCTGTGGGGTGGGCGGGATGTTAATTAGTTCGTCATCTACAGACTTTGAAAATTGTTCCCAGTCAGCTTTTAAATAGTTGAAACGACGCTTAAATGGCACAGTCACCGGGTAAACGACGGACCGGATATAGCACATGATCGGTCTATGCTGAGTTCGGGGGATTGGAGGGCATATGGTCTTTTTGCTCCGGGTGCTGATACTTGAGCTAACAAATAAAAGGTCCGGGTTGTACCTACGCTTCCATCGACCGCTATTGAATGAGGCTGGTTGTTTTGTGTCATGGATTAATGCCAAATCGTGGGCCTCTGCCCATGCTTCGACAGTTTGGCCGTCTGGGTTTGTTGAGCTATAGCCCCAGCTGGTGCTATGGCTGTTGAAGTCACCTATCACTATGTTCGTACGTTGAGAATCAAAATCAGGTGATACGAATTGGAACGGGGTGCCAGGGGGTTTATACAAAGATGTTACCGTGCAATTACCAAGATCTAGGGTGATAATTTCAATGTGGTTTTCACTTGAGCATTTTGTAGTGATGACACTTACGCCGGGAGCAGCAAACACTGCGTCACCGTGCTTCGGGTGACAGATCTCGGCGACAAGTGACAGTCCAGGAATGTGAGGCCTGCCCTGCGTGGAGTCCCGGTGGGTCTCTTGGACACATAGGATGTCACAGCGTGTCTTGTCTCAACGATATTATGTAATGGTACAATAACATTTTCTTGTTACCCAGAGACTTTTAAGAAAATATTCGCACATCTAATACTTACTAATTTATTTACTAGTACCCACCGTTCTTCATAAGTTCGTGTATAAAGTACGCTACTATGATTAAATTGTATTTCTCATGATAAGTGAATTGTATCCCTTTTGAAAATAAAATGTCGTAAACAGTAAACAAACCACTGTTTACCGTTTACGACATTTTAAGTAAAGTAAGTTAAGTTAAGTAACTTAAGTTTTTTCTTCCAATGAATCTTTTTTTAGGGTTCCGTAGCCAAATGGCAACAAACCGAACCCTTATGGATTCGTCATGTCTGTCTGTCTGTCCGTCCGTATGTCACAGCCACTTTTTTCCGAAACTATAAGAACTATGCTGTTGAAACTTAGTAAGTAGATGTATTCTGTGAACCGCATTAAGATTTTCACACAAAAATAAAAAAAAAACAATAAATTTTTGGGGTTCTCCATACTTAGAACTGAAACTCAATTATTTTTTTCATCAAACCCATACGTGTGGGGTATTTATGGATAGGTCTTCAAAAATGACATTGAACCATTTTTTCTAAACTGAATAGTTTGCACGAGAGACACTTCCAAAGTGTGTTCTTAAAATGTGTCCCCCCCCTGTAACTTCTAAAATAAGAAAATGATAAATCTAAAAAAAATATATGATGTACATTAATTACCATGTAAACTTCCACCGAAAATTGGTTTGAACGAGATCTAGTAAGTAGTTTTTTTTTAATACGTCATAAATAGTAAAACCGCATTTTACCAAGTACGGAACCCTTCGTGCACGAGTCCGACTCGCACTTGGCCGGTTTTTGCGATAATGGTACGGAACCCTTCGGGCGCGAGTCCGACTCGCATTTGGCCGGTTTTGTGATAATGGTACGGAACTCTTCGTGCGCGAGTCAGACTCGCACTTGCCCGGTTTTTTTTCAATTAAATTCAGAAAACAATATTTAATGTAATTTTCAATTTCTATAAATTCTCTACTATCTCAATCTACTTAATATGATTATTTGGAAAGCCAGTTGACTTGCCAACAAACTCATCTCTTAACGTTGACAGTAAGGTCAAGTTGTGGCCTTTTCAGAAGCCGCAGTATTTTGTGCCAATGTCAAATATCTACTTGAGGATTTTCAACTGAATGCTTGTAATTTATTTTGTTCTTTTACTGGGATAAGGCTAGATTACGTAGAGCTACGGCGGTGGTTTAATTTGCGCCTATTAATGAATCTATAAAACATCATCGTAATTTTACATCTACGTAGGTACTTATCTAGTTTAATAGATCCAAAGGAAGGCGAAATTATCGGCAATGTATCTAGACAAGCAGGTGCTATCACCGGAAATTATTATTATGAACACTTTATAAACTATGTAAACTTCAAGGAAATCCGGATAATACCTAAGTTACACCAGTCTTTGGCAACGGGTGATGAAGCCAGGTTAAAACTCACTTTACTGGGTTCTGATCTATACTAATGTTATAGTCTTAAAAATATTTTTATAAACACATTTTTATTTATAACTACGACGAAAATTCTTTCACTGGCAGAAAGCTATACTTACAGCTATACTTGCTGAGTGCTATATACTACTTATTATTCCGAAAAAATGCACGGTTTCTATGAGATTGGCCACGAGTGCAAAGCCGTGATACAATATTGGTCGATTTATAAAAAAACCGGCCAAGTGCGTGTCGGGCCACGCGCAGTTATAGGGTTCCGAAGTTGCATAATAATGCGGACCAAGAAGAGGGTTTTGTTGTTGTTACATGAACATTAAAACGGTTTTAGCCGCACACAACGTCTAAAAACTGGCCCACATAGGATGATGTTTTTTAATCTATATTCTCGCGTTTTACCACTATCTTGCCTGATGGTAATCGATGATGTTGTCTACGGTGAAGCACACTTACCTAGATGTAACCTATTCACTCTTGACTTTAACTAAAGAAGGACTAAATGAAGAAGGAGTTATAAAATCTAACTTTGCAACTGAAGTCATCATCATCTGCCTGCCCTTATCCCATGTTACTTGGGGTCGGCGCAACACGTTTGCTTCTTCCATACCGTTCTATCCCCCGTTCCGTTCCGTTCCGTTCTAACTTTGCAACTGAAGTAAGAAAATTATTATCTATTTGAGTACCACCGCGAGCCGATACGAGCGCGCGTTAGAGCCACGGGGAATGGTATGGTTCCTTCCTGGATCCTTGCACGCACGCTCCTTGTTTATTTCTCTTTCGGATTTAGAAAAATTTCGTATGCATTCATCTCTAATCTGCGGTATTCACTATTTCATTCTGGAAAGTTTTACGCCACTCAATTAGTGATGTAGTCGGGTCGAATATTGACTTTATAGATTGATATCGACAAAAGAAAATAAATAATTTGCTTAGAAATAGAATCGAATTTGACTTTAATTTTACGTTTTGATCACAAAACGTAGAAAATACTTCTGCACTAACACAAAATAGACACCCCCGCGCGCATGCGCTTATGGACTACGGACCGGTACTACCAACAACTCCGGCCACTCCAAAGCGTTATTCGAGCTTTAACATTATTAATTAAGAAATCATTATTATTAAGGACTAGCCTTTGCCAGCGGCTTCACCCGCGTAAAAGTCGAAAATTATCCCGAGGGAACATATTCCCGGGATAAAAGTATGCTATGTGCTATTCCTGACTATAATCTATCTCTGTGCCAAATTTCACCCAGATCCGTCCAGCCGTTTGAGCGTGAAGAAGTAACAAACACACAGACACACTCGCAAACTTTCGCCTTTTTAATATTACTAGCTTCTGCCAGCGGCTTCGCCCGCGTGATTGTCAAAAATTGTCCCGAGGGAACATATTCCCGGGATAAAAAGTATCCTATGTGCTATTCCTGACTATAATCTATATCTGTGCCATTTCATCCAGATCCGTTCATTATTTTTTGCGTGAAAGAGTAACAAACATACCTCCTCACAAACTTTCGCACTTATAATATTAGTAGGATAGTAGGATAATAATATGTATAAACGTAATATGTATATATGTATAGCCATGCCAAATTATAGCTTTGGACAGACGGACAGAGCGAAACTATAAGGGTTCCTTGTTGACTTCGGAACCCTAAAAAAGGTAATATATAGGTAGATATCACAACTATTTTGCCAATAATATTGTTTGGGTTTCTGAACTTGCATAAAAAATATCTTAATAATCACCACAAAACGCATTTGCCTTGCAGTAGGTTTATAACAAGCTTGAAACACTAAAGATCTAATTTTTTTATTATTTATTTATTTATTTAAACTTCATGTACAATGGTTATACATAGGCAGACTTAATGCAGCAAGGCATTCTCTACCAGTCAACCTTTGGGTACAAAAACATTTGGGTTTGGGTTTATCCTATAAAACTACAAAATAAATATAGCACTAGCTATTTACTTTACCAAACTCTGACGTCACAAGGAACCCTAAATCGTTCCTCCTTCGCAAACAAACGCAGCAGTAACGAAGGGTTGCCCAGCTCAATAGGAAGGGTTAACACACAGCCTTTATCCGGCTCCCGGAGACAAGACTCAGCCCTTATTGGATGTACCTGGGAAAAAGAAAAGATGGTGTCAGTGGAAATGAATTGTGGTAGGTAGGGTTGCTGTTTTCTGGGATGGTTTTGGTTAAAAGATGCTTTTGAAAACTATATAATATTGCGTCATGATCATCATTTCAGCAGAAAATCGTCCACAGCTGGACAAAGGATCCCCCACACAATCATGTTTGCATTTAAAAAGTGTTGACAGATTTGCTAGATTTTTGACGATCGTAAGTGTTGCTCGATATGCAGTCTTTTGACGTTCAATCACATCTGTCAGCTTCTTACAAATTTTCTTACAAACCTACTACGTCGATCATCTGTTGCTTACACATTTACTCTGTTTAATCTATTCAAACGTCGTTAAAATCCAGCAAATGTGTAGACACTTTCCGCTGAAGCTTGAGGTAATATATTAAATAAGTATAGTATGCGTCACCAACAGTAGTTCATCGATGACGTATTAAATCGGAACACAGACATCGCCTCAGGCACGTAAGTAGCCACCAAGTAGCAAAAATAAGTAACTTCCCTGATAATTAAGTTTAATCCTCGTTTACTTTTACAAAAATCAGACATGTCAAGTGTCTACCCGCCAGCCCGCCTAGTCATTAACTTTAAAACTACATAAAAGTAATGACTGCTGAACGGTCTTTTTTCCATATATTAATATAGGAGCGGCTGACGAGGAAGTCTCAGGAAAGTGAAACACGACCGCGAGCTAAATTAAATTCCCAGAAAAAATAAAATGCTTGATGTGACTGACTGCACAATTATTGGTTGGACATTAGCGAAGAGATACGCAATTTTGGATCTTGTGACAAGGAAAACAAGGCTTTCATTACAAATAATTATTGAAAAAAACTAGTGAAGAGTTTGGATGTTGCGATATACATAGGTACGGTTTACATTCTACTCCTGGTTGGTTACCTCAGCTAGTATAATTTATTATATTAATTATACAAACAGACACCGCGGCAATTTCGGCATGGACCTACGACAAATATTAGTTGATTATATTCATTCGCCGGTTGCGTTGATGAATATTATCAAAAAATGGAATTGCATTGTAAGCTGCAAGACCGTTTATTTTAGACTATAGGCACAATTAAGATTTTCATATAAAATATTATGAAACGACTATTGTCAAAAAGTTTGTTGGATTTATAAAATAAAAATAAACTCATTAGTTCCCTTATTTTCAAACTAGACCTTGAACGCAGAATTAATAAACGTATTAAATAACAACAAAGCAGAAACCCAATCTCCCGTATCTATATCAATAATTCCTTAAAAACACGAAACTCTTAACATCATTAGAGCAGAATATCACGAGCGCGTTAAACATAATGTAAACCCAATTGCTTACGTCACAGAAGTGACGTCATGTGAAATTTAATTAATCACACCGTTTCCGGAAGCCATGCGCGTCTGTTTCAGAATTTCTGATGTTCGATTAATGAGCTTAGAATTTTGGCAAGTTGTTATGTATTAAGGATTGGTAATGGTTATGCTTCAGATTCTTCATTTCTCTCCAACACATTAGATCGACTAGAGAACGTACATCATCGTGGAGATTACTCCGCTGTTTGAAGATGTACGTTCAAAATAAAAATAAAATATCAATTTGTCATTATGCTAAATAATGACAAATTGTTTTTTTTTTCCTGTATGGAAACAAAAAAGTAAACAAAAATAATATTTGAGTTAAGTTAATTATAATAGTTAAGTTATGAGCATCGAAAGTTACATATTTCAACATTAATTTTAACGCATCCTTGGATGGAAATAAATACCATAAGAAGAAGGAAAATCAGCCACCATACAGGGATAGATTAGTAGTTCAACAATGCAAATAATTTTATTATGAAAATATACGTTCAGTCGATTCTTCATGATATCTAGACTCCCAAAGGACTGTTTATAGAATTACGCGCGCTAATTTTCGTCCTAAATCCATTTCGCTACAAATTTGCAAAAGTGCTAATACGTACGCGAACTATCTCGTTCGCACGTGTTGTCGGATTAGATAGCATGCATTTTAACCCCGCGCACAAAATATTTCGTGCCGTCGACTAGGGCAACCTTAAGGCGCGGTTTTGAAATCAGAAGGTAACAAAGTGTCATTATATAAATGATAACTCATTAACTGAAATGTTTGGGACTGACATAGCTAGCTAGCATACGCTACTGAAATGTCACGCACGTGTCCCAACGGCGATGGTCGATAACCGTAATAAATCCAAAACATATCTTTTATTTTACATTTATAAACTAAATAAATACCTATCGTTAATGAAGGTTTTAATAAACAATCTCGTGACTTTTAATTAGATAAGAACATAATGCTCGGACCTCATAAAGTCCCGATATAAATTATTTAATTTTATAGTTGGGCGTGCCTGTTTAACATTAAATCTTCATTTTATCGTTTAACAAGAACTATAAATTGTATGAATTAGGTAATAATTACTAATGCTTTATTTAATAGCAGCGTTAACAACTTTGATTACCTATTTTTGCCGATTTACCTACTTATAATTGATTGTATTTACAGAATTATTGCATTCTCTGAAATGCCATATTAAAAACTGATTAGTATAATGTAGTTATTGTCTATACAACTCATGGGAGCTATTAAACGGTGAATATTTAATAATTGTTCCCACTATGTGCCTTATTAGATACAGAAGGCTTAGTAAGTTGTCTGAAAAGTACCAACATCTTATCAAACTTTGGAAATATAATAGGCTTTATTTTCAGAATGACAAATCCAATACCTGCAAAAGAATTTATATATTTTGAAGGAAATTCCTAGTCCATTGCTGAATGTTGATGCATTGTCAAAAACTGAAGTTATGGCTAAGGTATAGACTGTGTGTTTAATCATGTAATATACAATCAATAGCTTTCATTTGTCCGCATATTTTGCGGAGATAGTAAGCATTTCGGCTTGAAAGATGTGTGTAAATAGGTAACTAAGATTAATACCTTACAAACATTGTCGATACTTCTGCTTACATTTTATTGAGACTAAATGTCATGCAGTGCATTCCAGCTGTGAATTTAATAACCTTGTTCTAAAACATTAAAATTTCACTACGCATGGTTTTAAAATAATCTATGTCAAAGTTTGGTTTGCTTTGTAGTTTGCCGCTCAAGGTGACTGTGGGAAAATCCTAAGGTGCACTGGAGATTTACATAATTATTCGTGTGTAAACAAATGAATCAGACTAATCAATATTGATGTCTATAGGAGACAGGTGTACATTGGTGGTCAGTATTTATGAGTACCTAATATACGTCGAATTTTACTTATTTTCTAGCAACCACTATAGTCGATCACATCGTCGCTTAGATCGTGATCAAATCCAAACCTTTGAAATATTATTACTGTTTAACTAGATCGATGTGACCACACTTGAGGGAGGCCTATGTCCTGCAGTGGACGTGTTTTGAATGAAATGATGATTATGCTATAATCAAAAGCATAGTACTTATTGTTGTACCTATTGTTTCATATTGTATTGGACCATGGCTCATTATGAAATTTTATCTATAATCAATGAGTTAATCAGAATCATGATTCTGATTAACTCATTGTAGAGGGATTGCCTACTTACGGCATGCGTAAGTAGGCAATTCCTCTATTTATAGAAGCATCATCATTATTATACCTAAACTACCATATTTGCAACTGGACATGCCTTTATGCAATCCTCTGCAATACGAATTTAAAGAAAATGTTACCTTAATTAGACACGCACACAAATGGATATAATTATTAACTAATTCCATGCACGTTTACATAAATGCTAATTCAGTTGAAATATTTCCTAAATTGTAATTGATGATTTATATAGCCCGCATGAAAGTCAAAAATAGGTACAATAAAAAAGATATCTGTCGTTCTGAATTAGGCCATGATCGATCATTGAGCCAAAAGTCCAAATCAGTCACACAATTACATATCAATGGCTGAACCATTGAGGCGTGATTAATCATATTAATGTACTGAACATCAGCTCAGGGTGTCTGACACCCAGCGATGCTGAGTTGGTAACCCGGTATAGGCGCAATTCTCGTACTTTTACTATTCTTATCTTAAGTATTTAAGAACGATAGTAATAGGTCCTTGTCCCAACGACTTAACTTTATGGAATAGCACTATGGGTTCATGCTTATTACCATAGACACAATCATGTCTACCTTCCTCTCACTTATAAACCAAACTAAAACCGCTATCCTTTACAGAGTATTGACATCCAACGCCGTAGTTCCAATTTGCTCCACCATTTCAGGCGTCTTCTATTTATTGGTTATTCGATACTTTTGTGTTTGTTATCAAAAAGCTCTCGTAGCAATTACTCCTGACATTATTCCGTTCACTATTTCCATAAACACGACGCGTAAATATGTTTGGTGCTTACCTTATGGTGCTAATCAGGATTGACAATCCGTAGGTAGGTTTTTGTCACTTTTTTCATTGTTTTTTAGTTTTAGAAAACTTGATTACAATTTAAGCTAAGTAAATTAAAATTTCTTGAGGAGTGACTTTAAACTTATTACGGGAGACAAAACTTGTGCTAAAGTGAAAGAAATTTTTATTTTTATTTTGCACCATTTTTATAGGCGTACAAAATGGTACAAATTGGGCATGAATGACATGGGCTGAATTTCCCAATCATCAGTATTACATTCAGAATATTTAAAGAATAAACCCAAAACACCAATACGCTCTCCACAATATTACTCCAAAATAAACACACCCATTTGCATCTTACTAACCGAATATCGCCGGAAAACCGAATCTACAGCCACCATTCTTCTGAGATAAACCACGAACGTTTTATTACGTTTTGTATGGAGAGTCTTATTGAAACTGCGCTATAAATTGCAGACACATTAGACTGTAGGAATTGGTTTCTGTGTTTCGGTGCGATATTATACGGCTATTCTGTATCTGTAGCTATGTGGAGTGTATTGGGTTTTGAGTCTATCCTAGTGAGTAAACTTATTTTAATCTCTGAAGAAATGAACTATACTAGAACTATTCTCAACTAAATGTCACACATTGAAGTCGTAGGTCTATGTGTAGAAATAGTCCACTCAACCAGATTTGGTCAAACTCATTTAATAGAGGGCGAGCCTGTTGCTATCTAACTTGAACTAAAAGAGAGCAGCGGAATACCCGTAGGTAGTTCACGTAGAGGAACTGCCTATCTGATCTCTAAACTCAGTAATTAGCAGCCCATCGCCATTTACCGGGAAAAAACCAGACTCCGGGTTCTTACTGAGATATCCTGGAGGACAAAACCCAATAACGCTTTTCCTGACCTGGTAAGATAACCCATAACACATTCTGCGGTCACGCAACCATAGACGGAATGAATAAGAAACAAATATTAGTATTCCACCAAATCAAGTCTATAGAAAATCAATTTAACTGCAATTTTCTCAGTAAATCTTTACAAAGGGGTTAACAATAACACTGTTGTTGTCGCTCTTAATAAATCATTTTCAATACCCCTTCTGAGTCTGTGTGCAAGTTTAATTTGTTTAATTAAGCGACGGCTAATGGTATTGTTGACTGATTCGAATATCACATGTTTTGTCCCCCTTCTGTGTGGAAATCTTTTAAGCGTTTTTGAGTTTATAAAGTGGGATAAGGGTCGAAAGTAATACGTACCTATAAGTGAGCAACATCTTATTACTCATCTTAATGTTTGACAACTAAGTATAAAATATCTTTGCCTGACAATTTCCATTGTCAGGCAAAGATATTTTATACTTACGACTTACGATGACGAACTTTGCAATAATAGGTATCTTGACCCGATGAACTATCTAAAATTATAATAGCCCCAAGTAACTCAAAGAACGAGAGAAAAAGTTATGGATTTTGTTCTGGCTATGACGTCAGGAGTTGCAAACATTTCGTATCATCTGCCTCATCTGCCTAGCCTTTTTACCAATTATTGTTGGGGTCGGCTTCCAGTCTTAATGGATTCAGCTGAATACCAGTGTTTTACATGGAGCGACTGCCTATCTGTCCTCCACAACCCAGTAACTGGGTAACATGATACCCCTTGGCAAGACTGGTGTCAGATCTCAGGCTTCTGACTACCCGTAACGACTGTCAAAGATCTTCAAATGACAGCCGGGACCAATGGCTTAACGTGCTTTACGAGGCACGGAGGAAACTCAGTATGTTGAAATGGTCACCCATCCACGGACCGACGTCGTCAAGCGTTGCTTAAACCTTGAAGATCGACCTGTGCGGCTGTTATTATTTAGCCACGAGCTTCTCAAATAAGGAGAAAATCATGCTGTGCAGTCGGAGGATACATATTCGCGAGCTGGCTGACCAAAATCAGATGTATCCTCCGACTGCACAGCATGATTTTCTTCTTATTTACGTCTTTTTAGTTCGCTTTTTAAGCAGTCGGGTTTTTTTATTTTTTTTATGAAATTATTTTATTTACAACTTTTTAGTTATTTTTTTTCAGAATAAGGTACATTTAAAGATATAAGTGTTATATATTTTTGAAATCACCTTTATTTTGATACTCCGATCGATAGGTTCCGAAGAAAAAAATTTTTCCCTATAAAATTTCGCCCAAAAGCCGCCATTTTTTTTTCAATTTTAATGTAGCCAGTGACACTCGCAGGGTTAAGACGAATCGATTGACGTGTGAAGAATCATCAAAATCGGCCAATGCGTTTGGTTTCTAGAACGCCACATAGGAACATACATACATAAAGACACAGACTGATAAACATATTACCCTCCTTCGGCAGTCGGGTAGAAATATCAAGATTCAATCATTTACACCGTTTCTTTCTGACGAACTGAAAGAGATTTAATCCCAACTTTCCTCAGTTTTATGTTTCTTCAACGTTCAACTTTCAAAGAAAACTTCAAGTGTAGCCTGTGGTAATGTTCTAGCGCTAATTATAGGTCAGGAATGAGAGAAAAGCTGGACAATACTAAACTTGAAGTCGGGCTGTGGAATGGTTAAGTACTTGATGGCGTAAAATTCTTTGAGCACCAACTTGAATACTCGTTGAGTTGTGCTATCCCTTTCAAAATGATAAGGCGGGAAAGAGATGGACACAGTTTCTAGTGTTTTCAAGCGGTATCGTTCTTTTCCGTATGTTTTACTAATTATTGTTTAAATTAAATTAAGCAAGAATCTAATTTTCGTTATCAAAGTTTATCTTAGTTTCCAATTTAATTATATAATTATTATATTAATGCTGTGTAAGCACCGGAAAAGAACTCAAAACGTTTAAAATCCAAGTCAATTTTGTAAACTAGCTTAATTTTATTTCAATTTTCGTCGACATCATCGGTAAATCACTCAACACTATTATACCTATCCTGTTGGGAAATAGAGATACGACACTTCTTTTTGATGACCAAGCTCAAAATCCCGGATTGGAAATGAGGTTGCCACTAGCAAATGTGATGCAAATGATGGAACGAGCCGTATCGGACGGCAGGATTGCGGACATGTAGCCGGGCATCGGATCGAATAGCTAATTAATGTGATAACCTCGTGGAGGCAGGCTGGTAGTAGGCGGGAAGCTTGGTTAAGCTGATCTGTGTGCGATACGTGTTTGTATGGCGGTATGAATTAGAATTTTAAGTTGTGGTATGGCGTTTTCTGCATTGTTTTTACTAGGTAAGAAAATATACATTTCCAGAAACTGTATTTTGATCACACATCCAAATACAGTTTCTGGGAATGCTGCTCAAGGCTTCCTGTATTTTGGCGATTTCCGACTTATTGTATAGGTATATAGGTTAGTGTGTACAAACTTTGCCAGCGGCTTGACCTGCGTCAATATCAAAAAATTGCCCACAAGATAGTACTATAGCAAAAAAAATAAGTAGATGTCCTAACCCAGGCCATGGTCTATTTGTACTCCAAATGTCATTCAAAACCTTTAAGCCGTTACGAATTGGATGATTAATGAACATTCAATAATATATATTTAAAATATTAGTAGAATTTGAGAAGATCGAGTTTCCTTACGTTGTTTTCCTTTACCGTATGTACCTAATGATTTTAAACTTAAAAGAAAAAGTGTTTCTCGTGTGGCTACTTTGTACCTCTTCAACAAACAATGCGTTTTTGCGTTGCGTTGTACAATTGTATTGATTGTTTAGGCTAATATCTTAACACTAAATTCTATCCATAATTCTATACCATCGTCTACCTGTAGGTCGCTACTAAACCTATAATTTATACTCGTTTAGCTCAGATAACAGCATTGCTAGCACTTGTTGATTAATTAAAGGCCCAGAGTTATCTAACCACCTGCTCAGTAGGTACCCAGGTAATAAGTGTGAATACTAGGACAACTAGACGGATAGCCTATGGTCAGGAATCCTTGGGATTTAACATATTATTGTATTTTATAAAGCTTCATTGCTATATGTGTGATTTAAGTGCTCAAGATTATGATTATTTATGGTTTTATGAACTGACCAAAAGCTTTACGTTATGGTTGAAATGAACTACCAATTGCGCGACAGGGTATTCGGAATTCGAATGTTGCTAATGCTCGTGCATCATCGTTACTAATCCGAGTTATTTGTGGGCTTAAAATGTTAATTCTGTCGAACATTCAGATAACAGACTTCATGGGTATCAGTGACGGACAAAGGTAAGAAAAAAGTAAAATATACCAATGGTATATCGGAGTAAAATATTTCATCTAAGTAAATCAGTGTAGCCCTGCGTGATATATCAAATCAAATCAAATCATTTATTTCTTTGCTAACATGGGTAATTGATAGGTACATAGATGTTCTTTTTTACATAATAAAATCCTCCATATTCTACCATCGCATGGGCATGCAAATAATATTCAATTCTAAAATTAAATCAAATATACAATACGAATAAAGATAAATGTCAAATCATAAGAAATTATAAATGTCAAATTTAGTTAAATAAATGTTATGTATAAATGTCGGACTGGTTACGCTCATAAACATTATCACAATGATGTCAAAACAACATAATAAGTATGTCAATCAGGATACTTGGTAGAAGCTATAACAATAATAAAATAAGTCAAACTGTCAACGATTCGTCATTAAGGAAAACGTCAATTTTGTAATAACATTAATCAATTAATATTTCGTTTATCGCCCTTTTAAATTTTATTACAGTCATATTTCTTATTACATTAGGTACTTTATTATAAATACCAAAAAAACTTTTCTGCATTAGCGCGGTTTTACATTTCACGTGACACACCTGGTTTAGATATTGAGACCGTATTGGATTTCTTCTGACCTCCGAAAGATTTTTAAATAATTTTGGATTGTTATTTTCAAACAAAGCTGTTTCTAAAATATATAAGGACGGAAAAGTAAAAAAAATTAAGATTTAAAATATGGAAGACAGTTATCTGTAGATTTTAGATATAACATTGACCTTATACATCTCTTTTGCATTCTAAATACAAGTTCCTTATCGGTAGACTACTCCCAAAAAATAATACCATACCTCAGAACAGAAGCAACTAGTTCATGGTAGGCTGTTAGAAGAGCCTGACTGTTGACTTCTTTTGATAGTTGAAGGAGAGCATATGCAGATTTGCTAAGTTTTTTGCAAACGATTTCAATATGAGGTTTCCAAGTAAGTTTGCTGCCGATCACTATACCTAAGAACTTTACCTCATTTGCTTCCTCAATATGACAGCCTTGGTAATCAATATTAATATTTGGGTATTCACTACATTGATGAAAATGCTTTATTTTTGTCTTATTTAGGTTTGAAATGACAAAGGACACGATGTTAGTTAATAGGTCAAAGAGTGCCATATTTATTGTAGTATTCTTACGGAACCCCTTTTGTTCATTACAATATAATTTATATTTTTCGAAGTATGCGTATAGAGATTATAAATGATATTCGCAATAATTTTTATAAAAATTGGAATTTTTACAATAGGTCTATAGTTTTTTTAATTTGTATTGTCATCTTTTTTATACAAAGGTTTTATTATAACTTTTTTTGTCTGTGGGGTGAGTAAAGGACAAATTATCTCTTTTAATGCACATGATAGGCTCCTATGGCAAATACAATTTGGTTTATAGCCACAAATATTTAAGATATCCAAACATCCGAGAATTTTTATCAACTTTCACATACCAATATTAATGGGTTAATATCTTGGTAATCGTCATATTATAATCCATATATAGGAAGTCATCATTTATTTTATTTCTTTACTTATTTGGACAACTAACTCGATAAATTAATATACTATGTAGGTCAAATATCGATTAACTTACAAAGAATTTCAATTAACATACGTGTACAAATTCCCAAAAAGTCTGAGGAGCCTTCACGGCAGTTTACGGTTTGCACCAAGAAAACGCCGCGCTCAGAACTAGAAATCATTTATTTTTGATATGTACAAGGGGGGTCATGAAATCCCTGAAAATCTTAACAGCGCGATGTAGCGGAGAGCCAAAAATGTACACCGCCATCTATTTGTTTTATGCGAATTTAATAACAAAACAAAAGTGACATTTCTTGATGTTTGAATCTTAACATTCCGCCCACCATGGACAGATTGTCCATAAATTAACACATTACAAAGACTTACAAAACAATTTATCCGCCCACCATGACAACAGTTTAGCTACTACCAACAACAAATAGAAATATCAAAACTTAAACTAACACTTCATAACATTTTATGTGATAGGTGCCTTTGAATACATAAAGCAAAACAAATTTCAAAACTTAAGTCTAAATGGTGACAGGTAAAATAATGAGCTTAGACACTGGTCTCTTTATAATAGAACCCTTACATTTTAATGAAACAACGCGCGTAAGTTTGTCCACTCCAATATGCTTGTCAGTTATAATGCCATACAACCATCTTGCCGGTGGTAGATCATCCTCTTTAACCAGCACTATATCTCCCACCTGAGGTTCCGGAGTTATTTGTGTCCATTTATAACGATGCTGGAGTTGTGTAAGGTATTCGTTTGACCATCTACGCCAAAAGTCCTGCACAAGGCGTTGTGTGAAATGCCATCTTTTGAGAGTACTCAAGGTCGCATTTTCGTAATTAGCATCCGGTACCAGTACTAAAGGCTCACCCGCAAGAAAATGTCCCAGGGTGGGCACGGATCTTCTGGATTGGAACTTATTTGTGTTATCGGCCGTGAGTTAAGACATGCCTCTATTTGGCACAAAAGAGTTGTCATCTCCTCGAAAGTGAGTGTGCTATTACCGATAACTCTTTTTAGGTGATGTTTTGTGGACTTCACTCCAGCTTCCCAGAGCCCACCAAAGTTTGTGAATGGGGTGGAATGAAGTGCCAGTTGGTGCCGTTTGCTGCAAGCCAGTCAGCTATGTCATTCGCTACTACCGAACTTTCCCGTGGTACTAATTTTTTGAGCTCTTTATTCGCTCCAACAAAATTAGTGCCATTATCACTCCACAATTCTGCACAATGACCTCTGCGTGCAACAAAAAGCTTAAAAGCAGCCAAAAAAGCTTCTGAGGTTAGATCACTCACGACCTCCAGATGAATTGCACGAGTGGCCATGCAGATGAATAAACAAATGTAACCTTTAGTGGAGTGATGGCCATGTCCCTTTGTGGTTCTGACTGCGATAGGTCCAGCGTAATCAACACCGCTTTTATGAAATGGGCGGCAAGCAGTGACACGAGCTGATGGCAATTGGCCCATCAATTGTTGGTTCGTTTGAGCCGCATAACGAATACAAACGACACATTTACGAAAATGCTGCCTTATAAGACTCTTTGCGTTCATGATCCAATACCGAGTTCTTATATAACTCAGCATGCACTGAGGACCCCCATGAATAGTACGCTCATGGGCGTCTGCAACAATCAAATTTGCAAGATGTGAATTAGGAGGAATCAGTATGGGATGTTTCATTTCATCCACAACGTTAGCCTTCTGCAATCGCCCACCAACTCTAAGGATGCCTTCGCCATCGAGGAATGGATTAAGCGAGATAAGTTTACTCTCTTTATTTACTCTACCTAATCCCCGTAAACTCTTTATTTCGTTCAGGAATCTTTCCTTTTGATCCAACCGGATACAGGTAAGTAATGACTCCTTCATTTCCTTAGACGTTAGCCAACGTGTGGTTGTAGAGCTAGTACTAGCCCTATTTAAAGTTTTAAGAAACCTTCTACAATATGAAACTACTCTTGTCATCCTACTTAAACTTGAAAACCTTGACATTATATCAAAGTTTTCAATTGTGACATGACATAATACTTTATTTTTCTTTTCTTCTAAGTCAATTTGTTTAAACTTTCCTTTACAGTAGTGGACTGTATTTTCTTGTAGCCACTTAGGGCCCTTTTTCCAAATTGTAATTTCAGAAATATCCCTCGGATTTATGCCCCGCGATACGCAATCTGCTGGGTTCTCGTCAGACTTGACATGCGCCCACTGACTATTGTCCATTATGGTCAATATTTCCGAGACTCTGTTTGCGACAAAAGTTTTCCACTTGCTAGGATGACTACTCAGCCAAGCAAGAACAACACTAGAGTCAGTCCAAGCGTGGACATTTTCCTTTGAGATACCCAATACTTCCGAAACTTCTTGGAGCAATTTAGCTAATAAAACAGCTCCACAAAGCTCCAAGCGAGGTATTGATACTTGTTTTACAGGGGCAATTCTTGATTTGGAAGCGACCAGATTTACATGAACCTTACCGTTACAATCTACTGTTCTAATGTAGACAACGGCTGCATACGCTGCATTAGAAGCATCACAAAACCCTTGTAGTTCCATCTGAACATTGTCTCTGCTTGTCCCCGTCCATCTCGGAAATTGAAAACTAGTGAGATGAGTGAGATCCTTACGATATGAAAGCCAATCTTTGAGTATGTCAATTGGTATCTCGTCATCCCACCCTATACCAGCAAGCCATATTCTCTGAATAAAAATCTTGGCTGTTGTTATGACGGGCGCAATCCAACCAAGTGGATCAAATAATTTGGCCACATCCGAAATTACTTTACGTTTGGTCACAGGTGTTTCAAGCGACGGAAGTTGGACAGTATATTGAAACTCATCATTAGATCTGTTCCAGGTTAATCCTAGAATTTTCATAACGGAATCTAATTTCAATTCTAAGTTTTCCTTTCTATCCTTACTGTCTGTATCAATTTCTTGCAATAACACATTGTTATTACAAGACCACTTCTGAAGCTCAAATCCGCAACAATTAAGGAGGTCTTTCAATTGATGAAAGATTTTAATACCTTCTTCAACGTTTTCGCAACCTGTCATGAGATCGTCGACGTAGAACTCCTTTAAAACCCTGTCTGCTGCTAAAGGGTATTTATCACCTTCATCATACGCAAGCTGTTGCAGAGCTCGTACAGCTAAGTAAGGTGCTGAAGATGTACCAAATGTTACACGCAGTAACCTTAGATGTTGAAGTTCTGAGTTCACATCTTTACGCCACAACAGGCGTTGAAAATCAACATCTTCTTCAGATACCTTTACTTGTCTATACATTTTTACTATGTCTGCAACAAGACATATAGGATAACAGCGCCAACGCATGATGATGTGCCTCAGTTCAGGTTGTAGCCTTGGACCAATCATCATGTCTCTATTTAACGATGAACCATTGTTTAGAACACATGACGCGTCGAATACAACCCTCACCTTTGTTGTGGTTCTATCATTTTTGATGACTGCGTGGTGTGGCAGATAGATGGCACTATGATTCTCTTTCTCTAATTCTGGAACCACCTCCATATGACCCAACGTCAAATACTCCTCAATAACATCAGAATATTTTATTGCAAATTCAGGATTCTTAAGAAACCGTTTTTCGAGCAAATAAAATCGTTTCCGGGCAATATCAAAAGAGTTGCCAAATTTACACACGGGATCCTTTGACTTGAAAGGCAATCTTACTACATAGCGACCTGCTGAATCTCTTTTAACAGTTTCTGCAAAGAAGTCCTCACAGGCCTGCTCTTCCTCTGATAAAAACCTTTTGTCAGAAGAAGGTTCCTCTAACTCCCAGAACTTCTTTAACAGATCATCAGTCAAATGAGTGTGCATGTTCACGATTTTATTTCTTTGCAGAGAACCATGCTTAATTTGTGAATTTATACAGCCAGAGAGAATCCATCCAAGTTTGGTATTCTGAGCCACAGGCAACCCAGGTGAACCCTTGATAACACCATCCATTAGAATCTGGCAATATACTTCTGCTCCTAGTAAAATATCAATTTTATTTGGAGTATTAAATGAAGGATCAGCTAGCATTAGATCCGACATTTGAGGTGACAACGCTGTCAAAACAATCTTCCTCTCAGGAAGAAGTGATGTGATGTTCTTTAGAACATGAGCCTTCACAACAACTATAAAGTTGGGATCGTGGCGTGACTGAATCCTAATATTTACAAAACATTTAGAGTGCAATGTTGCACTCTGGTCACAACCAAGTCCTGAAATAAAGCTCTTGTCTGTAATCTTCTTCAGACCAAGCATTTGTACCGAGGATTCGGTAATAAACGACGCTTGAGATCCTTGGTCTAACAGAGATCTTAAAATGAAAGTGCCTGTTCTCGCTTCTACCTGTACTAAGGCAGTGGCCAATAGCACTTGGCTGTTCACACTGGAGAAACAAGACACAACGTTAATTGGATTCTCGGTCCGTGGAGTTGATGGTGGAGATTGATCCGTACCATCATCCTCTTGATCACGTGAGTTGTGACCTTTAGGGATTGATTTCTGATGAAGGAGAGAGTGATGCCTCTTCCTACAAATACGACAATTGGTTGACTGACGACATGAAAATACCGAATGATTTGAACCGAAACAGTTAAAACACAACTTATTGGTTTGGATAAACTTACGACGTGTTTCAACGTCTTCCCTTGCAAACTTTTTGCAATTCATCAATTTATGGTCTTCATCACAAAACTCACATTTTGAATTTGAAGTGACATGCATAACCTTAGTTGCGCGAGTACTATTATTCGACTTGTTAACCTTATTATCCAAAAATTCAAGAGATCTGAATCGCTGCTCTAAGAATTCTTGCAAGTAACTTATTTTAGGTAGTTCGTCATTGAACTTACAGATTTGAACTTCCCATAACTTTCTAGATTCAGTATCAAGTTTCAAACTCACAATGTAAATTACAATAATATCCCAAGAAGAAATATCAATATCTAAATTTTTGAGGGCGTTTAAAGATTCATTTGTGGTATCAAGTAATTCTTTAATGGCACTGGATGATTCTGACTGTATGTTCTTTTGATTCATGAAACGTTTTAAAATACAAAAAGCAAGGTGTAATTTATTATTATAGCGATGTTCTAATTGATCCCAACAGACTTTATAATTATTGGCTGTGATAGGCATATGCCGTAAAAGTTGCTCGGCCTCACCTGTTAAATAGCCTTTGAGATAGTGAAGACGTTGAACGTCGTCCAATGCTTTGTTGCTATGTATTAACGATATGAATAAATCACGAAAACTTGTCCATTCGGTGTATTTGCCGCTAAAAGTAGGAATGGAAATCTTGGGTAATCTAACACTAAAGAATTGACCGACGTTTGACTCATTAAGCTTAGAACTAGACAATGCAACGGTATTAGAATCGATCTTAAACCTAAGCAAACAATCCTTTATTTCCGTTTTATATTCCGTGTATAGTTCTTCAGTTACGTCATATGCATCAGTTGTGTAATAAGTAGACTTAACCAATTCCTTGTGATTAAATTCCGAAACGATGACTCTATGTGTTTCGCGATATGAAGTCCAATAATTTTCCAGTGTTTCAAGCCGAGTTTCCAAATAGGATTGTGTTAACCTTTCCTTTGGAGATTTCTTAAAATTGACTCTGGCTTTTTGTATCTTGGATTTCACATCTTCTTGAAATGCAAAATACTTATCCATTTTTATAAGAATATATAGTTAAATTTCAATTAACTTGAATCACCAATCTCAAAAAAATTGCAAGTCGCTGAACTTTTTCCTCAAAATTTTCTAAGTGTTTGGCACTTCTAGGGGAAAACCGGCGTGGATTCCCCGACTGTTCACTTTTTGCGAAATTATTCTAAGTCCAAACAACTTCTAAATTTTCTAAGTCTATTTCTTCTTGTATCGAAGGTTCTAATTTGCTTGAATTTTCTCAAAGATAATATTGCAAAGAGTACTCACAGTTTCACTTCTTCATACTTTACTGAAATCGGTTCCAAACCATCCGTTCCTTCCGATACCGTTCCAGTACTGGATATGTCGCTGCGTGGTTCAACTTCTATCAACCAACTTATCGTCCATCCGGCTCGAAGGACCATGTACAAATTCCCAAAAAGTCTGAGGAGCCTTCACGGCAGTTTACGGTTTGCACCAAGAAAACGCCGCGCTCAGAACGAGAAATCATTTATTTTTGATATGTACAAGGGGGGTCATGAAATCCCTGAAAATCTTAACAGCGCGATGTAGCGGAGAGCCAAAAATGTACACCGCCATCTATTTGTTTTATGCGAATTTAATAACAAAACAAAAGTGACATTTCTTGATGTTTGAATCTTAACAATACGAGAACAAATTGTATTCCTTCGTTCATGCATAATTTATCTATTCGACTATTAATGGAACTTTTCTAGTAAAATAATTATGAATGTCTTTGTTATACAATAGTTAACTTGAACTCATAAAATAAAGAGGTACATATTTGTTTGTTTGTGAGTTTGTAAAAGGTAAATGTCTATGTAAAGATATAAAAACAGACCAATTATATAACAACAGTTGTTTCATTAAAAGAAAAACACAGTTCCTAAGAGATGGGCAACGGAAGCGAAGCCGCGTTAAAAAGCTAGTGATTAATAGAATTAGTACGTTTAATATATTCATTGATCACCCGGTAACTTTGATTGCACGCAAACTACAAGATTCCAGCTTTATATAAGAATGAACCAGTATAATAAATTAAATCCAAACTATGGGAGTTAATATTAAAGTGAATCATAAATATAAATAGTATCTGATAGCAGTAAAGCTAGGTTAAGTTTTGAGTTGGTAACATTAATATTATTTTACCAGCAACATTTATTTATTATTTATAAGCTTATTGTTTTAAATATGTGTGCTTACATTGTGGTGTACATTCCACATGTCTTAGTCTACTTACGTTTTATACTTACTTAACAAATATCATCTTTATAATTTTTTAAATTGTATCATATCATGTTTCCCATTTTTATGTATTCTTTATCACCTGAAAGCATACGATTTGTTTAAACATCCAGAAACTTATTTTTACTGCTAATTTGTGTAATCATAGAATATTTTTAACTCTGTCATTTTTAACTCTGACATATGTCTATTTTATTTTCTTAAATGATAAATGATTTTTATTTCTGTAAGTTGGTTTGTACAAACACTTTCACATGTCGATCATATTTTTTAAAACTAGATGAGGTCGGCGTTTCCTGTCTGACTACTCTGAGAAGAAAGGCCGAAAGAAACTCAGAGGTCACAGTCTCTTTTAAAGTCCAGACAAAATCTTCGTTAGATCATGTGAAGACCATGTAGACTGATGTCTGAAATGGTCTTTTGAGGAAAGAATCAGCCAGATTGAGTGGACCAGTCCAGTCAGTGCACGCATTTGTCAATAACCGTGCAGCTCAACTTAGAATTTAAGGAGCTCAACGAATTGACGAACAATACCAAAGAAAGGACATTCGGGTAGGCCGCATAAATACTCAAACTGCCAGACCATGATTAAAAACCAACTAAGATAAATTAAAATTAAAAAAAAAGAATGATCCACATAGTCTTCACATTCACAATAATTAAAATAGAATAATATAATACTTTAAAAAGTAAATATTCTTGTTATAGCAAGAAAAATAAAAAAAAACATAAAAAACTAAATTCACGGTGCAAAATAAAAAACTAAATTAATTGGAGCAGCTCAATCCCTAGCCTTTTTGTCCTCAACGTAATCTTTAATGTTATAAAACGCTTTCTGGCACAACTTACGTTTAATGAATGATTTTGAATTTATTAACACTTAGACCTTGTACGTCGCTTGGAAGCTTATTATAAAAGCGTAAACATTGACATCTAAACGAGCCACCTATTTTTCTTCAGCCTTGTTGTAGGTACTACAAATTTGTGTTTGTTTCTAGTATTTATGTTATAGATATCACTGTATTTTTTAAACAATTTTATATTTTTATGGGCATATTAAAGATTTTCATAAATATACTGAGAAGGCACAGTTATTACATTAATCTCCTTAAATTTATCTCTGAGAGAGTGTCTCGGGCTTAATTTATAAATTGATCGAACAGTTTTTTCTGCAAAACAAAGATAGTCTGGATGTCGGCGGCATTTCCCCACAACAGAATACCATACGACATTACACTATGAAAATAGCTAAAGTATACTAAACAGGCTGTCTTTATGTCAGTTAAATTAGGAATCTTTCTAACAGCATATGCTGCGGAGCTTAGCTTCTTTGACAATTTATTTATATGTGGGCCCCACTGAAGCTTAGCATCCAAAGTTAGGCCTAAGAATACTGTGCTATTTTCAGGATTCAATTCTTCGCCTTTTAACATCATATCAGTTTTCACCTGCCTAACGTGAGGTAGGATAAACTTAATGCATTTGGTTTTTTTTTCATTTAGAAGTAAATTGTTAACATTGAACCAGTGAACTACTTTTGAGATCGCGCTATTTACATAGTCAGTAACCAGCTGCTGACGTTTAAGTTTAAACAAAAGTGAAGTATCATCCGCAAACAACACTATACCATGGTTATCCTTTATGAGGTAAGGCAAGTCATTAATATAAATAAGAAACAAGAAAGGGCCAAGTATCGAACCCTGCGGGACTCCCATTGTTACTATAGATCCGGGAGATCTTTTTCCATTAACATCAACGCTCTGAATCCTATTACTCAAGTATGAAGTAAGAAGAGCCAGAGTGCTGTTCCGGATCCCGTAGTGGCGGAGTTTCCTGATTAGCGTTTCATGAGGAACACAATCAAATGCCTTGGACAAATCACAAAATATTCCCAAGGCATCGCACTTATCTTGCTTCCATGCATTATAAATATGTCCTAAAAGCTGAACACAGTATCATCAGTAGTTGAACGACCCCTTGTAAAACCGAACTGTATGCTATGTAATAATTTATGTTTATTAAAAAATCTTTGCAATTGCTCTAAAATTAATTTCTCAAATATTTTACTAAACGTAGGTAGTACTGAAATAGGTCTATAATTCGTAGGGTCTGAAGTACTACCTGATTTAAACAAAGGTATTATTTTACTATTTTTCATTAGGTCAGGAAACTCCCCACTGTCGATACAATTATTAAAGATAATAGCTAAACTAGGTACGACAATGTCAATAATGGACTTAGCAACTTCTACAGAATGTCCCCACAGATCTGCAGTCTTTTTAACATTTAAAGTGTGAAAGGTTTTAATTATGTCTCTACAAGCAATATGTTCAAAAAGAAAACTTAAACCATAGACATAAAATACCATACTCTATAGCTTCTTTAAGCTCGTTGCCCCTCTGTAAACCGTTTTATTTCGTTCGTCATGATTTCTTAATTAATATTTGAATTCCATAAGTCATGACAGAAAACGAAAAAAACGGGAGTGACTTCCAAATGATCGTAGTAAAGTCCAAATGATCTCTATGCACGCAAACGTCGCCTTCGATAAAACAAAATACTGCAGTACAACGGACGTAGTGAGTTTACACTAGAGATGAGCTAAGCATGGTAGCGAGAGATGTATCGTATAAGGATGGTGTAATAACCAGTAGGATCCTTTGATTTTCATAGCTATTGCTGTAACGGAAAAGGGTTCATCGTGGATAAGTTATTTCAAACATACTTGTAGACTCAAGTAATGGTGTGGGGCTTTAGATAAAGTTTATTTATAGCGGTAACGATCTCCAAAAAGTCTCAATTGTTTGAGACTGTTATGATTACTCACATGTTAGTTAGTTATTTGTCTAGAAGCAAGCTAGAGTTGATAAAGTGGTCTCTACTCCAGTGTAAGAAAGAAACAAAAATGGCAACACATCACATGCCTTAGCACGCGTCGCGTAACTTTCTCGCACAGCAACCTGGCGCAAAGCTATCTTCATAGCACATCTATATTCGCTCAGCGACAGTACAGCACTCAGCAATGATCGAAAAAAAGCATCGCAGCTTGCTTCCCACCTCGCTAACAGCTTAGCTGCCTAGATCACCTTTCTTGGAAAGGCAGTCTTACAAGTGCTAGATTTAATTTATTTTCACTTAAAAACGTAACGGAATATGAATTATCGAGTGCATTTCATTTTGGATTGCATTGGTGATGAATGGCCAGGTATTTTCTTGGAAACAGTTAACTGATCTGAACTGGCTTAACTGGTTAGAAATTGATAAATGAAATAATTATGATATGGCAAGGAAGGGGAGTGGTATGAAATTTTGCGCCGACTCCAAATAAATTTTGAACGAGGAATTTATCTTGTAAAACAGGCACATAGCATAACGTGACGCCTGATTAGGCGCATTCCCCGAAGAGGTGAGCTGGGGTGTGACCTATAGGCATTACACCTTTCGTCAGTTAATAGGGCTTAACCTATTGTCATCAACTGTCACGATTCCGGACTACGGACTTACCAGTAAGAAAAATACAATTATACTTTGCCAGATCTTGAAATCGAATCAAAGGCATGCTCAGCAGGAACGCTTGCGACCAAAGTACAAAACGAGGCAGTTTATACAAACACTTTTAGAGATTTCTTTCACGGAATATTCTGGTAAATCAATTTAAAGTAGGTACATGTATTTGCAGGTTCTTCTTATTAATGCAAACAGTCCTGTTAGGCAAACGAACTGATGGCATGCGACACCAAAATGGCGCTTTATCACGGAATTACCTCATAACGAAGATAAGGGCAGGTAAATCTTAATAAAATTGATTTGATAACCTCCCCGATGGTCTATTAAGGAGGAAGGTAATCAGCAAAGATCTTGTGTAGGTACTTATTGATAAAATCAATCTGCCTAGCCTTTCCTAATTATGTTTGAGTCGGGTTCTATTATATCTGAATACAGCTGGATGTTAGTACAGTAGTTACTTTTTTTTTGCCGTGTTTTCCGTGTTTTCCCTCCATGGAGCGTCATCTATCTGAACTACATATCCCCGTTATTGGGCCACACGATAAACATTCACAAGAATCCATCAATCCCAAACCCTCGATATAAATTAATTACACACTCTTTCAAATTAAATGTCAATTTGTTGGACCAACTTCAAAGAGCGACAGCCTCACACACAGGTATACAAAAATGACAATAACATCCTGCACCAATATGTTGGCTAGGTGAAATCAATGTTCGCTTTTATTTGTAAGAGAAAGGAGATGGCCGCTAGAGGTTTCTCTGACAGTGAGCCTGTATAAATCAGATACCATATGACCAAGACCACACTGGATCTTGGTCGTACAGTAGTTGCATATCCCTGGACAAGCTCCTTCACAAATAGGGCTACTGCTAGTAAAGATATATCCTTACAATATGAGACAGTAATCTTTTGCGTATAGAAAATAGTATCTGCACCTATACAGCAGGCCAGCAAACAATATAAGTCAATACCATGTTATATAAATGAAAGGTCGATACTGTTGTAGTTAATCAATTTTCATTTTATTGTTGCAAGAAGCTAGGTTATAAGAGGCAGCGGGAATATAAGCTTCAATTGAAACATTAGAAGGCTGAGCTTCCCAGCTAAAACCAGCATCCGGGCGTTTTAAAAGTACTTTTTATATAGGTTTTAATCTAGGTTATCGTAAATTTTCTGCTGATTCTCAGTCTAATTTGAATAAATAAGATTCGATTTGATTTGTATTTTCATTATCGTTGATGAATTATCATCGTCATTCCATCCGAAAGACATTCAATGACAAAGGCATGAAGTGTTGAAACATGTGCTCACGAGTCACAACCTTGGGACAAGAGTAGGTGATCTTATTTTGGTCTTACTAAAAGACAAGCCATAGAGGATTCTTCAAAATCTGGCTTGCGTGTTTTGACTGTTTGTTGCAATCCAATTCCAATGCCATACCGTCTTATTACGTTGAAAGCCTCCACAAACTGGTGCAACGCAATAATGTGGAAACAATATGATTCCAATATTCGACATCTTTTTAGGAAAATGCGTCGTTGCGTTGTCTCGTCGCACCAGTCTTCGGGATTCTTGAAAGAAAAGAAAGAAAAGAAAGAAAGAAAACATTTTTATTTGTGACCCGCACAGGAGACACGAGATAACAAAAACACAAGAAGCAGTCTATCGCCATAACATATAATACATTTTTTTAACTTTAAGCTTTATGCGGGTACCTTCTATCGCTCTATGCCATGCAGTCAGCTGCGCAATAAATTTTGCTGACTGTTGTACAGTTCATCACGATAACCAAACCTCTTGTTAATAAAATATTACCTAAAAACAAAGAAAAACAACAATTAACCAACTGAATACATTTATTTTTAATTTCATTTTTTACAATGTTTCATCCAATTTATTCGACGATGAATAAATTAAGAAACTCATTATATCGATCGTTTGTTTGTGTATTCGTTCTTTCGTTCATCAGTCAATACGAGGTTTTTACTGTCAACAAAATTTATAAATATTGGACACTTTTGGGGAAGCTTGTTATAAATTCCTGATGGATGGTTTAATATTTTTCAAAGAGCGTATTTTACCCTTAAAAAGCTCCCGTATATTACTCGTATTACACTTATTGGGTATTTTAAACAGCAAAATAAGCTTTTCCAAGAATGTTGTCAGTGAGTCTCCAACTTTAGACTATTTACTGTCGAAGAGTTACTATAATCCTCTTCCCGTGGTCCATTTAAGAGCTCACGAGTCATACATACTTACTGTCCAGGTCATCATCATCATTTCAGCCAAAAGACGTCCACTGCTGGACATAGGCCTCTCCCAGGCGTCGCCCCATTGACCGATCCCGTGCGTCTCGCATCCAGCGCCTACTGTCCACGTAACATTCCCTTTTTTATGGGGCAGCCCCAAGTAATCGCGAGTGGACCATGGCTAATGGGGGAAAATGGACGGGTAATGGTAGTATATGTAGCTGGAAAAGGTTACGGTAGTGAGTAATATTTGGTTGGTGTGACGGGGCGGCGGTAGTAATGTAGGTATAGGTTGTTTTATCAGCTGGGTCTTGTTTGGTAAACATACTCTGGCATTTGCATCAATCACACTTTTAGTCAGGTTTGAACGTTTTTCTGATACCTCCGAATAATAAGTGCAATGAATTGCATTAAAATTTGCTTCGAATGTGACTCGATTTAAAGACTTTTTATTTATCTTTCTTCCGTGATATTTGTATACCAAATATGATATAATAAACACTTTAGCATGCATTTTCATTAGTGCACGGTCTTTATACCTTACTCTTGACAAATTGCACAAAGTATAAAAATTACAAGAAAATCCTTGGCCTTTAAAATATGTATGTTCAACTAGTGAACATACTCAGCTTTTCCGAAAAGCAAACCTAATTACTGCCCGCCATACTATTACGGCTGCACTGGAGGATGTCTTCAAGGTTCTTTACTGAAGAGGGCTAGGCATCAACGTCAATGGCGAGTACATCACTCACCTTCGGTTTGCCGACAATAAAGTGGTCATGGCTGAAACCATGGAGGACCTCAGTACTCAATGACCTCAGTAGAGCTTCCGAAAGAGTTGATCTTAAAATTAACATGGACAAAACCAAGGTGATGTTGCATGCCCATGTTACACCCACTCCTATCAAGGCCAGAGACTCTACACTCGAAGTTGTGGAAGGCTATGTCTACCTGGGACTAACGATCCAGTTGGGTACGGCCAACTTCGAGAAAGAGGGCAACCGTCGAATTCGACTCGGCTGGGCAGCTTTCGGGAAGTTGCGCGGTATCTTCTCATCCAACTTACCAGTGTCCCAAGACGAAAGTCTATGACCAGTGTGTGTTGCCAGTTATGAATTATGGCTCTGAGACGTGGTCGCTCACAATGGGCCTCATCAGAAAGCTTACAGTCAACCAAAGGGCAATGGAGATGACCATGCTCGGTTAAGAGAACCAGGGTTAACGATATAGACCGAAGAATTACCAAAGTTAAGTGGCAGTGGGTAGGGCACATTGCTCGCAGAACGGACGGCCAATGGGGCGGTAAAGTTCTGGAGTGGTGACCGCGAACCGGAAGACGTTGCGTTGGAAGGCCTCCCATCAGGTGGACCGATGACTTGGTGAAAGTTGCGGGGATCCGCTGGATGCGGGACGCACGGGACCGGTCAATGTCGCGACGCTTGGGGGAGGCCTATATCTAGCAGTGGACGTCTTTAAGCTGATATGATGATGATCATGATGATTATTACGACTATTACCAAACAAGTATACTTCTAAAAAGAAACTGCTCAAATAACGTTTTAAAATGCATTTGAATTAAACTTTTTCCGGATAATTGGCTTCAGGCATAAAATATCAACAGAAGATGCAGTTACTGATCTTAGCTCACATATAACTCAACATCTTAATAATGGAGACAAATGCCGCACCATCTTTCTAGACCTTATTCTAGGCATTAAACACCGTCTCTGTCCCAATCCTCGTTAATAAGCTCGATTAAGTTGCAATAAGGGGTATTCCTCTCAATCTTCTTAATGAATCCTCGTTAAGAAACTAGATTAAATTGTAATAAGGGGTATTCCACTCAATCTTCTTAAAGATTATCTTTCAAATAGGAACCAGAGGGTTAGACTGGGGCAAGTTATCAGCGACGACGTAGAGATCCTTGTCACAAGGTAGCGTTTTGGGTCCCAGCCTCTTTGTAATACACATAAACGATCTGTGTTAAATGAAAATAATTAACGCACAAGTATTTTCGTATGCCGACGACACAGAAAGTGTGTTCTCAGGAAAGTCCTGGAGCGATGTTAGGCGGGCTGCTACAAAAGGCATGGCTCGGGTTTCTGAATGGCTGTACAATAATTTACTCACCCTAAACACCTCAAAAACCTCATAATATGTGCTTCAGCATTAGCAATCGTGGACAACCTGACGGGGACTTCGCTGTCAGCGTTCACGTATGTGGCGACCATCGAAATCAAAATTGTATTTGCCCTACTAATATTACGGATAGATTGGCAATAACTTTACTACTTGAATAATAGTTTATTTTGTTTTAGGACATAATTTTGGTTTTTTAAACTTACGTGTGTGTTCTAAGAAAATAAAAACTGAAAGAAACCATTAGCAACATTTTGAAAGCTTCGCATAAACCTTGTACTTAACTAACTTGGCAATACAGCAACAAACGTACTGTAACGGGATATTTTCTTGGGAACAATAAAGCACCATACACAGAGAACGATGTTTATTATATTTAACCCTTGAACACGTTACCAAAAGTAATAAATTTAAAAAGGGTCGCTGGTTGCAGTTGGCTGGTCAACTTTTCCTCGAACTAAAATATTACCCAACTAATTTAGAGTTGAGGGTGGAAGAACAAAAAAAATAAAAATAATAATATAACGGAAGGGCCAGAAAGCCCGTCCCCGGAACCGTCGCGTAGCCAGCCAACTCCACACTGCGACAGCCTGCCTCGAGCAGATAGCCTCCGCCAGGCAATCAGCCCCAACCAGACACCTCCTGAAGTTACAGAATAAAAACTTCTTAGCACAAAAACTCAAATTAAACACAAAGGGCTCCGAGTATATAGAACAGACAGGTCGCTAAAACACGGTAAGTAACATCCTATACACCGGGCTTTACATAGGCGAGCACAATGGGTGAGCCGTCCGGCACTCTTCATGATTAAACACACAGAATTTAGGGTTAGACGGAGCAGACAATTCGCTACACATGGAAGGTATTATCTTACACACAGGCTTTACATAAGTGAACACAATGGATGAGCTGTCCCGCACTCTTCATGATTAAACACACAGATTTTATTGTTATACAGATCAGACAAATCGTTGGGATACGGGGAATATTATCTTAAATACCGGGCTTTACATAGGCTAACATAATGGATGGCCCTCCTGAGTATATGGAAATCATGCCTAAGGTGTATGTAAATAGGTATGATTGTATGGAGCTTGTCAACAAACACCCACAAAGGATAGGCCAGCCCAAATAATATAAATGTATCGGCCGCCCCAAGAAACCGAATACCAACTGACAGAGCCTTTAGGAAGTCAAACACGTACCTTTCGGAGGAAGAAAACCCGTAGGGTAGATAGGTCGGCCCAATTTCGACCCCACGCCACGTTGTTCTGAAAGAAACCAGCAAGTCAGCACACAGAACTCACAACGAAATACGATGGGGTCAATCCCCCGAGCAAAGCGACTTACCGTGAGGGATTATGAGCCCGACGTGGGAACACGTGGACAACGGGGCCAGTACCTGACCGAATCCCCGCTGCCACAGGAAGAAGCCCACGTTAAGATAACTCAGCAACACTATCAGTCAGGTCGCGGTCGCACGGACCTCACGGTTCCACGTGGACCAAAGCGACCTGATCAAAGCACAGCCAGGAGCAGCTTTTTCGGTCGCCGGGACGCACTCACGCGTCCCAATGCGGATCAGGCTACTCACACACACCAACTTCAGCACCACAGATTATTGGTTAGGGCTTCGGCCCAACCAGCACGTTAGCAGGCGGGTGACCGAAGATCCGGTCGCCACGCCGCCTCGCAGAAAAAGCAAAAAAGATCACCGCACGCACAAATCAAAACGTCAAATCACCCAGTGCCGTTCGGATACAAATCGCACAAAAATCAAATCACTTTGATTTTAACTACCCCACGAAACAATTTCAATCCTTGAAGAAATGACAAGGAAAAATCACCCTTCCGTAAAATACACCATCCCAGGTTCAAATCACATCCGTCAAATTATTCAAATACAATTTACAATTAAATTCTATAAAAACACAATCACTGACTAATAAAAATTATTTTAAACATGCACTGCGTCTAACTAACGATTTGCGCGTTTCCAAACGCAAATGCGGCACTCACAAATGACAGCTGGCAGTCTGTCAAAACAAACAAATAGAATTAAGTAAATATAAATTTCGGAGGACGAATATCAAGTGATTTTAAGTTATTTAAGTGAAATTAGAGTGTTTATAGGGAACTCGACGTCCCAGGGTGCGGTTCCAAAGTGGTTCCACCACCCAGCGGCAGTTTTAAGGCGAATGAGCAATACAAATACGGCAGAAATAGGTAACTAATTTTCTTTTGACAAAACTTTTATCTACCACAAAAAAAGTGTTACAGTATCCCCTCACCCGCCAGAATTTCGCGAGGTAACAAGCGAAATTCGAGCTGGTCCCCAGCTCTATGACCCGGTGGAGGCATAAGGCATGGCACAGAATGCGCCTGCTAATTTGCGGGACTGTTTCTTCAGCCCGTCTTTGGATACACACATACAAACACATGAAACTAAGGGTAGCCCCCATGCCAGCTACTCTGCAATACATATCAAAAAAATAATCAACACCCCTTGAGGCCCACAGTACTGGACATGACGACGCCAAATGCAAAAAATAAAAAAAACGCCCAAATGGAGGATCAATCGGCACTCTTTATGTCTTTCACATGGCAATCACTCCTTCTACCATTCTCATCTTCCAACAAGTAAACCAGATTAGACAACTTCCGCACAACCTTACATTTCTCAAACCGTGGAGCCAGCTTGTAGGAAAAATGTTTCGAGGCATCACTCCGAACATGAGTGCGCCGCCACACAAAATCATCCTTCTCAAAAACAGCGTCCCTTCTACGTTGATTGTAATACTTTGCATTACGCCAATGGGACTTTCTCAACTCTTGGTCAACTTTCACGAACACTTCTTTCAGGGTGCCCGACTTGTCAACGTAGGCTTCACGGGAAGTATTATCAATCTCATGGTTGGATTCAACAGAAACATCCTCAAACACCTTGCAACCATCACCAGCCAACTTTTTCGGCCCCCCAGACAACGCATCAAAAGGGTGCAACCGACTCACTTGGGACACTATAACTTCACTGGGTTTCCGATAAGATAAATCGGCCCGACCCGTCAGACTCAATACGCCAGGTGCAAGATTAAAGGCCCTCCAAAAATTTATTCTGAATAGCAGAGGATTGGACACCTCTGGAATCACAAAAAACTTTATCACCCGCAAGACATGGTTCACCGTCACCGGCAAATACATATACCCAAGAACAGGGGAAGTTGAACCATTCGCGGTTCTCACAACATCTACATCATTCGACTTATGGATCTGGGCCATACCCGAAAAATGATCCACAACAGAACCACCAACAATCGAAATTTCCGAACCCGAATCTAAAAGGCCGGAAACAGACAAACCACAAATATCTACGTTTAAATAAGGACGGGTATCATCACCAGAGGAACGGACCGTCGCTACTTGTATTTTTGCATCCGGAGTCACCTTGTTTTTAGGAGAACACTTCGGACAATTCTTGGTTTTTACACCCTTCTCCCCACAGCGATAACAGATCATGACGCGGGGCGCCTTACACTCAAGGAGGTTATGATCCTTCACCCGACACCGTACACAAAACTTCTCCACCGCAGTCTCTACAGTCTCACAAACAGAGCGATTACCCTTGCTAGCCTTGTACGCAAGGTCGGGGGCAACAGCGTGTTGAACATTGCGTGGGGGTTCGGTAAAAAATTCCGACCTAACCTTCGCCGCTTCCAACTGCCGGCAGCGCCTTTTCAGTTCCGACCACGAATCAATATCAACTAAGGCCAGTTGGAGGGTATATGCTGGTCGGATATTAAACTTCGCGATGCTCAGCTTTTCTCTCTCACTCAGGGGACACCTCAAACGGGAAAAGTAGTTTTGTAGGATGCTGAGGTAATGGACTATGGACTCATCCGGACCCTGCGTCCGGGATCGGATCTCCTGCAGCAAGCGGTGGTCATAATCCGAAGGTAAATATTCCTCCAACAGCAAATTCCTTAACTGTTCCCAATTCTCAACCTCATCCCTGATACCTCGGTACCAGTACAATGCATCATCAACAAACAGCTCGACAGCAGACCTAAATAATCGATCCGAAGAGATACCACGCGACAAACAAAGCTCCTCAACTCTTTCCAGAAACTCATGGACGCCAACCTTACCATTGAATTTAATGTTCAGGGAATGGATATTAGCCGTGCGATCACACGTGACACAACGTTTCTCCGCGTCAGCACCCCTAGCGGCTTCCACGGGGTAGGTCGGCTCGGATCCGTCTACTTGTGGTTTAAACTCAAAGGTACTGGAAAAAGTATGAAACATTTTGTCCATTTGCTGGAGAATAACCAGGAGGCTTGCATCCAGCTCCGTCTTCAGTTCCATGTCCCCCTTCTCCACCGGCTCGACACGGGTTAGCCTATGAAACAAGTGGTTCCCTAAACCTTGGATGCGGTTTAACCGCTTTAGCAAAAGTGGCTTTTTATCTAACAGTTCCTGCAGCTCTGCCAGTTTAGTTTTAATAGTTTGTAATTCCGAATGCACATCGCCTTCAAACATATTAACCTCATCAGTGGGTATCTCTTTGGACAGAGCCCTGATTTGAGTACGCAATCGACCAACCGTGGCCTCAGGTACACCATCACGGATGGCAACCTCATACATCAGCTCATCCTTGTTTAGGATATGAAAACGAATGGGGCGTTCCTCCATTTCAATAAATAACTACCAGTATAAATTTAAGTTATGAAGTTACACAATTCAACTTATAGACTAACACAAACACACATCAAAAATTGACCAGCCAATTCGTCCCTGAGCATAAGACCAGGGCCGAGGACCTGCACCAACAATGTCCCTGTTCGGGCGCCAATGTAACGGGATATTTTCTTGGGAACAATAAAGCACCATACACAGAGAACGATGTTTATTATATTTAACCCTTGAACACGTTACCAAAAGTAATAAATTTAAAAAGGGTCGCTGGTTGCAGTTGGCTGGTCAACTTTTCCTCGAACTAAAATATTACCCAACTAATTTAGAGTTGAGGGTGGAAGAACAAAAAAAATAAAAATAATAATATAACGGAAGGGCCAGAAAGCCCGTCCCCGGAACCGTCGCGTAGCCAGCCAACTCCACACTGCGACAGCCTGCCTCGAGCAGATAGCCTCCGCCAGGCAATCAGCCCCAACCAGACACCTCCTGAAGTTACAGAATAAAAACTTCTTAGCACAAAAACTCAAATTAAACACAAAGGGCTCCGAGTATATAGAACAGACAGGTCGCTAAAACACGGTAAGTAACATCCTATACACCGGGCTTTACATAGGCGAGCACAATGGGTGAGCCGTCCGGCACTCTTCATGATTAAACACACAGAATTTAGGGTTAGACGGAGCAGACAATTCGCTACACATGGAAGGTATTATCTTACACACAGGCTTTACATAAGTGAACACAATGGATGAGCTGTCCCGCACTCTTCATGATTAAACACACAGATTTTATTGTTATACAGATCAGACAAATCGTTGGGATACGGGGAATATTATCTTAAATACCGGGCTTTACATAGGCTAACATAATGGATGGCCCTCCTGAGTATATGGAAATCATGCCTAAGGTGTATGTAAATAGGTATGATTGTATGGAGCTTGTCAACAAACACCCACAAAGGATAGGCCAGCCCAAATAATATAAATGTATCGGCCGCCCCAAGAAACCGAATACCAACTGACAGAGCCTTTAGGAAGTCAAACACGTACCTTTCGGAGGAAGAAAACCCGTAGGGTAGATAGGTCGGCCCAATTTCGACCCCACGCCACGTTGTTCTGAAAGAAACCAGCAAGTCAGCACACAGAACTCACAACGAAATACGATGGGGTCAATCCCCCGAGCAAAGCGACTTACCGTGAGGGATTATGAGCCCGACGTGGGAACACGTGGACAACGGGGCCAGTACCTGACCGAATCCCCGCTGCCACAGGAAGAAGCCCACGTTAAGATAACTCAGCAACACTATCAGTCAGGTCGCGGTCGCACGGACCTCACGGTTCCACGTGGACCAAAGCGACCTGATCAAAGCACAGCCAGGAGCAGCTTTTTCGGTCGCCGGGACGCACTCACGCGTCCCAATGCGGATCAGGCTACTCACACACACCAACTTCAGCACCACAGATTATTGGTTAGGGCTTCGGCCCAACCAGCACGTTAGCAGGCGGGTGACCGAAGATCCGGTCGCCACGCCGCCTCGCAGAAAAAGCAAAAAAGATCACCGCACGCACAAATCAAAACGTCAAATCACCCAGTGCCGTTCGGATACAAATCGCACAAAAATCAAATCACTTTGATTTTAACTACCCCACGAAACAATTTCAATCCTTGAAGAAATGACAAGGAAAAATCACCCTTCCGTAAAATACACCATCCCAGGTTCAAATCACATCCGTCAAATTATTCAAATACAATTTACAATTAAATTCTATAAAAACACAATCACTGACTAATAAAAATTATTTTAAACATGCACTGCGTCTAACTAACGATTTGCGCGTTTCCAAACGCAAATGCGGCACTCACAAATGACAGCTGGCAGTCTGTCAAAACAAACAAATAGAATTAAGTAAATATAAATTTCGGAGGACGAATATCAAGTGATTTTAAGTTATTTAAGTGAAATTAGAGTGTTTATAGGGAACTCGACGTCCCAGGGTGCGGTTCCAAAGTGGTTCCACCACCCAGCGGCAGTTTTAAGGCGAATGAGCAATACAAATACGGCAGAAATAGGTAACTAATTTTCTTTTGACAAAACTTTTATCTACCACAAAAAAAGTGTTACAGTACACTAAAAAACTTTACATTCAACTTCTTCATTGTCTTTCGATCTCGCAACAATACAATTTATACAAAACGCAGATGTGCGGCATTCAGTTGGGTGAAAACACGAGTGAAAGTTGATTTAAAACAATAAAATGTTTGTTTTAGAAATAACGAGCCAGATAAAATAAGTGTCAGCTAGCTATTTCCCGCTCCGTAGAGACTGATATTAAGTATACTATGATAATATCCATTCCTCTTGGAAATCGGAAGTATTCAAGTTTGGCTTTAAGCAGATTTCAGTCAAGGATCTGAACTGAGAATTTTAATGCTAAAGTATTGAATGTACAATTTTATTTATAAGTTTTGTGTACTGGGAACATATTAAGGTTTAATTATAATTTAAAAAAAGGATGAAAAATACTAAAGATAAATATTAAACCTACCTAGGTTTAATATTTATCTTTAGTATTTTTCGTTTGTGATTTGAGATTAAGAGGAATTCCAAAGAAAAAATGGATAGATAGTGTGAGGATACTGTAACGGTGGAGACATGATAAATGGCTGGATATATGGCAGTATGAAAAAAAAAAAAACTCAATTTGTATGGCTTTGGCTTAATAAAATGCTTATACTGTGAAAATTTGAAGACTGTGGCTTTAACCGTTTGGCTGTAAAACCTGTGTGACAGATGACGGGCAGATAGACGGTCACGTGAGTGACAGCAATACGGCTCCGTTTGGACACTTCAGGTACGGTACCCTAACAACGTACTGCGTCGACCTTCAATAACGTGGTACAAATGCAGGAAAATAAAGAATTAACTAATAGTGTAGGTACAATCGACGTACCCTTACTCCCTAAGCAGCCAGCTCTACTAATGAAAATCCAAAATTCTGAAATGGCTAATTTCTACCAAGGCATGAGTTATTCTCATATTAAGACCTGAAACGTAAGAAGAACTACTGTACAAACTTAACAAATACTTGCAAACAATTTCACCGAAAACCATGACATATTTACGCCATTTCGGTTAAAGATGTTACTTTTTACGATATGGTTCAATCACAAATATATTTTTTTTACGAGTTACGAGTATCTTCCGATTGTATGGCATTGTTGCTACTATTTGTAAAACTTTCGTAAGTGTTGGGACCTTAAAAATTCTATTACATATCGCATCTGGGGTAACGATAGTGTTGTTTGGCATGCTCGATAAAATAGTGATGGTCTTTGTATCGATTCTATCTCTTACTTCAGAAGATCAAAGAAACGATGGATGGACTGTGTGAAAGATGATTTATGGCTAGAAATGGTGTGGCTACTGAGATGACGAATAGTTGAGAAGTAGGAAACCTAAGACATATTGCGCCGACCGCAAAAATGGCATAATTCCAAGAGAATGACAGATATTAGAATCGGATTGACAAAATATTGAAAATTTACCACAAACTTAGTACAAAGATTTGAAAAAAGCGTTTACGAAATTAACTTTATTACTTAAGGCCGGCAAAAAACTTTTAGTTCTGAGTTTAATCTCCACTGTTTTGACCATAAATTTGCAATCTATTAATTTCATATCTTAATTAAACTTGAAGGTTCTGAGTTCGATATCATAGTTCATAATTTAATTATTCAGACCATAAATTGCAATTAGACAATAGGGTTGAGCTACCACTATCTTAATTGGGATTCCTTAATCCAATTGAAGGCGACTAATAGCAAATCATTATACTGTGTAATTATACCGTCTTTCATCAAATAACGTTCGGTCCTAATTTGTTAGAGAACACAAATGTTATTCTGATAAGATAATAAACCAAGCCTAAAACTTCTTCCAAAATTCTATGAAGTTCTGATATTTTTTACAATTTTCACAGTCCTTTTTGCTGAAAGACTAGAAAAAGCCAATAGTTATAGCCATTTAGTGTGCACGGTGTCATTACCTGCCTTTTCCCTAATATGTTGGGTCGGCTTTAAGTTCAACTGGAAGCAGCTGAAAAGCGAGTATTGTACATAGAGCGACTGCCTAACCGACCTCCACAACCCGCCTTCAGCTGAGCAACACGATAGAATAGAATAGAATATACTCACGATACACGATATCCTTTGGTAAGATAAATTGTCAGACTTCCGGGCTTCTGTCTACCCGTAGCTATTGTAAAAGATCTAAGTCTGCCCGATGTTACTTCTGCCAATTTACCCCTCGATCTTTTTTTTCCTAGGTACTTCAAACTTAAAATACTGTCACCATAAAGCCTAAAAGCTGGTCTATTTCACAGACTATAACAATAATCACTTATTTCAAGAAAGCCTCCTTTCTTTTTACGAGTTCTCACAAAATAACTATGTACAATTTACTTGACAAATTCTTCCACAATTTGTTTGGAGATATTTTGTGGACCACTCAGCCAGATGAATAGTAAAGTTTATTAGCAAAATAATAGGAATGCCAACAAATTGCTTTCGTGATCGAAGAGGGAAGGAATTTGATTTGATACCCCGGTTGGGTATAAGAAAGATAAAATCCACACTTACTTATTAATATAAATTATTATAAAGATGTTTGCTTACATAATTTTTTATAATACGTAGATTACTTATTTTTCATTACATAGATTTCTTCAGATGGTAGGGATTAAAGAAAAGATCTGTTCCTTTTCAATTTTACGATACGGTTCTCTCAAAATAATATTCTCAAAGAAGACTAGGCTAAACTTTCAGACTTTCTGATTATTCTCTAACTAGAATATTCGCAGCCTACTTTGACTGATTGTTTAACTCGGTAAAGTTTTTAGACGCCATGTTCCTTTAGGTAGTCAATTTATTTAGATTTCTCAAGTTTCTACCAAAAAAGACAAAGACAAAAGATTAAAATTCATTCAAATAGGTCAAATGGGAAAACATTTCACATTTACACGCTTTCTTTTATATGCACACTCACAACCATCACTTGTTATTCGTTAAAGATATCTACCTAAATTGTACTATATTTTCTGTTTGTTTATTAATTGGAATTTAATTTTTCCCTTTTTATATTTTTTCGGAGTTGTGTTGAATTAACAATATTATTATCTCCTAATATATGTGATTTGTTAAGATTTACGTATACCAATAATTGACATAGACGCGGATTTGGGGTGAGGGCCTGGTGATCCGTCACACAGGGTATCCTAGTATGGACTCCAGTCTCTCACAAAGGATCATATTTTGTATGCTTTTTTTTTGTTGGTATTATATAAATGTAGTTTGTAAGTATATACTGATGTGAAACTTTGTGAAGAGTGAAATAAAGGATTTATTATTATTATTATTATTTCAGTTTATGGATTGGCAAAATAAAGTAAACCTCGCTAATTTCAATAGCTGCCAAAAAGAGCGTTTTATGTTGATGAAATTTTGCAATAAGTTAATTCAGAAAAGCGTACTATGCATGCAATTAACTAAAAGTTGACGAGTCACTGAAATTTCGCACTTCCCATGAAAGTGCATCACGAAACGAACATTACTCAACTTTAAACTGACTGCTGTACGTGACGTGGAGCATCTTTCGCAGCGTACTGGCAAATAAGTGTCTTAAGTAGAATAACTTTCGTAGCGTACTGGCTAATAATGTCATATTCTCAGTATGTGCCAAGTATCTTCATGTCTGGCAGACACGATTAAGGGATCCTTTAGTGCAGCATCTCGTACGTGTCTAGTGTCGGCAATAATCAGCATGAATTAAAGCTCTTGTCGTGGGAAAAGATTAGGGAGTCAGCAAGGTTGGTGATAGCTTGATCAGGGTGTACGTACAGAGTACCTACGTAGTAGCTATCACATTCATCTACTGAATGCTTATCATGGCTCAAGGAATTCCAATAAGGTATGGTTTTTGATGCCACCGAATTATGCAAAAAAGGAACCCTATGTCCTTTAGTCCAGTATATTTCTATACCAAAATTCGTCACGTTACCCTTCACTCCCTTTTTTTTCATGTCTTTTTTCTTTATTTTCATCTTTTCTTTCTTCTCATACAATCTATCCATTTTTTTCACCTTCCTCTCGTTTTCCATCAGCATAATAGTTACAGTTGTTCAAATGCGAAAAACAATTGTTTAGGTGTTTAGGTTAATTACCTAGGTAGGTATATTTTGAGATAATATCTAATCTTAAATCCACTTGTTACTCGTATTAGTAACTCAATCTGGTAAACAAAGATTAGCTACTGTTAGCGACGAGACACTATTAGCATAAGATGAGACCATATGATTAAGCGTAGATACATAACTTGTATAAAATAAAGAGTAAGTTTAAGGGTTGATGTCATTTAAGTGTAGGTTCTTATCTTTAAATTGTATAATGATGATATATGACATCTAAAGCTAGGTATAATGAATTGCTGTATTCAGCAAAGCATAGTAGCATAGAATTAATAATAGTTTCAATGTAAGATTGTAATGTGGCCCGCCCCCGACGTACACTTGGTAACAGGTAGCAAGATGCAACCCGGCACCGACCAATCGCGTTGCCGAACCGAGTGCCCTAATAAATACGAAACTAGTAACTTCCAGTTACATAAGACACCACTAGTGGCGCCATCAGAGCTGAGAACCATTTTCAGTTTTTCGGCGTTTTTAGTATTTCAATTAAGGTTTATCGTTAAATTTATTGTAATTGGATAGAATAAGTGTTTCAGCATGTATTAGTCATGAGTGCAACATTGTAAGGGATGTTTTACCTCAGAGAAGAGCCAGAGAAAGTTCCCCATACCACACTGCATGGCTAACATTGTAAGTGCGCCCTGATTGGCCAACGGTCTTAAGGTCAGATTCCAGCGCGAATTGCAGTGTTGTGGTTGGTCAGGTCAGCAGAGGACACGCTTCCCCGCGTAAGCGTAGGGATGAATCTGTTTTTAAAGACGGCACATATCTGTGGTCAAGCATTCCGAATCAGCAGTGTCACCAGCGTATCATCTAAGAGAAATAAACAACGAGAAGTACTCAATCCAACAAGGCTTTCTTTTGTGCCTATAACGCCGCCCAAGTACTCCCGCCAGCGAACCCTATAAAGTCAACAGTAACATCCAGACAAATCCAGCCATCAACAGCTACTTACGCATTTAGCTTGACCTTAAGACAACTCAGAGCAAGTTGCAAAACAACCTTATAATTTACGTGATTCTATTCAAAACATAGCTTTATGTTTTAAAGAATAATAGTATCGTAATATTTTGGCGATTTCTTATTCATCTAAATAAGGTAAAAACGCGTGAGTGTGTTATAAGTTATAACTTATAACTATAAAGTTTTTATGTAAAATTTCCACACAAAATAAGTGTCAGAGCCATTTTCTCATCGCTACCCCTACGCGTTCTTCTAATTTATTTTTGTTGTATGTATAAGCAAAACATAGCTTCTTAAGTTACTTCGGAATTCGAAAGTATGTTAAATATTTTCATCTGTCCATACAAACTCGTAAGCATAGTCGCAGTGTGTAATGTGATGTGATGTCCAGATAGGGCAAAATTATAGAGCGGGCGCAGCAAATGAAAAAGGCGTCTGGTCTTTTTATGTAAGTTAAATCAAGAATCTTACTAATCTTACTTATACTTAATATTATAAATGTGAAAGTTTGGATGGATGTAGGTTTATTACTCAATCACGCCAGAACGGCTGAACGGATCTGGATGAGATTTGGCAAAGATATAGATTATAGTCTGGATTAGCAAATAGGCTACTCTTCATCCCGGTATAATGTTCCCTTGGGATAAAAACACTTTTCACGCGGGCGAGGCCGCTGGTAGAAGCTAGTATTATAAATACGAAAGTTTGGATGGATGGATGTGTTGGTTATTCAATCACGCCAGAACGGCTAAACGGATCTGAATGAGATTTGACAAAGAGAAAGATTATAGTCTGGAATAGCACATAAGCAACTTTTCATCCCAACGTTCCCTTTGGATAAGAAAACAATTATAACGCACGCGAATCCGCTGGCAGAAGCTAGTTTTTTGATATTTCTGTTCAAGAATTTTAAAGAGTAAGGTTAATTCTGAGTAATGGATAAACCCTTATGGATAGCTCCTTATGTAAAACCAACAAACAAGTTAGTGAGTTCTTTTTGTTAAAACACATCACAACAAACATAACTTCTCACTTCTACTAATAAATGTCCCTATTACATCTATGACAAAATTAAAAACACTACACTCTAATTGATATCGCCTTCCTTAGTCACGTACCTGTCCCTCTCACCTTCTACCAAAAAACTAATTTATCAACATAAATGGTTGTAAAACAACACGTCAAAGTCGCGTGACTGTCGACTTTGAAAAATAACTTTTCTAATAAATATTTCTAGGAACGGGATATACACAAACTAACACACGTTTATTTATTATTAGTGTAGTAGGCTACAAGCTGCACGTAAGGTGGGAATATTTACATGGTGTTTTGTAGGGTGGTAGTAAGGTAGGATAGGTACCTACTTAACAAGGACTTAACTTAGGTCATACCGATGGATTGCACGCAGTTATTTTTACCCTTTCATAATAAAAATACTACATAGGTGGGTCAAGAATAGATTTTCCTATTTTCTTACTAAAAATAAACACAAAAGATATGAACGAAAATGCGACTTATTACTCTACAGCTAAACCATTTCTATCATACTACTACTACTGCGTTAAAGACAAATTGCCCAAATTAATTCGCTACCAACCAACATCCCACACGGTTTAATTTTCAAATCCTACGCATAATTGACTTGCTCGTAAATATAAAATACCTTCCCTTTTGCGGATTACGCAAAGAGTGAGGTGAAAGAGTCAGGCTCTCGCGGACTACGAAGCGTAATTTAAGACGCTCAAAGCACGGTAATGATATCTAAATCAAAGTCTACGGCTGAAATAGCGCTGATAGTTTCTATTTTTTATTTGTTATGTTGATGTTACAGTGTGCGTTGCGTAGCGCTACCTTTGACGCAAATTACGCTGCCTGGTCTTATGCTTGTTTGAGGACCCTTGTAGTTTCTACTACTTACAAATGGGATGGAGGGAGAAAAGGGGGCCAAATAATAGATGATGGGATTGTGTGAGGAATTATATAAAAGAAAATAATTGACGTCCATGTGAATGTGCAATAATGGACGATTAAAAAAACAACAAAATTATAATGCACACTTAGAACAAAAATCTCACCATATTTAAGAAAACGAATTATCCTGTTTACCCGCAAACGTACCTTACATAAACACAGCGCGCAGACTTATCCCGTCAAGCGATTAACGTAGTTAAAATTATGGCTTAAGAAGCAGATTCGCTTGACACGTAATTTTAAGGATGTTGAGATAAGGAGGATGAGGAAACGCAGGCAGATGTTTAGATAACAAAACTGTTCGTATGTCTTGAGAGCAAACATCGATACTGTGTTGCTTGAAATGTGTGAAGATTTTGGTGTTATTTTGCATTTTTTTTTTAAGAAAGTATACCTTCCTGGTGTTCTGCATAAATATGCGAAAAAATAATCTGATATACATATTTGTAAACAAGAATCATCTAAACTAAAAGTTTAGCTGATCAGTGTTTACCAAATTATATTTTTTGCTTTCTGGTATTTTTTCTGAACAAGATTTTAACACACACGTTAGGTTTTTGTAGATTTTTTAGAGCAACTCACCAAAATTAATTACTTATATGCCTTTTTTGGCTCTGTATAGACCACAGAACAGATAAAACGGTAATATCTGCACAGCATTCGGAAAAAACAAATCAAGGGATTTAATTATTTGACGAAATTCTTTGTTTAACAGCAACATTTACGTTGACACAAAAAAGTGCCGGCTTTGCTAAACACATATTTATCGTGTTAGAAGAGAAAATGATGTTTGTTAAGGGAAACCATATTTGGGCATATTCTATTCTTAAAATACCTACAATAGAATAGTCTGTTATTTTAAAGATACAGGTAAAATGAAGGTAAGTATATATGAGACGTCTTTAGAAGAGTCAATAAAAATACAACCAATACAAACAAAAAATATTATAATGAAGATGAGACCAAAAACCATCTATCATCTAACAGCAAAAATATAGAAAAACAAATCATAAAACAGCACATAGAATCAAAATCAAAATTAGTTTTCATCACAGAATAAACAGACATTTAAACATAATAAACGATAAACACTAAACAACGATCCCTTCGCTTTGTTAGTTAGTTAAAAATAGCTAACCATACCGTTCTAGTGAAACTATTTTTATGGGTGTTTCATCCGAAACCCCCAATGACTAACTTGTACGGTTGCATAATAACAACGTCACGGTTTTCCATAAAAGGGTAGGAGTGGACTGAAACACGCCAGTTGTGTTAAAGTTGAATGTATCTTCCAGTCCTTAATCCAATCTCTGGGCTGCTATGCTACTGAGAAATGCTAATTAAAATACGCGTCACGGCTGCTTTCGCAAAAGTGTAGCCAGCCACTTGAGTCCCCAAACTTAATAACGTTGTCTCCAAAGAAAAATGAGGGCCATAATTATGTAATAAACTAATCTCTAAGTTCAAAGTAACAATGCTCTTAAATCAAAATTGACACATTCAATCGCGTCCTTAGCAAAACTTTATTATTTTTTACCGTGTTTCCTAAATTGGGTCAAGTAAAACTTTTTTGTAGGCAGACATTATTAGAAATATTACTTGGAAGCACTTTTAAAAGGATTTGAATTCAGTTTTGGCCGTATTAAAAGTTATTATATATAGTTTCATTGCGTACAGCTAAGGATTGGCATCATCTATGGGCGTCTTTGTTTCCTGATGTAGCTATCAGGAACCTAGGGGTCTTTTAGTCAAGAGTGAATAGATTACTTCAATGCAAGCGTGTTTCACCATCGACCACATCATCGCTTACCATCAGGCGAGATAGTGGGCAACCGCGAGCCTATCATTCAATAAAAAATTGTCCAGAAATAACAGCATTATAAAAATTGCAGCTTTTCATTTTATAATGGACTCGTCCTGCGCTTTCGTTCGAGTGTCAATTTATTCTTTTAGCACCTAATTATAAAAAAGTCTTCGAATTTCCTACGTATGTAGGTGTAACGCGAGTATGCGCCAATGAGACATGTACAGTGAAGTGCGTTTTCACAGAAATTGTTCAAGGGATAATTTGGTAATATCGATTCGCACTGTCTCGTGTTACGCATTTGCCCACCTTTATTTCTGATTTAAGAAAAGCAGGAATAATCAGTTGAGTATTGTCATGTCAGTGTCAAATAATTTAGGAAGCCTTTGAGTATTTTACGTTTCACAATTGAGAATCTACCTAGATCAGGCCTTAAAGCGCTGCGTAATCCGCCACGCGGTCGCCACTCCAGAACTTAACAGCCCCATTGACCATCCGTTCTTCGACCATCTGAGATCTATCTGGCGTGAAATATTTGCATCCAATCTAATGTTTTCGATAATTCAGGGCGAACAGTCTTCTTCCACGCATCGGTCTTCGTGGAGGCATCTCCAAGGAAGACAAGGTCTTCTTTGTCACTCGTTTTATCAGTTTATATATTATTTTGTATTTATTTCGCTTGATCACCGTTTAAGCACAGGCTTGTCAACTATCAACTGCCAAATGTAACCATTGTAGCCAGATTCGACAAGCTCAAAGTCGGCGAAAATTTCGTATGTCCATTTATAAAAAAACTCAAGACGACCATTATTCACTAAAACCACGAAACATTCTTCGAAACTTAAATGCGTTAGCCACAAGAATCATTTATTATTTCTTTATTTCCCTGTGTTGTTGCGCACTGAAGTATAATAAAAATTTGTGATGATCTGTTAAAAGCATTTTGGTTTCCAGTTAATTTCATAATTCCTCAGATAATGTTGTATTAGATAGTCTCAATCCGAAATCGCATAAAATCGCCCCATTTTTTTTTCTGAGGTAGCCTAATTGGCGCCTCTCGTAAAAATTGGTCGCCATGGCACCATTCCGAGTAGCCTAAATGGCAAAAAGGCGCCCAATCTGGCTACACCGATGATGTAACGTTGACAACGATTTGAGAAAACTTTGAGAATTTGAGAATGATCAAATATGTTTTTCTCAGTTGTGAAACCCAATTGAACGTCATTGAAGGTTTCTTGTATGACATAGGGTATACTTTGGCATGACTTGACAACGTATACTCAAACCTTGCTCAGCATCGCAGAAAACTTAAAGTGACAGATGATCAAGAATGACAGATGCTTAAATCGAGATAAGCACATACTTAGCGTCAAATACTCAAATCAGAATTCGGCCAGACATTATTCCACTGACATTAGTCGTTGTTATGGATACTATTATAAATAAGGTACAGTGATTTCCTATACATAATAAAATACTACTATTTATATTGGTAAAAAAATTATCGAACAAATTTTTGAAGAAACAAATAGGTAATACAAAATAATAACAAATGACGATCTCCACTGAACAAAAGCATTACATTTACAACGAGTAATTTCCTCTAGCCTTACCACATGTCCCAAGAACGAAGGCTATAAAGTCAATCTGCAGATAATATTAGTCTTGAACAACAAACCCCGTATTTTTGTCTTTTAGGAACAGACGTACGTTGTGGAGGAATGTCACATAAGTGCTAGTGATTCTTTGAAATACTAATGATGCTTGGCTTTAAAAATATAGTCTAGCTCTAGAACTTGGTTAAATAGAATCGACAACGATGTGTATCACATCGATTAAAATTAAAAATTATTTCTTGCAATAAAATGGCAAGGGTTTTCATTAGTAACGCAGAAGATTAAATAAAAGTTAACAATGCGTTTTCCACAAAAAGGGATCTTACGAATCCTTTAAAATCATCATCAGCCTAAGATAGGGGATCTTAATTTATTTGGGTTCGGCGCAGCATAATTATCTTCTTTGTCCATACCTTTTTCTGACCATATCATCTTTCACACAACCAAGGTCCTCTTATACACCTCGTCCTTATTACGAACCATCTAGAATAATCAAGATTTTCAATTATTTAATTTGGTACCTAAATTCATTTCTAATCAACTTACCTATTTACCGATCACCCCAGTTTTATCCACCAAGCAGTTTATTGAACCAAATCAAAAGCCCGGGCATTTACAGCGACCGTTATTAAATTACACGACCAAGATTCCCGCCGAGTCAAATGCCATGGGGAGCATCGGCCTATAAGCTATACCAGTGACGACGCGCCAACACAAATGACCAATTATTAGTGTGGCTGCTGAAAGCTTGTGCCATTCAGGCCGGCGAGCATGGCCGACTGTAACAGGCTTGAGTCACATATTTTTATCCAGTTTGGGATCAAAAACTGTGTTTAAATGCATGACTCAAGCCTATCACAGAGGTCATGCTCGCCCGGCAGGAGTGGATACGGAGTCAGGCAGAGACTCGGAGGACTGAGGGGAGAGCCTGTTTGTATTAAGTTTAGAGGTGCCGTGATTTGAGTTGTTATTTATAGATTTTTTTAGTTACTTGTTTAATCTCGTGTTAATTAACAAATTGCAATGTCGCTAGAGAGCAGTGGTGGCTCAATGGTATCGGCCGCGACTTACAAGTTGTGTGTCGTCGGCCTTTGTGTAAATTATTAATCACCACTGCTCTCGAAACGGGGAATGAAAACATCGTGAGAAAACCGGCATGTCCTAGAACCAAAAATTCGAAGACATGTGACATCCACAAATCTTAGGCCCGCGTGGTGGATTACAGCTCATTCTCTATCACAGAGAGGACGCCTGTGACCTATGTCCTAGCAGTGGGATCATTAATAGGCTGAAAATGATGAGATGAATGTCGCTTATGCGATTGCATCTGTGTACTAGACTGTGTTAATTAGTACGGTCACGGATATTAATTGTTTATAAGGTAAGTATTTGCTTCTTGCTCGTCATCATAATACGACAAGTTTATTTGTCTGTGACAAAGTTTCAACATTTTCCAGCATTTTTTTAACGGGACTTGTTGTTAATAGAAGCAATTAACTATTTAAAATGTCTCTGATAAAATTAGAATTTAAAAGCTAGGCTACACTAGGTGCCTATTTCTTTCCAGCCAGCCAGAACATACAACTACAATAAGTGCAGTCACTATCAGATCTTCTGCTCTAAACCTGTACAGTGGCCAAAAAGGGCAGGGGATGAAAAATAACCTCTCCGGGTTCAAGGTTTTTGTAGAACACAGGGTCTTTTCGATACCTTTTGTTTTAACGGGGTTGACTTTTTAGGATAAGAGGGTTGAATGTTAAAATTATTAAAGGTTGTTGTTATTCACTTTCATTTGCAACCCGCATTACTGTTTTTTTTTTCGCTTTATAAAATTCGTGCATATTGTCTGTAAGTACCTAATGCTTGTATTTCTTTGTTTTACTTGAAACAAAAATACCATAACAAATACTTACGGCCGGTTTCTGAATTGTGTATTTGGAGTTTTCAGGCTAAAGGTTTGACAAATGCTCTACTTTAAATTGTTCATTCAGAAATCGGGGGAAAAACAATTATGAAGCTTATTTAGGTACCTACATGTTATTTATTTTCTAGTTATATAAAGAAACTTGTAGGTTTACTTTACGATTAAATAGCACCATTTAATCGAACCCCAAATCTTGTTAGAGGTTATGCTAACCTAAAAGATTGTGGTGTTTTTTTTTTGTTGGTGGCAAATAACTTTTTTAATATTACAAAAAAACGTAAGATTTTTTTTTGTTATGACCTTAATATTATACCTACATATACATAAAATCTTCGTAAAATTATTATAGGAAATGCTATCAAAACAAAGGATCGTTTTCAAATTAGTTCACGTTTATTTCAAGAAAAGAACTAATGAGATACAATTAGGATAATAAAGAACCTACAATTAAGTATATAAAAGAACCTACTTACATTCTTCATGAGATCAAGGTTGATATTTTTAGTTTCTATTTCTTTCTATTTGGTAAACCAAACTTCTGGATCCAGTACGTAAAAGTAGGTTCAAACCTACTTATAATAAAAATTAAATTTAAAATTTAAAAACCCCCGACTCAAAAAACCCTGTAAAAAGTAAGAAATAATATGTAATGGCACACTGGCACTTTACGTTTAAAATCCCTAACTACTATTTAATTTTATCCAAGCGTCGTCGTCGCGTTGGGGGACCGCTAAATACCAGCTATTCTTTGTATAACAGAACACTTTCTTTAATGCTGGGTAGGTTTTTAAGCCTCTTATGTTTGGCGGTACCTTCTCCAGTTTCGCGCCTTACACTTATCTATGTTTCTATAAAAAAGCCGTGAAGTTACATATCAGTTACAGTTTAGTCTTATTATGAAATATGGAAATTAATCTGTCTTTAATAAGCTTAATATTGATAAAGTTACTATTAATAGAGTTACCTGCATATTATTATTGTGTTTTTACTTACGTACGAACTTAGTTTCATGCATAAACCTATAAATAGATGTGTTATCGTTCTAAATCATGATGCAGTGCTTGCGCGCAGCACGCGGGTCGCGGTGCAGTTTTCTTGTATTTACATTAATTCTTTATCATTTTTTTGTTATATTTCTAGCTTGGCGGTCCCCCAACGCAACGACGACGCTTGGATAAAATTAAATAGTAGTTAGGTATTTTAAACGTAAAGTGCCAGTGTGCCATTACATATTATTTCTTACTTTTTACAGGGTTTTTTGAGTCGGGGGTTTTTAAATTTTAAATTTTATTTTTATTTCATGCTTTTTCAACTTTATTTACTAGTAGTCACGCTACGATTAACCATCTTTGGGTATAGTTGTCGTTAGGACTTGTTCTAAATATTATTACGGGTTGTGTGGTAGATGCTGGTAATATAATAAAACCACATAAATAAAATTATATAGTGGACTGTATTTAAATTGAAGCACAAGGTACATTAATAAAATATATAGGTACGTGTTATACTGGTAGGGGGCGAATGATGACTGACTTAGGATCGTTCACATGAACGGGATGAGTGGAATATTATGTATGATTCATACATAAATTGGCTAATCCAAAGATGATACCTCTGCTGTAAGTTACTGAGGAGTTGGATGTCCTATGATTCCTGGTGATGCCCCAGCATCAGGTCAAGATTATTATGTTTTAGCAATATCATTGAACTGACAGTATATCTCTCAATCCCCTATCCATCACCAGCACCATCCATCATCAGACCCTAATCACCATATATCTAGAACCTATACAATGAGACCATTCCAATGAGTCCAAAGACGAAACTGTGCTGTATATACTGAGGAATTGGGTGTCCTGTGACTCCTGGTGATGCCCCAGCATCAGGTCAAGATTATTATGTTTAAGCAATATCATAAAACTGACAATTTATCTCTCAATCCCTATCCATCACCAGCACCATCCATCATAAGACCCCGATCACCATATATCTACAACCTATTCAATTAGACAATTTCAATGAGTCCAAACACGATACCTATGCTGTAAGTTATTGAGGAGTTGGGTGTGCTGTGATTCCTGGTGATGCCCCAGCATCAAGTCAAGATTATTATGTTTTGGCAATATCATTGAACTGACAGTTTATCTCTCAATCCCGTATCTATCACCAGCACCATCCACCATCAGACCCTAATCACCATATATCTACAACCTATTCAATGAGACCATTCCAATGAGTCCCAACACGATACTTTTGCTGTAAGTTACTGAGGAGTTGGGTGTGCTGTGATTCCTGGTGATGCCCTAGCATCAAGTCAAGATTATTAGGTTTTAGAAATATCATAGAACTGACAGTTTATCCCTCAATCCCCTATCCATCACCAGCTCCATCCACCATCAGACCTTGATCACCATCTACGTACAACCTATTCAATGAGACCATTCCATTGAGTCCAAAGACGATACCTCTACTATAAGTTACTGAGGAGTTGGGTGTTCTGTGATTCCAGGTGATGTCCCAGCATCAAGTCAAGATTATTATGTTTTGGCAATATCATAGAACTGACAGTTTATCTCTCAATCCCATATCTATCACCAGGACCATCCACCATCAGACCCCGATCTCCATCTATCTACAACCTATTCAATGAGACCATTCCAATGAGTCCAAACACGTTACCTATGCTGTAAGTAAGCGTGGAGTTGGGTGTCCTGCTGATTCCTGGTGATGCCTCAGCATCAAGTCAAGATTATTTTGTTTTGGTAGTATCATTGAACTGGCAGTTTATCTCTCAATCCCATATCCATCACCAGCACCATCCACCATCAGATCCTGATCACCATCTACGTACAACCTATTCAATGAGACCATTCCAATGAGTCCAAAGACGAAACCTGTGCTGTATATACTGAGGAATTGGGTGTCCTGTGACTCCTGGTGATGCCCCAGCATCAGGTCAAGATTATTATGTTTAAGCAATATCATAAAACTGACAATTTATCTCTCAATCCCCTATCCATCACCAGCACCATCCATCATAAGACCCCGATCACCATATATCTACAACCTATTCAATTAAACAATTTCAATGAGTCCAAACACGATACCTATGCTGTAAGTTAGCGTGGAGATGGGTGTCCTGCTGATTTCTAGTGATGCCCCAGCATCAAGTCAAGATTATTATGTTTTGGCAATTTCATTGAACTGACAGTTTATCTCTCAATCCCCTATCCATCACCAGCACCATCCACCATCAGACCCTGATCACCATCCTTCTACAACCTATTCAATGAGACCATTCCTATGAGTCCAAAGACGATACCTATGCTGTAAGTTACTGAGGAGTTGAGTGTCCTGTGATTCCTGGTGATGCCCCAGCATCAGTTCAAGATTATTATTTATTTATTTATATATGCTTTATTGTAGGTACACCAAGTTAATACATAGAACAGGAAACTTAAAACTAAAATACATACAATGGGCGGCCTTATCGCATACCGCGATCTCTTCCAGGCAACCTGGAATGGACAGATATTATGTTTTAGCAACATCATTGAACTGACAGGATTCTAAATTTCAAATCGATTAGACCTATGAAAGTTGCTCATATCTTTTCCTCAATTAGTAGAGAGCTGATTTACTTCAAATGGCTGAGAATATTTTCTTGAATCATGGCTAAGAACACTCTCGATTAAGTCACCTTTTAAACAAAAAAAACTAAATCAAAATAGGTCCACCCGTTTGGATGCTATGATGCCACAGACAGACACACATATACACAGATACACAGATACACAGCAACACACCTCAAACTTATAACACCCCTCTTTTTGCGTCGGGGGTTAAAAATGGCTACCATTGCAATGAAGATTTTTATCTTTTAGTTAAAACTTTTGGTGGATCTATGCAAATCCGACGACATTACAAATATAATTGTAATTTGTTTAAAACAAATTGCACCGAATATGATAAACATTTATTTGATTAACAAAACGGATATAAAAAAATGTTGGCTTTTGCCGGTGGCTCAAAATTGAAGAAAGTGGCATTTTGTCCCTAGTGGACAAACTGCCACATCATCATCATCAACCTTTTAAAGTTCCTACTGCTCGGACACAGGCTTCCTCTCTGTGAGAGAGGTAATGGGCCTTAATCCACCACGCGGGCCCAGTGCGGGTTGGTGGATGTCACATGTCTTCGAATTTTTGGTTCTAAGACATGCCGGTTTCCTCATGATGTTTTCACGATGTGTCCACAAATACCTAACTAAAACCAAGATAGTAAGAACAGACTTAAAAAATAGATGTCCTAGCTAGATTTTTTACACTACCTAAAAACTGGAGCCCGGATGATTTTTTTTCGAATAAGTATTTAATGGAAAAAAATTCGTTCAGCCGTCGTAGATTACTAATTAAAAAAAAAAACTTTTCGACGCTTATCGACCAATATCACCGTAAGCTATTTCTTGAGAACTGTCGGTTTAACGAACTTGACAGGTTATTAGGTTTAGATCGTTTACATGCCCTACAGTACAGTTTAAAACTACTATAAAACAAACTAACCTGTTATATAGCATATACAAAATTTACAGAATTCTCGTACAAGCACAAGTTTAACACAAACCACAACCCAATAATAAATCTTATTTCACATAATCACGTCACAATAAAACATTTTAATCACACACCAAACTATAAAAATGCCCTTATTTTTGAGCTAAAACTTCGTACTGTTTATCATTACACTGAAATCCACCTGGTACATGGTCAGTTTTACGAGCGACGTAATTTTGGAGAGAGAGCGCGCGACAAGCCTTTACATCTACAAAGCATGAGCGAGGAGGCTCGACTGACGCGCGCCCGCGCGCCCTTAGCGTAGCGGCCGTACCGTAGCGTAGCCCGTAGTGAAATCGTGGTTCGTGGAACTTGCAAGCTCGTAGAAACAAAAATTGGCCCCCCACAATATGGCGCCCAAAAGCCGCCATTTTTCTATTTTCCAATTTTAATGTAGCCTATGACACTCGCAAGGTATGAATCATCAAAATCGGTCAACGCGTTTGGTCTCTGGAACGCCACATAGGAACGCCACATATGAACAAACATACATACATACATACATACATACATAGACTGATAAACACATTACCCTCCTTCGGCAGTCGGGTAAAAAAGAGCGGCGTTTATCATACTTTAGATACGAATTTTAATTAGGGTCTAACCGAATGTTGGTTACCTGATGAATACAAGCTGTTAAGGGTACACTAGTCGAAAATTCTTCAATACAAACGAAGTCTGGCTTTTACTCCACTGTTTGACGATGTACGTTCAAAATAAAAAATGATATCAATTTGTCCTATCATTATCTAGCCCTGTATGGAAGCAAAACAGTAAAAATAATATTTACTTGAAAGTTATGAGCTTCGAAAGTTCCATATTTCAACACTAATTTTAACGCATCTTCGGGCGGAAATAAGTACCATAAGAAGAAGGAAAATTGAAAAACGGCCTCCACACAGGGATAGATTAGTAGTTCAACAATTTAATTAATTTTATTTTGAACAGATACATTCAGTCGTTTTTATCATGATATTCGACCCCCAAAGGTCTGTTTATAAAATTTCGCGCGCTCGTTTTCGTTCCAAATCATCGTCCATTTCGCTACAAATTTGCAAAAGTGTGTATTCGTACGCGAACTAGCTTCTTACTGGTCATAACAGCATCTATCTGTTCCGCACATGTTGTCGGTTGATATAGCATGCATTTTAACCCCGCGCACAAAATAGTTCGTGCCGTCGACTAGTGTACCCTTAATACTTATAATGAATGAATTTGTGTATAATTTGTTTTAGTAAGTGTTGTACGAGAACGAAAAAAATAATATCGGAAGTAAGAAGTAGCAGCTATAAAAACTTGCATTACGTGCCCTAAATTAACGTTACGAGGCGAGGTAATAAACTAGCCTAGATTTTACAATTAAGTTTTTTGAAATATCTTTGTTTTCCTACCTACCTTTACCTATACCTTCGAAATAAATTCTTATTCAACAAAGTAGCTATGTAAACCTAATTTATATTCCGTTTCTGATTAAAAATAATACCCACGTCACGTTCGACGTTGAAGCGATTGACACCTTGTCAACTTCGGTCCAGTAGTTTTCGCAAGACGAGGGATCATGCGAACTCTCGTATCTAAATATTTATAGCTATATACTTGACCTGTTAACCATACGTATACGAACTTCTTACGCTGTCTTTTCCTAATATTATTGCGGTGCGATGCGGTACACATCAATAATAAGAGAATTTGAATTACATATAATGAAAAAAGTAGCATAAAAATAATACATGACATCACGACTGCATTCCCTGAAGGGTAATCAGAGTACAGGTACACCCACATTTCGCTAATTATGTTTTAAGACCCACGTAATAGAGGGAGCGCCAATTGAATCGAACCCAGGAACTCGTGCTCAGCATTAGTGCTTGCGATGAACGAGGCAGTATCAAAAATCATCCGGAATCGGGTTAAATATTTATTGAACTGTTTACAATTGATGCAAAAATGGTGTTAATAAACAACAACCGAGTGGTTTAAATCACACCATCAAAATTATTCTTTTTCTTCTTAGCCTATCGATGGCAATTATTAAAATTAAGTATATTATATTTGGTCCAAAATTCAGCTACGAAAATACCATTCGGTGACGCAGACATAAGGTCTTCACTCCAAGAGGTGGGCCATGGTCTGCGGGGAGATGCTCAAGCACTGAAGACTAAAGCCATCCGAGAACCCCCACACTATGGAGGTTAGTAGTAATTGAACTACTGTCCTTAAGAATCCCAGCTGTTGCCAATAAACACCCCAGTCATTCTGAACCTATGATCCAGTGTTCTTACGACCTCAGTCCATTTAACTTGTCGTCGAGGTAAACTATGATACAATAAACTCTATAATGTTTCTATTACGTATTAAGTAGGCACTCCGCACCTATCCATTAATCTAATATAATAAAGCTGAAGAGTTAATTTTTTTGTTTGAATTCGCAAATTTCTGAAATTGGTAGTTTTGATAGATTTAAAAAATATTTTTATGGTTGATTCATGACGAAGGTTATACGCTACGAGCCTTTAAGCCGTAAAAAGTCCAAAAGAATAACGGCTGAAACAGCGGCGCACATTTAGTTTAATAATAACTGTCCTCTATCTATACGGTTGCAAAATCATAAAATTAAACTGAATGAATTATTTTAATTTGTAGCTTCTCCCTCTACTAAATTGTTTTCCGTTTAAACTATAACTACAGATTTATTGACTGGTTAAGTGCAATTTTATCTATGTTTAACCAGCTTTATTTTTGTCAAACGAAGTTTTGGTTTCAAATGTTTGTTCGGTTAGCCGTGGGTTGTTAATGTGATTAAATTTAATTGTTGCGCAGTTTATAGTAAGTAGGTACTAGAATTATCAACCTTCTGCTCTTATCCCAAATTATTTGGACCGGTGCAGCATGTTTTATACGTCCATGCATCTCCATTTGGAGTCATCTCATAAGTCTCTCCATTACTAGAATAAATTACAAAGTAGAAAAATCTCAGCCCTTTTAAACCCAACAGCAACGCAAGACTTAGACTTTAAAGTAAGTAATCATGTCTTCACTAATACCCATATCCTCTAGAACTTCGCACTAAAGTTCAGCGCTTAAGTTTAAGTTCTGATAACTTAACCAGCCGGTAAGTTTCACATCACGGGTTCGCAACTTGGAATTAGAACGTTTCTAATACTAAAACAGGATGGTATAAATTTTTGGTAAAATAGATTTTAGTGGTATAAAGGAGTGAAGAAGTCTTTTATACAATAATTACAACAATTTATATTTTATCAATGTGTGGTAACTTCACTTTTGTCTTGCTCGATAATCCACAAACATGTCCAGTATCTCGTGAAAATTGTTACTGTATAACATAATTCGGGATTTCAGGGGCTATCAGACTTGGCTATAGATGTCGTTTTACCCAGTTACTGGGTTGTCGAAATTAGATAGGCAGTCGCTCTTTGTAAAATAATTCTGGTAAAAGCTGAATGATGTAAGTAGCCCTCAAAATGGGCAACATGGTTGGGAAACGCTAAACTGATGATGATGGTCAGCAAAAAAGTTAACGTGCTAGCATAGCGTCAATTTCATTCGTGTTACAAATATTATCTCAAAAACAGCTGAACCATAAACGATTGAAAGTAAACACCAAAATAATTACAGCTCGCGACTAAATATAAACATACATCTGTTTAATGTTGTAACTATAATATGTGCAGTTACAGAGGTAATGTAATATATAAATAAATAAATAAGTAATTATGGAAATTAAAATCTGGTTAATGTAAATAAAATTTATCATAATGTGTAAATAGACGTGATTTATAAACGCAGTGCGTGTTAGTGAACGCAATTTTCGTTCCATTACAAACATACTAATGAATGCCTAAAATAGAAAACTTTTGTGGTGTAGGTAAAAGGCACGCCGCCGCTTACATACTTTGTGGTAAAAGTTATGGACATAGTTCAGCACCCCAGAATACGGAGGGCAGCCCGCCGAAGCGGGGTGGGATTCCCCGACCGCTGAGCAGTCGGGACCCACCTGGGGAGTTTTTTTTACAAAAGTCTTGGTCCATGATGATTTTTTCCTTTAAAGGGTGAGGTCCCTATACTAAATCTAACTCCTTCTTTCTTTCCTGCTCACTCTAAGCCCACTCGACCTACCCTCTGTAAGCAGAGGGGGGAGTAGGCGATAGAAGGCCCACCCAAGCGACGGACTAGTCGTCCTGTAACTAGCCCGGTTCCCTTCACAAACCATCAAGGATGATCTGTGATTGGAACCGTGACCTTTCCTCGTTTGTTTAAAATTTGCCGCCAGCACCAACTGTCCACCCAACGCGGGTGGACAATTGGAGCCGACGTTGCCCAGGGTGCGCCACGTGGAGGCTTTCAACATGCACCCCAGGCTACTTTGTATCCTGGAATAACTATGGTTCTTCTAAGATAGTTGAAAGAAAAAGCTTATCTATTTTAAAAACTTTCGAGATAGTCATAAATTAAGGAAAATAACATGTAGGTATGTATTTATGGAAGCAATTAATAAAGAGTTTTACCGGTAATTACCACTTAACCATTTACCCAAGCATACTATTATGCGGTACAGGCTTTACAGGATAATACCTAGGTAATAATTATTCGTGGTCTAAATCGATAGATAAAAAAGTACAGTATTCACCAGGAACCTGCCTGTTAGACAGGTTCTAGCTAGAACCGCGGGCTTATGCATTATTGATGGCCTTAAAATATCGATTGGCGTTACCTTGTACCGTATCAATAACTTAGACTGCTTATATATAATTAAGCAATAATTAGAAATTTAGCTTGAAATAGAGTGAAAACAATATTTTTAGCCAACTACACTTATGTCAAAATTAAAATCTTGAACAGTTAAACTGAAATGAAATAATAGATTGTTTTTCTTTATTTAAAGTTTTTGACCTTGAGAGTCAAAACACTTGTGCAATATTTTCATGATAACACTTTCCTATGTGGATAGTAGTAGTCTCTTTGATGCCCACATAACAATGACCGTGTGGCCTAATGGATAAGGCGTCGGACTTCGGATCCGAAGATTGCAGGTTCGAGTCCTGTCACGGTCGAAAAACTTTATTTTGGGATGGTTTTCCTTATCGCACGTTATCGTTCTAATTTGTTTTCGGGCCGAACCGGCCGGACCGGCTAGACCGGAAAAGTGTAACAATGAAAAAAACCACACCTAGACCGTCTTCTGTTTGCATTGATTTTTGTAGCAGTTCCCGATCACCTAAAAAACTAAAACTTTTTTCAATCGATTGAGCTTGGTGTCAATAAAATTTTAATGTTTAATACCCTTTTTTATTAATATAAATATAATGCCAATAACGGACCATCTTGAGCTTCTTGGCGTTACGTTGACATCGACTCTCAATTTTGGGACGTACATTGAGGCAAAGGCTCAGCTGGCTGCCAAAAAGTTGTCAAGTAGTACAAAAAAGTGTTCAAACAAGGAAAGAACATTGAGGATCCATCAACAAAAGGGACAGATTTTCTCGGCATCTGGACTGGACATTAATCCATTTTTATTTCTTCGTTTCTATGGATGTGTAAAAATATGTTACTGATAGATGTATGGTCTAAATCTAGTGCTTAGTTATAATTTTTCGGCTTGAATGAAGGTACAACATAGTGCTCAAGAAATTGGTTTCAAAACGAGAAAATCTTACTAAACATTTTTGGACTCTTTTCATCGTGATTCGTTAAGTCAAAGTATAAGTTTTTGTACACAATTCTTCACTACACAACTCAGATCAGCTGTTACAAAACCCACATGATCATATGAACCGTCGGAAGGCCAAATTCTTGGTGGTCAGGTCACTCAATTAACTCATTACACGCTCGGTCACTCCTCAATGGACACGCTCTATTAAACTGCTGTGGACCCACTGGTGACATAAGCATAGTGTAGGTATATTTAGAGGGAATACGAGCTGAACGATGCTAAAATATTGGCACTACGTTTCGTATGCTTCCTTTCTAGTATATTTCAGTCATGGCAAATCTGACTGACGAATGTGAAGTTAGGATGCTACAGAATCTCTTTTATCTAACTGGCAAAGTGGTGGAGGTGACCCATAATGGTGTTATCTTACTCTCGACGAATACTTAGTAATCCATTTCTACGATATATGTAGATATTATATAAAATAGGTATCTTCTGAACTTACTTTAACCGTAGTATGAGTTGCGCCAGCATTCCTCAAATCGTTTCAAAATTACTTGGTAATAAATAACAAGTAGTACTTCAAATGATCAAAGTCGGTCAGTTGACCCGAATGATGCATTGGAGCAGCACCTATCGTTTAAAAACTACTATAAATCGTATAGGCATCTTTAATATACTCCACGTAAAGGGCGGGGAGCTTGTGGCTAAGTATTAACAGATGCATGGAACTATGTTCAAGGTTAAGCAACGCTTGCCGAGGTCGGCCTATGGATGGGTGACCGTCGTCCATTACATAAAAAGACTCCTTAGTGACTCGAAAAACACGTTAAGCCGCTGGTCCAGGCTGAATATTGTAGACACAGTTGGCAAGACATAGTAAATAGTTCTTTCAAACTTCCTAACCCCTATATTCCAAGTCATGTCTTCCAACTCGACTCCAAATCGAATCATTAAATTGACAGCTACAGCTTATGACTGCAACTGTCGAGAGTATTATTTTCGTTGTGATTGCCATTGAGTCGAATGGAGATCCTTTATAAATTATTAGGAATATAGGCTTAAAAGTTAATGTTAGCTATAGGGGAATAGCTCAGCAAACTCATAAACCAGAGAGGAGAAGATTAAGGAAACGGCCTTACGAGTCTTCGGATTCCGTCATACGATTACGCTACCGTCCCCTTTAACCGAAGCCATCTACTTCTAAATCCCCACCAATTTCATTCACCAGACGTCAAACTGTATTTACGCACATCGTATATTACTTCCATAGCAATAGCATACCATGATACAGTAGTAATTATTATACCACTGATTTTGACTTGCGGTGCATGAACTACACTGAGCACCACAACAGGAATGGAGATGGGAAATAAAATTGTATCGATAAATTAAAGAAGAATAAAACGAGTAGAGATATTATGGGTCACGTTTTAAATATCTATAAATTTTAATAAACTTCGCTATTATTATGTGGATGTTAAGGATTTTATTGTATGTGTCAATTGTTTATTGAAACTTCGGCGTTTTAATTAAATTTTGGTTGAAATAAAAGTTGATTGACGTTAGTATTTATTGTACGAGCTTTTATTTATATCTGCAAAACCAATTAAGTAACACACAAAAGTGACAACTTTTATTTTAATTGGGTGTTTTAATTACGATTGTAAGTGGGTTAGCTGTTGAGCTAATTTCGAATAAGTCATTATTTTGTTCCTGGTATGTATATAGATAACTAAATACGATGCTTAATTGATTTGAATATAAAAAGGACATTTTAAGATACGTTGGCTTCTAATGCTCCTTTTTGCAATTGATTACACGTGTTTCCACATATATTTTTTACCCGACTGCCGAAGGAGGGTAATGTGTTTATCAGTCTATGTATGTATGTATGTATGTATGTATGTATGTATGTATGTAAGTATGTATGTATGTTTGTTCCTATGTGGCGTTCTAGAGACAAAACGCGTGGGCCGATTTTGATGGTTCTTACGTCAATCGATTCGTCTTAACCCCACGAGTGTCACTGGCTACATGAAAATTGGAAAATTGCGGTTTTTGGGCGCCATATTGTAGGGGCCCAAATTTTTTGTTTCTTCCAATCCTATCGTGTGGGGTATCAAAATAAAGGATTTTAAGGGGTGATTTCAAAAATTATACAACACTTATATGTTTAAATGTACCTAATTCGTAAACAAAATAACTAAAAAGTTATAAATAAAAAAAGTTAATTAAAAAATCAAAAAATCCGACTGCTTGAAAAGCGAACTAAAAAGACGTCAACAAGGAGAAAATCATGCTATGCAATCGGAGGATACGTCTGGTTTTGGTCAGCTAGCTCGCGTAGATGAATCCTTCGACAGCACAGCATGATTTTCTCCTTGTTGACGTATTTTTAGTTCGCTTTTCAAGCAGTCGGCTTTTTGATTGTTTAATTAACTTTTCTTTTGTGTAATAATTAATTTCATGTTGCGCAAAGCACAGATCCGGTCGATCTGAAGTGATGATAAACTTTACAAAAACTGTAATACAGAAGTACTAAATGAAAACATCAAAAAAATAACTTAATTTTCACCGACTCTCCCCATCATTAAACGGTCGTAAGCTAGACTGACCACAGCGTTTCCTCTTGACTGTTCTGGCTCCGATTATAAATTGCGGCTTCTCTATTATCCCTAAATAGTGCTGTGTCTTGTGGTCACCTCTGGTGACACTTTGTGGTCTTTACAGTCAGGTTGTCATTATTAGCGATAGTAAATTGTTGTGGGTGCAGACGATTTAATTTGTGTTGTAATTGTGTTATGGGCTGTGAGTGTTTAGCTAAATTAACTTTGGAATATAAATTTTCAGTACCTAGCTTGTTTTTGACCTAAGTTCAGAATCAGAATCAGAATCAGAATTATTTATTTGCCAGCAATGTAGGTACAAGTTTGAGATGGTATAAAATTGGGTGTTTCCGCTACATTCTGCCTTACGGCATGCAAAAACATTATTTTTTGAAGATTAGATTTTACATAAGAATACATAAAAATATAAGCATCAGAATATAAAATAAAATATCACAAATCACTTAATTGTCACATAAACAGAATACAACGAATCAATAAGCTTATCAAGGAATTTAAAAAATATAAAATAATAATAATATCATTTAAAATGTCACATACACAAAAAAAATTAAAAAATTAAAAAGATGTTGTCATTTAAAAATGTCAATTACAATAAATTTAATATACAATTATAAATCTTTATCATTCAGGAAGTCATTAACAGAATAGTAACATTTTTTCAATAGCAATGTAGTCAATTTAGTTTTAAATATACGAATAGGGTGTTCTTTTAAATTATGCGGAATTTTATTATATATGATAGGCCCCATTGACATAATATTCTTTCTTAATAGTGCTGTTTTATATTTCCCTGTATCTAATAACTTATTATATTGTTGTCTTAAAGGACCTGAGCGTAATCTAATGCTGGCTAGTGACGGAAATAAATTTAAATTCGATCTAACAAAAATGGACACTTCCAATATATATAGAGACGGGAAAGTTAGTATTTTCATTGACCTAAACACATGCTCACAGCTTTCAGTAGTTTTTAAACTTGCCATTGACCTTATGCAGCGCTTTTGAGCCTTGAAAATCCGCTCCCTTTCGCTACAGTTGCCCCAGAAAATTACTCCGAACCTCAATATTGATGCAACCAAACCATGGTAAGCTGTAAGGAGTGTAGTATGGCTTACTTTATGAGATAAGTTGTACAGAACATAAGCTAATGTACTCAATTTTTTACACACGTCCTCAGAATGAGGTTTCCAAGTCAGATTGCTGTCAATTAAGATTCCCAGGAATCTTGCTATATTTGTTGAGTCAACTTTTTCCCCATTATAGCCGACAGTTAAATTAGGGGGACTATTCCGTTGGTAAAAATGCATTACCTTCGTTTTTTGCAAATTAATGATCAAATTATTCATGTTTAGCCAGTGAATAATACTGTTTAATGTGTTATTAATCTCACTTTCATATTTTTTTAAGTCCGAACATTTTACTATCACCGTACTATCGTCCGCAAACAACACCATAGGGTGATGTGTTTGACGGGGTAAATCATTAATGTATAAGAGAAACAACGGTGGTCCCAGAACGCTACCTTGCGGTACGCCATGTTTGACCTCTCTACAATCTGAAGTATATTTAAGTTCACGTTTAGTTTTTAGGCATACTCTCGTGATTTCTGTGTATTGCAATCGGCCTCGAAGATATGATTTTATTAGATCTAGGATATTTCCTCTTATACCATAGGCGTAAAGTTTTTTTAAAAGGACATCATGGTTTACGTAGTCGAATGCCTTAGTCATATCAGTCAAAATTGCACATACAGGAATTCTATTGTCAACATTTGTCATAATATTAGTTAAGAGATTATATATTGCCATATTAATATTTTTATGTTTTCTAAACCCCATTTGTTCCTCGCTTAATATATTATATTTACTCAAAAATCTATCCATTGCTTGATAAATAATCTTTTCAAATACCTTAGAGAATATTGGGATCAATGCTACTGGTCTATAATTGGTCATATCTTCTCTATTATTTTTTTTATGTAGAGGTTTTATTACTACGGTTTTTAGGCTATTAGGGAATACACCAGATTCAATACTACAGTTTACAATATGACTTAGAGGCCCAGCGATAACATCACTGACAAATTTAACAACATTGGTAGTAATCTCATCGTATCCATAACTTCTTGTATTTTTAAGCGCTTTAATTGCTCTTATTATGTCAAAGGGGATTGTCGGTGACATAAACATTGAATTCGAGCCATTTACTAGGTCAGTAGTTCCGTCAGATATGTCATAAGATATACTTTGTACTTGGTCAATAAAGAAGTCATTAAACGATGTTGCTATTTTCCTGGGGTCCATTATTGTCACATTTTGATTGTCAATTTTTAAAATAGGCTCTTTAATATGCTTATTATTGTTGATAATTTGCCAGGCTGCCTTGGACTTATTGTGGGCTTTATTAATAATGTCACTATTCTGTGCCCTCTGAGTAAGTTTAATGATCTTTTTTAATCTTCGCGAGTATGTTTTAAATGTTTTTTGATTATTGCTTGACGGATTCAATCTATATTTCCATAGCAGGTTTCTTTGTTTCCTACTACAGAGTTTAATGCCTTTCGAAATCCATTTAATTTTTGTTTCCGATCGAATTCTAATCCATTTAATTGGAAAACACTGATTGTATAGTAGTTTAAAAATATCATTAAAAATATCATAAGACTCACTAGGGTTACTCTCGCTGTAAACGTCTGAAAAAGACAAACTCTTTAAATGATTTTTAAATTTAACCAAATTTTCCTTTGAGAAGTCTCGTATTTGAGTGCGCCAATATCTTAATTTGCAAGTTCTACTGACTTGAATTTTGAGTATTTGAGCTGAGTGATCAGATATTGCAAAATCCATCACTTCAGCAATACATTTTAGATTTGACTTCAGAGCAAAATTATCTAAGCAGGTAAGGCTCCTTGGCCGCGTAGGTTGGTTTATTTTTAAGATAAGGTTGTAATTTAGGAGCAGAGATTCAAAGTCCAAGGTGCATCTGTTACGTTTTAAAATATCTATGTTGAAGTCCCCACATAATACTACCTTTACATTTGATTTATTGCACAATTTTTTTAATACAGTGTCCAAAGTGTCATAAAAAAGACTAATATTAGACATATTCGGTGGTCTATATATACATACTACTATTAATTTATGATTAATTATTTCTATAGCACAACATTCAATAACGCCTGTGATAGAAGAACTCTTTACATTAGTTAGTTCCTTGTAATCGTGGTGGCTTTTAAGTAAAATACACGAACCTCCTCGCTTATGCTCTCTTCTCGAGTAACATGTTGCTAGCTTAAAGTTTGGCACGTTTATTAAATTTTCTTGACCAGAAATGACGAAGTGTTCCGTTAGGCATATCATTTCAATATTAATTTGTTTTTTCAATAGATCTTGGATATGTAATGTTAGCAGGTCCGTTTTATTAAGGAGGCCAGCTATATTTTGGTGCAAGATGTACATATGATTATCAAAGAAAAAACTCAGAGTTATCGTTAGATTTATCATTTACCATTAAGTTCGATGTATTTTTAGTTCCACTGTGTTCTTCTTCAACTTTAGAACGATCTAGATCGTAGTCAATTAATATGTTAGATCTGATCTGGTCAAATATATCTCTCCATCCGTGTTTGTTAATGTTTCCTGTATTGTAGGAAAACATGTCAAGAGTCAGGGTGTAATTACTGTCAAAAAAATATGCATATTCATGGTTTTTTATGTCCAAACTTAGAAGGTTGTTGAACAGCTCGACTTTATAATTGTGAATTAAAGCCCCTCTTATGTACGTCGGAGCGCATATTACAATATTTGTGTGTTTAATGGTTTTCAGAGAGCTTTTCAATTTTTCGAGGATATCTAGATACTCATTATTTTTTAAATCGTTTTCTCCAATGAAGATCAGGCAATAGTCTTGCATTGTGAAGTATTTTAGGTTGGTCTCGACGATGCTCAATAATTTTTCTATGGTGGCGTTATGTAGCAAATAATGACAGTAGTCAAATTGATTACTGAAAACTTCTTCGATTAACGGCAGTGTTCCCTTGGTACACCTACTACTCATTATGGCGAGTTTATTTTTATATTTTGATTGAGATACGCCTAATGGTTTTTTTAGAGCAACATTACCCCGGTATGAAGATGATGTCAGGTTTTTGTTTTGCGTCAATGTATCGTAAGTCATCTCGGCAGTCTGCGTTTCTTTGTCGAGAGTGTCGACTTTATTATCCTTGCAATCATGGATCGAAGTCGTGTTGGAGTCATTATTTGAGGGTCGGATCTTGTATTGCTTTGATTTTTGTTTGCTCGATGATGATGGTGTATTAGTTTTCCTGCCAGGAGTCAAGCAGATCTTTTTACATGTCTCGACTGTCTTTAGGGCTTTATCTAAATCTGATTTTAATCGAAAGTTTTCGCTGTTGAGGTGGTCGATTTCCTGATGAGCACTCATAAGTTCCATCTTAAGTGCATTTAATTGTTCGTTTAAGTCGTTAACATAGTCGCCGTCATTATAATCATGCAAGCTGTCCGGTACGCTCATCATTGTGGTGTCAAGTAACGTCTTTTCATCGTCATACGTTAAGACCGATAAGTTAGTCAAAGAGCCAGTGTTCTGCTTGCGAAGTGTGATATTGTCTGTATCCATTTTTACCCGACTGCCGAAGGAGGGTAATGTGTTTATTATCTTTGGTTATTTATGATGTTGCTTATGTAATTTACTAAGTGCTATTGTATATACTGAGCGCCCTCTGTCAGCCAGTTCTTGATTTTTAATAGCCGGTAAACAAAGTAATTTATGTCGCAAAAAGACTTCGATAGTGTGCCCCGGATTCGAACTTGAATTGCGAGGCGAGCGTCTGCTAGATGTAGCTTGTTATTTAACTGAGCCACATTGCAATTACAATGTTAAGTTGAAATTAAGTAGCGTATGTTAAATCATGACAAATTTGAATTTGGTAAATCGGTTGGTATGAGTAATGTGCCAAGATTTTTTTCACTTAACGTAGGTACTCCTTTGTTTGAGACACTAATGTGAACACTTTTTTATGCTGAATATGTTCACTTTGAATACTGTTTGGTTGATTATTTGTCTTGATCTAATAATATCACTGTTATTAATACTCTTAATTGTCACTTTTTATTTATTGTCAATAGTCACGGGTGATTTTTTTTTTTTTTTTTTTTATCTTTTATTATTTCACTCACTTTTGAAATAGTCACTTTGATAACATTTACACTGGTAAATTAGGCCTTTATACAAATATTTTACAAAGTTTTGACATAAAAAATACTATTTTACGATTAAAATACGATTTTAAATATATTTAAACAAAATTTAAACACGGAGCTTATTTATCGAGGTGTCAAGCGGTACAGCGCCATCTACCCACTCACAGTTTGAAACCTTGTGAAAATAACGATGGCGAGATTTTTTTAGTGAAGTAATATGATATGCTTACAGCGTGTTTAAGATTTCAGAACTTCATCATCATCAATATCCACAATACCACTGCTGGTTTTGACCTTTAGGCCTCTCTTTTCTTGTGCCAAACTCCACGGTCAAGTGACAATAATATCCAGCTTTCGTCTGCTCATCTTGTCGCCGGACGATTTATCATACCTTAGTCTGGCAGGTTTGAAATCTCCAACACAAAATAAGTAGTCTTATCTAGATAGTCATCATAACATTCTTTTAAATAATATTTACCTAAAATTACTATCAGTTTAATAGTAAGTTATAAAATACCCAGTTAACCGTCGTTAACTGTTTTTAAAGTTTAATTTTAAACCGGTTAGTATTAACTAGTTATTTTAGATACTATTGGAGTTTAAATCATTGCTATAGAAGTGAGCTGTGTTTGGGTAGCAATTACGATGGTATTAGTATAATTTAATAGTTGGGTAATATTTTTTTGATGGATGTATACGACTTGATAACTTTATTGGTATTTCCTGTAAAAACAAAATTCAAAAAGTTTTACAAGAATTGTTTTGATTCCGAGGTGGTTAAAACCCCCAGTGCTTAAACCTTATAAAGGCCTTTTTCCAAATTTTATTTTCGAAATATATGAAGTTATTTTGTATGAAAACCCTGTTTAATCGACTAATACGATAAGGGTTCTCCTTATGGTAACCACATTTGGCAATTTCCAAAAATACGATACTTTGTTAGTTAATTTACCTAACTTTAGTACAAACTTGGTATGTATTAGAACGTAATAAGAAATAAAAATCAGTTATTTATTGGCTAACCACCTTAAAAGTTCAACGCTCTCTTATCGTAAAGTTTTCATCTAAATTACAAGCGATTAACAAGATTATTTGTTATAAATAAAGCGGATTAAATATTAAGATTACGGTTAAGTTGTATCGACATCAAAAGATTGTGCCGTTTCTACCGGAATCCTTGTACCACTAATTTATCTTCATTGTACAGTCACGAACAAATTGGTTAGACACACTTATGGCAGTTCAAAAGTTAGTAGATATTTCTTAGACTTTTGATTGAAATATAAGTGGTTACTTCGCACTTTCGCTCACGTATGTGATTTTTTTGGAGACAGATAGCTTATTTTCCTGGAAAAGTTATCATCATCAGCTGAAAGACATCCACTGCTGGACATAGGCCTCCCTCAAACGCCTACATCGACTGGTCCTGTGTTTCTCGAATCCGGCAAACTCCCGCGGTCTTGACCAGATCACTGGTCTACCTTGTAGGAGGCCTTTCAACGCTACGTCTTCCGATACTCCGACGCCGTTACTTCAGAACCTTACCCAAAAGGCGTAATAAACTATTACAAAAGTAACAATATTCATGATTTCAATATTATACAATTGGATGTGTCATTCTATATCTAAATAAAGTTCTCGTCATTAACATAAAGTAAAAAGTACCGTTCCGTTCCGTTCCATCCGTAAATACTTGTTTTTCTCTTAAAAAATAATTTATTGTCTCCTCTAGGGGGTAGTGTGAGGTCGCGGATAAATTTCAAAAAGAGTTTCCGCGGCCCTGGCTCAAGCAACTGAAGGAACACGGGTGGGTCAGTAAAAGTCTGACACGCCTTCCCGCTTCACCCAGAGCGGGAAAAGTCATTGAATGATTTTCAAATAAAAAAATTAATAAAGGGGTTAGTGTGAGCGGTTTGTTTTCTATTAAGTAGGCGCGCACTCCTTAATTTTTTGGGGGAACGCTATTCAAATACTTGGAATTTATATTTTAAAATAGCCGTTTGGGTCTTTTTCGCTTCCCTTCTAGGTCTAGACTGTAATGGTTGCAAGCGCTCCAAACTGCTGACCTCTCCTGGGTTCCATTCTCCGATCAGGCAAAGCTTAGAGTCTAGATTTGTGCCCCGCTGATGACTATGGGCTCTTCCCCTATTACATGAGACCTAAAAATACCTGGATAAAAATACCAATAGGAAGACTTTTGTCCAACGTTTCGAGTTAGATAGGAAGTCGCTACATAAAATGTTATTATTTTCACTAGCCTAACTACAGAAAATGCTAGACAGGTTACTATGTATAAAAGAGCCTACATGAATCACGATAATAACCTAAAAGTTTAGTGTCCCAAGTAAAGACATCAGTTCAGACCCCTTTACGCGATTTTAATTTCGTGAAAACTTCTCTGTCATAAATTAGGCTAGGATAAAACTAGCTGAATTTCACTAGATAAACAAGGCCTGCCCTGTTACCTGCAGATATTAATAGCCTACACCCTTTTGGGTAAAGAATCGGTTTTCATTAGTCTAGCGTCTACTTTCAGGTAGCGATACCTACCTGAAACGAAAAAAATAAACAAACAGGGGAGAGATTGTTTATAAGTTGGTGAAACAATGTGGATAATAAAGAGTCCGGAGACAAAAGTATCACTTAACATCACGACTATCCCTTATATGGTTTGCTAGAAGTGTATAGTACTTATCCATACTGGGTTATGTTATTAATCCTATGTAGTAGACGAGGCCATTCCCTAGTGGTACCGAGCGCTAATGCGAATTGTGTGATTTTGCGTACAATTTCTGGATTAGGCAAATATCCGAGTTGCCCGCATGAAAATTTTCAATAGCAGTTCAGAATTCCACCGTGAAGATTTGTTTCCTTAATTTTAAAAACATAATTGGCTTAACGAGGGTGGGCATTCTTTACACCAGGCTAGTAACCAGGTGCTCCAGCTTCATCTGACTAGAATGGAGGCCGACCTCTGCATAGTTGACTAAACGCTGGGCGGTTGATGATCACAAACCAAATAATATCCAAAAGGAAGTACTGACATGATCTCCTGTTTTATCTGTATACGTGTTTATTTTAGACTTAAGTTACTGTTGTATTCCTGTACACTGGCCAGGCTTTTCGCAAATGAAGTTTTTATGGAAATGGCTTGGTATATAGCCTGCATAATATATATCTTTGGCTCAAAGGAAATTGCTAAAGTGTACTGTGAGTTATTATCCTCGTTCATTGATACATATTTATGGGTTCATATATTAATAAAGGGATCATGCCTTATAGATTTTGAACCCTATTTTTTTAACCCCGACGGAACAAGAGGAGTATTATAAGTTTGACGTGTGTTGCTATGTAGGTATGTGTCTGTCTGTGGCATCAAAACTCCTAAACGGATGAACCGATTTTGATTTAATTTTGAATCTGGATTTTTTCGCAAGATATCGTGTCACAATTACGTGTTTCGATAGATTGTCGATTGAAGCGACTACTTATAATATACCTAGTAGTTTAAAAAGCATGAAATAATAATTAATATAAGAATTTAAAAATCCCGTGACACATGACACAAAAAGCTCTATAACACAAAAAATAAGCGTCGTACTCGCGTCGGGACCGTTAATAAATAAAATTAACTGCTGTAACTGTGAGTTTACAGCTTTTATTTAGAAAAGAGTGTATTCACTAATGAAAGCGTCCAATATTTTTTGGCATTACCTAATTATTTAAAGGGAATTTGTTATTCTCTTTCATGGAGTCATACCCTTGGCGCTGCTGAATACACTTAAGCAATTAGGCGGCAGGTTGGACAAATTGTTTTAACTTGTTTCCATGAGTTAAAGAGTAGATTCGTGCCTCTTTGACCGCAATAGGCACGGCATGAAGTGAAAATGATTTCCAAAAACCTTTGACGAAACTTAAAGAACTTTTTGCATGGTCTATAACATTACCCCTATCATTGTTCCGAGGATTTAGCTGATGATACAGATGATCTATGAATAAAACGTTTCTTTGGAATAAAACAGAGGAAGTTCTGGTTAGTGCAGAAACATGGTTGTATTTATTAACTTAAAAACCTTTTGTAACAACTGGAAATAAACGCCTGGGAAGAAAATAATTAGTGATGCCAACATCATCCCAAGTAGTAAGTACTATCAAAATATCTGACGCCAAGCACAGTAGCTGTGTTTCGTTTGATGGCGATGATATTACAAGCACATGAGGTTTTGCAGCTTTGTCTCTTTGATTTGGGTTCGTCTAAACTAACCCCTGTTGATATTGCAGATATTTGGAAAAGATATCCATGTTCCATTAGATGAACCTAGCAATATTCACAATCTCAGGTGTGTGAAAACTTATGTATGTTGTTCAATCACTTGTTAACGGTTCAACAAGTCCAGATAAAATTCGCTACACATATAGAGCATGTCCTAGGTTAAAACATAGGTACTCGTCGTACGTTAACCATACCTGAAGTTATACCCTTACCCTCTTACAAATAAATGCGGCATAAATTTATACCAAGTATAAACCTATGAAAATGTATGGTTATTCCTTTGTTATACCTGGTATAACTTTATGCCGCGTTTAGTTGTAAGAGCGTTAAGATACGATTGAACCGCAGGTGGTTTAAATGTCATGAATACAAATTAACGGTTTTTTTTTAAATTAAGTGTTTTGAATAAAAAATAGATAAGTAACCATACAAAACTATTATTGCTTTGACTGGTAAACGCTACTACACACCTGACGTATAGAGCCTCTAAAATGAACGAACCGTTTACCGAAACATGACAGCTAACCACTTAAGTTATACAAGTCGGTACAATTTGTCAATCTGTCCAAACTTAGGTAAATAACGCCAGTGTGATCACATCGCAGAGATCTTGATTGAGAACCGGTTTGAGAGATAAGATAAGTGGGCAAATGCAAATGATGGCCTTGGCAAAATCATGTGAATTGAGTAAAAGGGTTTAACTTAATAAACTGGATTTGCATCCTTATACAGGTAGGTTCAAAAGTAATGGGCGCTCGGAACATTTTAGCAAGGCGTGTCATAGCAATTTCATGTAACAGCAGATTTCAGGGGTGGTGTGCTAATTAGCGTGTGGTGAACTTTAAAACCACCATTCTGTTTGAATCCAGCTGTAGCTCCTGTTCCCAAGACTAGATAGATAAGAGATATATTGTACACTGACAACCCTAAATTTCTCTCCTCTCTTTCAGTCCATCCAAAGGTTGTCAGTAAGAAATTGCCCTGTGCGATAAGACCGCCCATTGTACACTTGCTTTTATGTTTTTTGTCCTGTGTATATATTTTTGTGGTGTACAATAAAGAATATAATAATAATAATAATAAGGATGGCACGGTTGACATCTGTCGGGCATGTCACCGCCCGGGTGAATCGATCCGCCACATTATCTCTGGTTGTTCTCGGCTAGCTAACGAAGAGTACTTGCATAGGCACAACCTTGTAGCCAGGATTATCCATCAGCAACTCGCTCTGAAATACACTCTTGTGGCATCGGAGGTACCGTACTACAGGTATGTGCCCGACCCAGTTCTCGAAAATGGCAATATCACATTGTACTGGGATCGGTCCATCATCACTGACAGGACTATTGTAGCCAATAAGCCTGATATTGTGGTGGTGGACCGAATCGAGAGGCGTACAATGATTGTTGACATTACCGTCCCGCATGACGGGAACCTCGTGAAAGCCGAGAAAGATAAGCAAATCAAGTATCTTGACTTGGCTCGCGAGGTTGTCGACATGTGGGATGTGGACACAGCGATCATTGTACCGATAGTCGTGTCGGCCAATGGCTTAATAGCCACGAGCCTCGACCAACACCTTAGGAGGCTCTCGTTAGGCGGCTGGGTCAAGGGCCTGATCCAGAAAGCAGTACTGCTGGACACGGCTCGCATTGTTAGGAGGTTCCTCTCTCTGGAGCCCTGACCGCCGGTAGCTTGGACCCTGTTCCCGATACCGGTGGGCCTCTATTTTTTATATTTTTAAATGTTTTTGTTTTTTAATTTATTTTATAAAAATATTTAAAAATGTAGATAATAAGAAAGATAAATAAATAAAGGAGATAATAATAATAGTGGCCTGACCTGTCAAGTGTGACACATAAAATTTTCTCCCTGAATTTTCCAATTTAAACTAATACAATATTAATATAGAATCATACAATAGAAAAATGACTAAACACACTAAAACAACGACAAAAAAAAAAGATAATGCCTAACTACAATAGTTACAACATAAACCAAAAAAAACAACATAAAAAATGATTTGACAAGATGAAACAATAAAAATATGTTCACACGAAGCCAGGCCCGTGACAAGAACACACGCCCAACATCTTCGGGTTCGTCGCTCAGCTCCGCCTCGCAGTCGCCGGGACCATCTACCATCGTGAGTCAAGCGATCCCGGACGCTGCAGTTGCGTCGAGCTCGAGCGACGAATACTTCTCTCCGCCGACGACACCACCACCACCTGCGCGTCGACGGGGAGGACGCCGGCCGCCGGACAGCTTGGGACCTCGAGGCCCATCGGCCTCTGACAGGGTCCCCGCTCCCGGTGGAAGTGTGCAGCGCATGCGATGGACGCAATCGATCAACGAAAATGTCATGCGCGCATACTTTGGGGCTACAGAGGGGGGAATTAACCTGACTGCGTACCGTGGTCGGATGCTCTCTCTGTTTCAGGTGCTTGAGCCAGCTGTCAACGTTTCGGCCCAACGTCTGTCGGATCAGGTGCGGGTCATCCAACGTAACCGTATGTTGGATGATGCCGTACTTGATAGACTGCGCAATGAATCACGGAATAGCCGTGTCTCGCCTGCCTTACCACCGGCCGCGGTGCAACTGCAACCCAGTGCTTCACCGCGACCCGATCATGATGGTGAGGATGACGACGACAGGGCTATATCTGTGAGTACCCAATGCAATGTACGTTTAAGGAGCGCTTTGGAATGTGCATTCAGCGAGTATCGTTCCACACCGCCTGAGCTTAGACCTCGACTACCTCGTCTGCCCATGCATGAGAAAAATAGGGCGCTGGTGTGTGCTCTTGACTCGCAGCTATCAAATGTTTTTGATAGCAGCAAAGACCTTGCCGATACCCACTCAATACTGTACTGTGCGGCTGCTGCGGCATGTCGTGTAGCTAACGTCAAATTCCCAAAAAGTGACAGAACTACACGACCAGCTGTACCAGCCTGGCAGTCCAGGATTGAGCGTCGTATCGGTGAGGCTAGAGCACTCATCGGCAAGCTTATCTGCTTCAGGGATGGCAACACTCGCCCTAGAGTGATGCGCTTTGTGAGGCGGGCTTTCTCGGGGACTGATATCAGTTCTCGAGATTATCTGTCCCGCGTCACAGAGCGTATCGACTTCCTGAAGCAGAAGATCTATGCATGGGCAAACCGTATTCGTCGGTACAAGCGGCGAGTGGAGCGATACATGCAGAATCGTACATTCCAGAACAACGAAAGGTGGGTTTATAGGGATTGGGAGCGACCCAACCAAGGTGTGACTGATACACGCCTACCAGATGATGACGCCATGTATTCGTTCTGGCGCAATATCTGGTCGGTGCCTGTCAGTCACACCGAGGGTGATTGGACTCGGGAGGACGAACAAGCGTGCGATCCGATACCACAAATGGGGGCAATTACCATCAGCCCCCAAGATGTAGCTCGTGCAGTCCGTCCGTTGCCTAACTGGAAATCGCCAGGGCCGGACGGACTGCACAACTTTTGGATAAAATGGTTCCAAAGGTCGCACGCTCGTTTGGCAACTCAGTTCCAGTCTGCCTTAGAGTCAGGATCGCTGCCCCAGTTCCTAACTACAGGAATAACCCACCTGCTCCACAAATCAGGTAGTACTGCGGAACCTGAAAATTATAGACCGATAACATGTTTACCGACGGTCTATAAAGTTTTTACATCCATTCTGAGAGCTAAAATTAATCAACATATTGATACGAATTCAATCATGTCTGCTTCTCAGAATGGATGTAGGAACGGGTCCCGCGGTACTAAGGAGCTGCTCCTTATAGACATTGCTATTAGCCAGCAGGTTCGCCGTTCCCGAAGGGATCTGGTGACATGTTGGATAGACTACAAGAAGGCCTATGACTCAGTGCCACATACATGGCTCATGAGGGTGCTGGAGTTGTATAAAATTAATGCAACTCTGCGCACCTTCCTGATGTCGTGTATGGGGCAGTGGAGGACGGTCCTTCGCTATCCAGGATGTCGACAGATTCAAGAGGACAGCGAACCTATAAGGATCGAGCGTGGAATATTTCAGGGCGATAGTCTGAGTCCACTGTGGTTTTGTTTAGCCCTGAACCCTCTTAGTACACTGCTGGAGGGTTCGGGCCTGGGCTATCGGTTGAGAAGAGGAGGTCAGGTCATATCTCACCTCCTTTACATGGATGATCTCAAGCTCTTTGCCCCCAACAACTTGCAACTGATGAAGCTACTGAAGGTTACAGAAACCTTTAGTGACGCCATCAGGATGGAATTTGGTGTGGACAAATGTGCTGTCATGCATGTAAAGCGTGGGGAGATTATGGAATCCGTGGGAATACAACTCTCGGATTCCATACACCTTCGATCCCTTTCCTCAACCGAAACTTACAAGTATTTGGATATGTCGGAAGCATTAGGCATCAATGTAACTGACGTGAAACAGTCGTTGAAGGAACGCTTCTTTGGCCGCCTGAAAAAAGTACTAAATAGTCTTTTATCAGGCGGGAACAAGGTGCGCGCCTTCAACGGCTGGGTCATGCCGGTCTTGATGTATTCTTTCGGCATACTCAAATGGACTCAGACAGAACTTGACGCCCCGGATAGGAGAGTCCGCACATTGCTTACCGCAAATCGTATGCATCACCCACGGTCATCGGTTATGAGACTGTATATCCCTCGGAAGTGCGGGGATCGTGGCTTTTTAAATGCTAAGACCCTGCACAACCGCGAGGTATGCAGTCTTAGGGAATATTTCCAGGCAGCTGACGTGGGTATGCATCGAGATGTGGTAGCGGTGGATAAGGGCCTTACCCCGCTCTCCTTGGCTAACGAGAACTGGCGCAAACCTATAGTATTAGATACTAATGACCGCAGGGAGGTATGGCAGAGCAAGGAGCTTCACGGACGCTTCTACCGGGTCCTACATGGGCCTGATGTAGATCTTTTAGCGTCCGTGGCCTGGCTGCGATTTGGTGATCTTTTCGGGGAAACCGAAGGTTTTGTCTTTGCGATTATGGACGAAGTTATGATGACGAACAACTACCGGAAATATATTGTGAAAGACGGCACGGTTGACATCTGTCGGGCATGTCACCGGCCGGGGGAATCCATCCGTCACATTATCTCCGGTTGTTCTAGTCTAGCTAACGGAGACTATTTGCATAGACACAACCTTGTAGCCAGGATTATCCATCAGCAACTTGCTCTGAAATACAATCTTGTTGAATCGGAAGTGCCTTACTATAAGTATGAGCCCGACCCAGTTCTCGAAAATGGCAATGTCACGTTGTATTGGGATCGGTCTATCATCACTGACAGGACTATTGTTGCCAATAAGCCTGACATAGTGGTGATAGACCGACTAGAGCGTCGCGCAATGATTGTTGATATAGCGGTTCCCCATGACGAGAACCTCGTAAAGGCTGAGAGAGATAAGAAAAGCAAATATCTTGATCTGGCTCGCGAGGTTGTCGACATGTGGGATGTGAATACAGCAGTCATTGTGCCGATAGTCGTTACGGCCAATGGCATAATAGCCAAGAGCCTCGACGAACATCTGAGGAGGCTCTCGTTGGGCAGCTGGATCAAGGGGTTGATCCAGAAAGCGGTACTCCTGGACACGGCGCGTATCGTTAGGAGGTTCCTCTCTCAGGAGCCCTGACCACCGGTAGCTTGGACCCTGTTCCCGATACCGGTGGGCTACTATTTTTGTATTTTTAAATGTTTTTTTATTTAATTTTTTTATAGAATAATATTTAAAAATGTAAAGATATGTAAATAAAATAAATAAATGGAATAATAATAATAATAATACTTCACTAACACTTACTACTGAAACTTAATTAAACAGTTTACTAATAATATAAAACAAAAAACAAAAAAAAACAGAGAAACAACAAATAAACGTTTCCAGACATTTTATTGCAAGTACTTAGTTTTTATGTACCACAATACACTTTTTACGACGCTTATACAACTTATTGATGTATTGTGTCACACAAATATGGGAAAAAATCCTCCTGAGTTTCGATCGTAGCGACTAATCTCAGCGGAGACTGGCCATAGACGCGGGCGATATATTACTTATACTTTTTTTTTTAATTGCTGCTCACTAGGCTTCCCTCCTGTATCGTGGGTGCGTTTAAAAACATATAAACTCATATACACAAACACCCAGAGCTGAAAAAACTATCTGTAGAGCATACAAATATTTGTTCCGTGCGGGAATCGAACCCACGACACGCAGCGCAGCAACCAGTCGCTCAACTACTGCGCCAACCGTGCACCCTATAGTGCACTCTTTCTTCCATCAGTCTAATAAACCGTTCGTTGGGACGATCATTTCAGAATTAACGGCTCAGCATATTTAGCGACGCTAAGGGGATGACCTCACTTGTGGAGAAGACAACCAGACTTACGGTTGTTTAAAGTAATTCACATCACATCACATCATCAGCCTTTCAATGTTCCCACTGCTGGGACACAGGCCTCCTCTCTGTGAGAGGAAAAAAAAGTAAACAAATATTAAAGTAATTAATTATTTGTAAATATTCGTAAACAACAATTATTCTGAAGAAGAATTTAGAAAAGTATTCCTTTTTATGTGACTTTAGTATTCTTCAAATATTACTAGCTTCTGCCAGAAGCTTCGCCCGCGTGAAAGGTGTTTTCTTAACCCAATGGAACATTTTATCGGGATTAAAAGTAGCCTATGTGCTATTCCAGACTATAATCTATCTCTGTGCTAAATTTCATTCAGATCTGTTTAGCCGTTCTGGCATGAATTTGTAACGAACATACATACATATCCAAACTTCCACATACACATCCATCCAAACTTTCACATTTATAATATTAGTAAGAAAAGTTTTAGGTATCTCCAAATGTGAAATTAGAAAATTCTTTCATATTTGGATATACCTAAAATTCATCTCAGACTACATAATATTTATCAAGGTAAGCCATGGTGGATTTCACAATTATCACTTATTTGAGACTTTTATTCAACAAAAGACAACTACGTGCTGACAACTAAATATTCCAATCATTACATCAAGTCTAGACTAGACTAAAACAGAATTAATTAATCTTGCTAACAAGACGATAAGATATACATAACTTTGCTTTACTAATAAATGAGGGTTGCTCCTGATCGGGACAGCTCTTGCCTGCTAGATCAAATATTTCTAAAGCTAATTTACTAATAGTAAACGAATTAATGTTTAATAAAACTGATGCCAAGATAAGGGAAAAAATAAATACTATCAAACATAAGAAACCTATCCAGACAAGATAAACAAGACATTTTCCAACGACTTTTGTTTCCCACATTGAACACTTAGGCTTGCTTTCGGCTTAGAATGACAGATCCCTGTTGAAAGCACTGTATCGTGAGCTTGGCCCGGATACTTTTCCCGGGTATTTTGCGTAATGCCTTGGTTCTTTCTATATCGTTTTATTTCGGAGACGATCTGTAAGTATTATTTCAATTATGATTTTCACTTGAGAATAGAAATTGGCTGTAAATTTTATATTGTTTGATAATATTGTTAATGTATTGTTTGATGATGATGTTTCTGTCATAATAAAATGGTGTGCCCCTTGCCTTATTGAGGTCTTTAAATCAATCAGTTTATTAATGAACTCGTAATTTGTAGGTATAGAAGAGTGTAAAATACTTATTATACGTATTTTATAAACAAAAAAGCCTATTACATGATTGAATATGTATTGGTTTTCTTAGTTAAAACAAAAGAACCACGATTTATAATGTATGTGTAGCGGCATAAAAATCGAACAGACGGTAATACAGGAGTCCAATGGTTCTTAATTCAATCTTTGTTAAACCGGTAACACCTACCACAATCAAGAAGGCGTAAGTTACAATAAACAGCAACACGCGAAACGCGTCCTTGCTGCAAATAAAATTTAAAAAAAAAAAGAGCTAAAATTGAATGGTTTGTTTTGTAAGTACAAGAATTCTTGACACGTACATCGGTGCAGCCTTGTTTTTCACTTTGTCTGAAGCAACATAATTGAGCTGACCTAATTATAATCTTGGTACTCCACAATATAGGATATTTTTTCTTGTTTTCAGGACGTTTATTTATTGTTTCTGTGGGTCACAATACCACCCATTTTCTCGTCAATGAACAGGCGCCACTTACCAGTTTGGCCGGTCGTGCGCACTTAACTTTGATTTAAAAATGTTGAAATAGCACTATGTACCCGGGAGGAGATGTTGGAGACTAGACGGACTAGTCTAGACGGGGATCCTTGGGGGCGCCCTTATCGAGCAGTTCGAGGGAAACTTCGAGCCGCCGCGCCTCCACTTACGGAGAGTCTCCAACCCGAGCTGCTGGAGGAGGTAGTTGCAGCCCTTTTCCCAGTGAGAGTGGAGCATATCCCGCCGCAGATGGCTTTGCTCACGGCCGCAGAGTCTACAGAGGAGGACGCCATCAGCGTCCCAGCGGTGACACAGGAAGAGATGGGGGCGGCCGTGATGCGGCTCCGGGCCAAGAACGTGGCTCCGGGGCCCGACGGTATCCACGGCCACGTGCTAGCCCTCGCTCTGAAGGAGCTAGAGCCCTGGCTGAGAGGACTCTTCACAGCGTGCCTTGAGCGGGGCCAGTTTCCCACTCTGTGGAAATCTGGTAGTCTGGTCCTGCTCAGGAAGGCGGGGCGCCCTGCGGACTCGCCGTCCGCCTACCAGCCCATAGTGCTGCTAGACGAGGTGGGTAAGCTGTTCGAGCGGATAATCGCTGCCCGCCTCGTCAGCCACTTGTACAGAGAGGGGCCGGACCTGGACGAAAGCCAGTTTGGCTTTCGGCATGGGCGCTCCACCATCCACGCGATATTGCAGGTGAGAGTCCTGGCGGAGGAAGCTGTGTCCCGGGGTGGGGTGATGTTGGCGGTGTCCTTGGACATTTCCAACGCCTTCAACACCTTGCCCTGGAGTTGTGTTCGGGAGGCACTGCGGTATCATCGAGTGCCTCCCTACCTCCGCCGCATCGTCGGGGCTTATTTGGCGGAGAGGTGTGTCACCTACGTGGGACGTGATGGCGTCAAAAACCAGCACCGCATGTCGTGCGGTGTTCCACAGGGCTCGGTCTTGGGCCCGCCCCTGTGGAACATCGGGTACGACTGGGTGCTGAGGGGCGAACTCCAACCGGGCGTAGACCTGACGTGTTACGCGGACGATACGCTGGTCACCGCCCGGGGGAGTTCGTACAGGGAGGCAGCGTTGCTGGCGACGGCTGCGGTCTCACAGGTGGTGAGCCGCATACGGCGCCTTGGCCTGGAGGTGGACCTTAACAAGTCGGAGGCCATGGTCTTTCATGGCCCCCGGCGGGCGCCACCGCCCGATGCCCACATCGTCGTCGGGGGGGCTCGAATCGCTGTCGCGTCAACCATGAAGTACCTGGGATTGGTGCTTGACAGCCGGTGGAATTTCGGCCCCCACTTCCGGTGGCTGGCGCCCAAGTTGTTGGGCGTGGCTGGGGCGCTGTCAACGCTGCTTCCCAATCTGGGGGGCCCGAGCGCTGCCTGTAGGCGGCTCTACGTGGGGATCGTGCGATCGATGGCCCTGTATGGGGCCCCGATCTGGGCGGCTGACCTGACGGCCGGCAGCATCGCTGTTCTGCGAAAGCCGCAGAGAGCAATGGCCGTCAGAGTCATCAGGGGGTATCGCACGATCTCCTACGAGGCGGCTTGTGCACTGGCCGGATCCCCGCCTTGGGACCTGGAGGCAAAACACTCGCGTCACTGTATCGGTGGCGCGAGGAAGCGCGGGCGCGGGGCGAGGGGCTGATGCAGCGACATATGGAGTTGCGTCAGTCTCAGCTTCGCGAGGTCCTGGTGGCGGAATGGCGGGACAGGCTTTCACGCCCTACCGCTGGCCTCATTACCATCGAGGCGGTCCGGCCAGTGCTCGAGCGCTGGCTCGGGAGGAGGCACGGCTCCCTGTCGTTTCGGGTGATGCAGGTGCTCTCGGGGCATGGTTGCTTCGGGAAGTACCTGTGTCTCATAAACAGGGAGTCGGACGCCCGGTGTCACCACTGCGTCGACTGCCGGGAGGACACGGCGCGGCATACGCTGGCAGAGTGTGCCGCTTGGGAGGAGCCACGCCGTGCCCTCATATCTGAAGTAGGCAATGACCTGTCGCTGCCGGCCGTAGTCGAGTCTATGGTCGGCAGCGAGGAGTCCTGGGACGCGGTGGTATCCTTCTGCGAAACAGTCGTCTCGCAGAAGGAGGCTGCGGAGAGGGAGAGGGAGATTTCATCCGCTAACCCGATCCGCAGCAGGCGCGCCGGGCGTCGGTGGAGGGCGGACAACGCCCTCTTCCAGCCCCCCTAAATGGGTCACACATCAGGACCCGAGGTGGTGGCGCGCAGTGTTCCACGCGCGCCCCTCTTAGACGTCGTGGGGGGAGTCCAACACCTCATTCCCCCCCCAACCCGAGGTCATGGCCCGCAGAGGCGGGTCGGCACTAGCTGGGGGTTGCGGAAGTATCGTTGTTCCCGCGACCCCCAGCGTAGGTGTGAGATGGAACACCGGGGTGGTTTTTAGTCAGTACGAGTCTGACAGACCCCTCCGCCCTCCCCAGGGCGGAGGACATCCAATGAGGATTTTCCACCTCGGAAAAAAAAAAAAAAGCACTATGTACCCAACTTAATTAATGATTTGGTCAAGTTAATGCAATTACCACTCTGATTTTATTTTATTTGTATTTTTCTGGATTTTGGATACTAGACACTTAAATTGTGTTTTGCCTAGACTTACCTACTCATTCCGTTTTTGTGTTTTTCAGTCATAGCTCGTAATAATTTGCGATGCTTGCCTTTGCCGGACAAAACAATATATTTTTATCAAGCGTTATTAAATTCTAAGTGCTTTCCCTTCAAAACATAAAATAAACAAGATCATCGCTATGTAAGCACCGATTACAGGACTCAGAAAATAATACCGCACGCTGCACAATAAAAACACCTAAAACAGAAACCATAATCTCAAAATTAGAAACCGACGTAGAATAAATTGGTAAAATATGCCTTTGCAGTTCCAATCTTTTATCATTTGCCCGCTTTTCCGGGACACGGGACTGCTCTACGGTATATATGACAGGCTTATAAACAACCCGGATATATATAATTTCGCTGTTCGCATTTAGCCTGGCGCGGTGAAGGCGTAGACATGTTTAAAAAAGTAATGTTTAAGATGAACGTCGGAACGGTTTTCCGACTTATTTTTCGGTTCCCTGTAGAGAAGTTTGTTGGTGTTTATCTGTTTTAGTAATGGACTTTACTTTAATAATTTTATTATGAAGGATAAGCCTAAATGATTATTGTACCGCATAATCCCTTTGTAATCCTACCGCTGAAAACACACACACACATTGTTATAAAATCTTTGATAAACACAGGAACACAGAAATAAAAACCTTTAGTGACTTGGGCTGGTATCTAATTATTGCCTATAATAATTTACCAGTCAAACAACTAATTACTTTAGCACACATAATAGAAAAACTAGTTAAGTAATAGTTTTTTTCGCGACTTCGCTTCGGTGGTATACCAAAACGACAAAATCAATCATCACTTCTTATCCAAGTCAAAAAATCCAAGCCGCTTCTTTCTTCCGAGCATGTCGGCGGCGTACTTCAAGTTAGCGTTAATGGTATCAGTTCAGTCACATCGCAACATCTGCCTTCCCTCAGTCATTAACTTATTATTTAAGAGACCGGACCGAATTAAAAGGCGACCATTTTTTTTGGGCAGATTTATTACATTGACCGTATTGTTTAAGTTGTCATGCCTTCTAGGTGGTAGTTATTGGTGTATTAATTGGTATACATTTATCAGGAAGGATTTTATTGGAATACTAAAAAAAACCGTTGGTCAAGATAATGTCTTTATTTAATATTAGTGCTTGTATTATCTGGAAACAGTTTTATAGTCAAATTTTATTTTGACTGTAGTATAGGTACCTAAACGATGTCTAACACCGGTTTCTAGAAATAAATTATCTATGCGTAAATATTTATAGGACCACAGCAGCTAAGGTGCATGCTTAGCTCATCAGCAAGATGGTAGCGGGGCTAACAACCTGAACTATGATTTTTTCAGAAAGGGTTTCAGAATTGTTTTCTGAAAAAATCATATTTCAGGCAGTTAGCCCCGCTACCATATTGCTGATTATGTAATATTTTACCACTGCATGAGTTGCTGTCACTAAAGGATTCCAGATGTCTTTTTTGATCCAAAGATAACTAAGAGAACTAGAGAACAGAAAACTTAGAGAACTTAAAATGTACTCAATTTAAGTTCTTTAAATTTAATAGCGAACTCTAGTTCCTTCCTTTCTCCGTCCTTTTATTTTAATAAAGAAGATTTATTTGTTTTATAGAAAAGTGGCATGCGAAATATAGAGTTCAGAGAGCTCCTGTCTTAAAGGTTTTTCATTCTTGTATTCTAATGTTCTCTTCCTCAATTTGAAATTTTTCAAAACGTAACACTTCGTACGGGTTACTTATTAAATGCAGTATTGCTTTAATTTTCCACCTTGTAACATGCCATGCCATTTTTTTCTCTGCCAAATTGATCTGACTTAACGAAAATACGACATTGAAAGAAAGTAAATTATTAACAGAAACAAAATGGCTTCTTTGTAAAAACCATTCGTTCGTTAAGGTGGCGACTTTTGAATTCAATTTATTGCCTTTATTAGTACTGTAGGAGATTGATTGTTGTTTATATTAAGGAATGATTGTTTTTGCTATCTGAACTTGTTATAGAAATGATTTCGAGGACTTAGTCCTGCAGTGTAAGTACTAACGAGAGTACATATGTTAATGATTTGTGCAAGGCGCAAGGTTTAGAATAGACTAGTTCTTCTTCTTTATTTACTGTAAAGATAGCACGAGATATAATTGGTTAATCTCATCTCATGTCGTGATAAAATGCTAAGCCTGGTAACAAGGTCAAGACCGCAAGCGGGCCTGAGCTGATTACATAGTTCTTACCGATTCCACACACAGGGTTTAATTTTAATTTTTCATTCATGTATTCTAATGTTCTCTTCCTCAATTTGAAATTTTTCAAAACGTAACACTTCGTACGGGTTACTTATTAAATGCAGTATTGCTTTAATTTTCCACCTTGTAACATGTTATTCGTTTCGGCCGCCAAAATATGAGCTGGTGACGGCCGCGGGATCCCGCTGGTTGCGAGAAGTACAGGACCGGTCGATGGAGCAATGCTCGGGGGAGGCTACGGCAGTGAACGTCTGAAAGGATGATGCAAATATAATTTGTATGACACTGAAGGCAAAGTCTTTTTCAAGAAGATTGAGACACAACAAAACAAAAACCATTGCATACCAAAAGATCAAAGGTCAAAAAAAATCGCAGAATCGCCACCAAATTCTGCCTGCCAATTTAATAAGCATTCCTGCCAATATAAATGCGAACCTTTTACGTATTCAGATGTGGAAATATAAAAAACTAAGTCAGTCAATAGTAAAGGAAAAAAACTAATTGTCAAACCATATCATGTTCCATTAAAGTATTTTTAGTTCTAGTATGTACGACTGTGCAAATTTAATACCTATTTTCTAACTAGATGGCGTTGGCGTCGAGTTAGATCTCGATATGGTTTTGTTACCGTTGAAATTATAAGTAATTTAGTAATGTAATGTTTTGTGTGTAGACTTTCTGTATTGAGTTAAACTTTATTACACTGTGTTATACGGTTTAAAGAGTTTCATTGAAGACCTTGGGTTGCAAGTTTTACATGGTCCTTCAAAACCGGGTCAGTGCGTAATATTGTGCACCGAGTTTTTGTGTATCAGCACAGAAAGCAGTGGTGGATCGCCACTGAAGTGCTTTAGCGTCGCCTGCAGAGGGCGCGACCGCGGAGACTGAGTGTTTCTGAGGACGTCGCCTGCAGAGGGCGCCACCGCAGCAAGTTCTGCGGACTTCCGGACGTCCCGAGTGTGGACAACCGGATATAGAATAAGTGGAAGTGGCATCCCAACTAGCTGAGCACCAAAGCTGAGAGCGTACTGCGCGCCCCCTAGCGGGCGTCAGCATCAAACATCGAAGAAGTAATAGTGAGTGACGTGTTGTGGACTTAGAAAATAAAAACCGTGAGTACAATTTTATTAGTGAAGTTATCAAGATTTGGAACTTTAAATTTAACGTAATAATCAAGACTTAGAATAATTTTTATGTAGTTTAGACTTAGAATATTTATGAAAAAAGTGAACCGACGGGGAACCTACGCCCGATTTTCTAAAAAGTTTTGAGTTAAAAACACTTGTAAAATTTTCTGTTCTCGTCATAGACTTAGAATAATTTCATCAGTTTTACACTTGTAAAATTGTTGTGTTCTTGTGCAACTTGGTTTTGTTTGTGAATTAATTTAATAGTTTGATAGCAGTCTATAGTCATGGATTCATTAATTAACTTACAACTAGATAACAAGAGAAATATTGAAAAAGGTAGAATAAATTATAAAAAATCTCCTAAAGAACGGATAACATTGTCTTATTTAGAAACCAGGTTAGAAGCATTAGAACAACTGTGGTCTAATTTCATAAAAACGCACAGGAACATAGTAGAAAAACTAGATTTGAAACATAATTACTTTACGTCAGAGACATATGATGATACTGAAGATATTTACATAACTTATAAATCCGAGTTAAAAGAGTCTATTAAACAACTAACACCTACAAAGGCAATTGTAGAAAAAGAGTCTTCGTCAAATACGTATACGAATGTGAAATTACCTAAGGTTGTTATTCCTACTTTCTCTGGCAAGTATACTGAGTGGAATTCATTTCGTGATTTGTTTTTATCACTTATCCACAAAAATGATTCAATTGACGATGTACAAAAACTGCATTACTTAAAAGGGCATTTATCGGGTGAACCAGAACAATTGTTGCGTCACACTCCTGTGACAGCCGCAAATTATCAGGAATGTTGGCAAATGTTAGATAAACGTTATAATAATAAACGATATTTGTCTAATTCTATGTTGAAGAGATTGATAACTCAATCAAATGTAACAGAGTCATCAACTGCTGTTAAGGAGTTATTGGATACCACTGTGGACTGTTTGCACGGCTTAAGTACTCTCGGAATTGATGTTAAATCATGGGACGCTATAGTCATTTATATAATAAGCAATAAGCTAGATAGTGAATCGCGAAAGTTATGGGAATTGAAAATTAGTGCAGATGAACAATTACCAACTTTTGAAGAATTTAAAATATTTTTAGAGTCAAGGTTTCGCTCGTTGGAGTATTTAGACACATCCAAGTCAAAGCAGAAGTCCACAGATAGTAAACCAAAGGTTTTTCACGCAGTCAAATCAAATAGTAATAACTCTGTACAAATTATATGTCCATTCTGTAAACAGGATCATTACATAAGTAATTGTAAACAGTTTAGTAAAGAAGGTTACCAAACTCGAAGTGATTTTGTCCGAACTCACAATTTGTGTTACAATTGTTTAGGCGCGAATCATTCAATTAAGTATTGTCGTGCTAAAACTTCATGTCGCATTTGCAAGCGTAGACACCACTCATTATTACACCCCAAGGCATCTTCAAGATCATCGTCACCCAATAGCCATCCGGTAGAGGCAGTAGCTGTCAAATCAGCAGTGTCCACACTGCAAACTGCTTCCGGTACGGCAAAAGAATCAGAGTCTTCCACCATAGCAACACACTTTTCTACAAAGGTTGTGCCAAATCGAGTTTTATTAGCGACCGCTCTCGTCGAAGCACAGACTCAGAACGGTCGTAAACAATTGCTGAGGGCGTTATTGGATCAAGGATCCCAGGCCTCTTTCATAACCGAGTCAGCAGTCCAATTGCTCGGACTAAAGAAAATACCAAATAACAGTACGGTCTCAGGCATAGGAGGTGACGAAGGCGCTTTGGCCTCTAGATTCATGGTTTGTGTAACCATTCATTCACGTCATGATCCAAATGTAATTATTCAAGTTCGAGCATATGTGTTAAGCAAAATTACAACGTTGCTTCCCTCAACTAAACTATGTATACCAACTTGGCCTCAACTAGAAGATATAACTCTGGCGGATCCAGAGTACCACACTCCAAACAAAATCGACGTTTTGTTTGGAGCAGAAGTTTACAGCCAAGTTCTTAAAGAGGGTTTAGTCAAACACTCTCCAGGGCCCATAATTGCTCAAAACACAACCCTGGGATGGATTTTATCTGGTCTAACAGCCACAGATTGCGATCTCAATTCAGCAAATTGTCACAAGGTTATAGTTAGTATGCATTCACATCTCAGTGACAATGATATGCTCAAAAAGTTTTGGGAGATCGAATCTGATGTTAATAATAAGAAAAAGATACTTACCCAAGAAGAACAGCTATGCGAAGAATTCTTCACTCGTACTACTCAACGAGACGCTACCGGGCGATACGTAGTCAAGCTTCCATTCCGCGAATCAGATCCACGAAGTAAAATCGGATACACCAAAGAAATTGCACTGAAACGATTTCATCATCTTGAACAGCGTTTCAAAAAAAATCATGAGACCAAAAGAAAATACACCGAGGTAATCCAAGAATACCTTGACCTTGGACACATGAAGATTGTGTGTCCCGAAACTGATACTAAGCAGTCAGAAGCAGTCTATCTGCCTCACCACGCAGTGGTTCGCGAGGATAAGACCTCTACGAAGGTCAGAGTTGTGTTCGACGCTTCTTCTAAAGGTTCCAATGGTGGATCTCTTAATGACATGTTGATGGTAGGTCCTACCATACAACCAGAGTTACGTCATATCATCATGAGATGGCGTACGTATCCAATTGTATTATGTGCAGATATAGTAAAAATGTATCGGCAGATAAAAGTCGCTCCTGAAGACACACACTTCCAGAGACTACTTTGGCGGAGTGATCCTAAATCGGAAATAAAAGAGTATGAGTTGCTTAGAGTTACCTTTGGCACTGCATCCGCACCTTACCTGGCCGTGAAGTCGTTGCAGCAGCTGGCACACGATGAGGGCGCTGAATTTCCGCTGGTATCTGAAACATTAAAAAGCGAATTTTATGTAGATGATTATATGTCAGGATGTCAAACGGTAGAGGATGGAAAAAGGATTCACAGGGAATTGGAAAAACTACTGGAAAAAGGTGGGTTTCCGTTACAGAAGTGGATGACAAACAATAAGGAGTTAGCAGAGGAAATATTGGGAGAAGGTGCAAACCAGGAAGGAATAGTGGAGATGAAACTAAACGAGGTAGTGAAAATACTAGGACTTTCTTGGGATAGAGAATCTGACAGTTTCAGATATTCAATAAATTTTCCGCAACCTGCATCTGTAACAAAACGAAAAGTAATCTCAGATATATCACGACTGTTCGATCCCTTAGGGTGGGTGGCGCCGTGTGTTATACCGGCGAAAATAATGATTCAAAAGATATGGCTTGCCGGGATCGATTGGGATGATCGATTACCTGAAGACTTATTAAAAGAATGGCAAACATATCAAAAGGAATTACTAAACTTACCTGAGTGTCATGTACCAAGATGGGTTGAATCAAGAGAAGACGATGTAGTTGTAGAACTACATGGTTTTTGTGATGCGTCAAATGTAGCGTATGCAGCTGTTATTTATTTGAGGATAATTGGCGCTGACGGGAATATTAAAATTAATTTAATATCGGCAAAAACTAAGGTTGCTCCGATAAAGCAACTGTCAATTCCTCGTCTTGAGTTGATGGGTGCTGTTCTGTTGGCCAAATTAGTTGTGGAGGTAGCCGAGATACTAGTAATACCTAAAGACAGAATACACTGTTGGACAGATTCGACTGTTGTTCTGGCTTGGCTCAGTAATCACCCCAGCCGCTGGACAACTTTTGTTGGTAATAGGGTGTCTGAAATTCTGAGTTTTTTAGATAATCCTCAATGGGGACATGTGAAATCTACTCACAACCCTGCAGATATCGCGTCAAGAGGTATGACACCTTCAGCACTTTCACAGTCATCTCTGTGGAAACACGGTCCGTTGTGGTTAAAGAAAGAACCAATTGACTACGTCAAACCAAATTCGATATCAACTAAACTCGAAGAAAGATCATCGAAAGGTGTTAAAGCACATGTGACAACAAATGTAGAGAATTGGCTGTGGACAAAATATTCATCATTACAAAAATTGATCAGAGTAGTGGCATATTGTAGACGATTCTTAAAATTTAAGCAACATAAAGAAACTTACCTGACAAGTGAAGAATTGACAGCCGCTCTGGAAATCTGTATAAAAAAATGTCAAGAACAAGAATTTAAGGAAGACATAGAAAACATTAAGAAGACAGGAAGTGTAAGTAAGAAGAGCAAATTACGACCTTTATGTCCTATATTAGATGAGCAAGGAATTCTTAGAGTGGGAGGAAGAATTGAAAAGTCTCAACTGTCAGTAAGCATGAGGCATCCTATTATAATTCCACAGCGCCATCACTTCGCTACCCTGCTCGTCAGCGAAGCACACAAAACCACTCTGCATGGAGGTCCAACATTAATGTTAAACTATTTGCGCACACGATATTGGATACTATCTGCAAAAAATGTAGTAAAGGCTTACGTACGTACGTGTGTAGCATGTGTCCGGCATTCAGCGACGTTTAAAAATCAACTCATCAATTGCCGACCTGTAGAGTGTCTCCAGCCAGGCCGTTTTTGCATACAGGTGTTGATTTTGCCGGTCCGATTAATATTAGGGTATCTAAGGGTCGTGGCAATAAGGCTTACAAGGGGTACATCTGCCTATTTGTGTGCATGGTAACTCGAGCAGTGCACATCGAGGCCATTAGTGACCTTACCTCTGAAGGTTTTATAGCCAGTTTCAAGAGATTTGTCGCTAGAAGAGGCCATTGCAGTGATATTTGGAGTGATAATGGCAAAAATTTTGTAGGCGCAGCTAAGGAACTGCAGATATTAGTAGCTGCTGAACAGTCAGCGGTCGCTAACGAAATTAGGAGTTGGCTCAGTTGTAAAGGTGTTAAGTGGCATTTTATCCCTCCTCATGCCCCGAATTTTGGCGGACTTTGGGAGGCCGGCATCAAGTCAACAAAATTCCACATGAAGCGCGTCATTGGTGATTCCACTCTTACCTACGAGGAAATGGCTACGTTACTTGTGCAGATTGAGGCTTGCCTCAACTCAAGACCGGTTTCTCATATTACCCAAACTCCTGATGATCCACTGCCGCTTACACCCGGTCATTTTTTAATCGGGGAACCTTTGATTCTTGTGCCGGAACGTAATTACGAGCGTAGCTCTGTGGGCACGTTAAGGCGATGGCAACTTTTACAGAAATGACCCAAGATTTCTGGCGACGATGGTCTAGAGAATTTTTAACTTCGATGCTACAGCGGTATAAATGGTCGCAAAGGGAAATAGAGCCGAATGTCATGTAATTTGTATGACACTGAAGGCAAAGTCTTTTTCAAGAAGATTGAGACACAACAAAACAAAAACCATTGCATACCAAAAGATCAAAGGTCAAAAAAAATCGCAGAATCGCCACCAAATTCTGCCTGCCAATTTAATAAGCATTCCTGCCAATATAAATGCGAACCTTTTACGTATTCAGATATGGAAATATAAAAAACTAAGTCAGTCAATAGTAAAGGAAAAAAACTAATATAAAATGGATGTTAGGCGCTCAAAAGGAGTCGAATAAAGTAAATCTCGAAATGAATGACTTCTACACACCTATAGTAATGTACGGGGTGGAGGTAAATCAGCTTTGATGTACAGGCCGGTGTTGAAATGGGTGGATATAGACAAATAGAGTGATTTTGCGAAGAAGGCCTATTTTTGGCGTCAAAGGTATTAAGAAAGTTTGTCTGAGTTCCTGTCACCGGTTACAATTAACAACAACGTTATAATTTAATGTTACGTTAGGATTAACATTGAAAAATGTGTCCATAGATTTAACTGTACTCTTTTCATAGAGGTGGCAAGGGAACGATCACTATTTATTTAATCACGTATTTATTTTATAGAACTTTGACAAAAAGTTGGGTTTATTCAGTTTTAGAAACCTTTGCGTATGTAATCAAGTTGAATTTCAGGCAACTCTTTTTCACTGCTCTACTTCATTACATATTCCTTTGGTGCTCTTTTAAAAATAAGGATAAATGGAGAGAAGTGTTTTAGTAGCACGCAAGGAAAAGACCTAGTATAACATTCACATGACCAGAACATATTGGCCATGAACGCTACCATTAGAATAACTTATATCAGATGGACTATTGTCAATAAATCTTATAAATGCAATGGTAAGTATGAGAAAGAAAAAGATTTAGATAAGTTATTCATAGAGCAATAGAATTAATGTACCGTGCACAGAATCTATATATTTTATCAGCTACTCAGAAATTGGCACAAATCCGAATTGGGTTTCAATAATGTGTGTGTGCAAGCAAGAAGTGCTTATTTATCTTTATGTATTTGCTGCTCCATATAATATCTGTAGAAATTATAAATGCGAAAGTTTGGATGTATGGATATATCGCAGGGATATGATGAAAACAGGGAATTGATCAAATCTCTCTAAGAGCGAGCGTAGCGAGCTCGGGAGCTTAGGGCACCCCGACACGGACAGGTTAGGTTCGAAGGGGATGACGGGAGCTGAAGTGAGCGAGCAAAGCGAGCGAACTCAGCTCCCGTCATCTCCTTCGTGTTAGGTTACTTTAGACCCTGCATACAGAAATAGGAGCCCCGCGCAGCGGGGCTCCGTCCGCTCTGCCACACAAATACTAATTCAACGTACAAAATAAACCTTTAAATTACTACAGAAAAGTTATTTTTGTCATTTCACTGAACCAATTTTGCTTAGAGATTTGATCAATTCCCTGTTTTCATCATATCCCTGCGACAGATATATGTTTGTTACTCAACACGCCAGAAAGGATGAACAGATGTAGATAAAATTTGGCACAGAGATAAATTATACTTTGGAATAGCACATGGGCTATTTTTCATCCCGGTATAATCGGAAAGACGTCCACTGCTGGACATAGGCCTCCCCCAAGCGTCGCCACATTGACCGGTCCCGTGCGTCTCGCAACCAGCGGATCCCCGCAACCTTCACCAGGTCAACGGTCCACCTAGTGGGAGGCCTTCCAACGCAACGTCTTCCGGTTCGCGGTCGCCACTCCAGAACCTTTCTGCCCCATCGGCCATCCGTTCTGCGAGCAATGTGCCCTACCCACTGCCACTTGAGTTTGGCAATTCTTCGGGCTATGTCGGTAACCCTGGTTCTCTTGCGGATCTCTACATTTCTGATTCGATCACGCAAGGAAACTCCGAGCATAGCCCTCTCCATTGCCCTTTGAGTGACTGTAAGCTTTCTGATGAGGCCCATTGTAAGCGACCACGTCTCAGAGCCATATGTCATCACTGGCAACACACATGGTCATAGACTTTCATCTTGAGACACTGTCGTAAGTTGGACGAGAAGATACCGCGCAACTTCCCGAACGCTGCCCAGCCGAGTCAGATTCGACGGTTGACCTCTTTCTCGAAGTTGGCCCTACCCAATTGGATCGTTTGTCCCAGGTAGACATAGTCGCCCACAACTTCGAGTGTAGAGTCTCCGACCTTGATAGGAGTGGGTTTAACATGGGCATTCAACATCACCTTGGTTTTGTCCAAGACCCACTCTTTCGGAAGCTCTACTGAGATCATCGAACATTGTACTGAGGTCCTCCATGGTCTCAGCCATAACCACTATATCGTTGGCAAACCGAAGGTGAGTGATGTACTCGCCATTGACGTTGATGCCTAGCCCACTCCAGTCCAGAACCTTGAAGACATCCTCCAGTACAGCAGTAAACAGTTTCGGAGATATGACGTATGCTTGTCTCACACCTCGCTGCAGAAGGACTGGTTCCGAAGTCTGATCCTGAAGTCGAACTGACATGGTGGCGTTTTTGTATAAACACTTCAACACTTCGATGTACCGGTAGTCAATTTGGCACCGTTGGAGAGACTGCAATACTGCCCAAGTCTCGATCGAATCGAAGACTTTCTCGTAGTCGACAAACGCTAAGCAGAGAGGCAGGTTGTACTCTTCGGTCTTCTGTATCACCTGGCGCAGCGTGTGTATGTGGTCTACGGTGCTGAAGCCTTTACGGAATCCGGATTATTCGGGAGGCTGGAAATCGTCAAACCTGCGCGCGAGACGATTCGTGATGACTCTTGAAAACAGCTTGTAGACATGGCTAAGAAGTGTGATGGGCCTATAGTTCTTCAGTAAGGCATTGTCACCCTTCTTGAAGAAGAGTACCACCACACCCCTGCACCATGCCTGTGGCGTTTTCCCTTCGAGTATGACGGAATCAAACAGCTTCTGAAAGGCCTTAAGTATTGATTTTCCACCCGCCTTCAGGAGTTCGGCCGTAATTCCGTCGTCATCCGGTGCCTTGTTGTTCTTAAGCTGTTTCAGACCCATCCTAATCTCATACAGGCTGACGTCCGGAATGTCTTCGGTATAGTGTCGGGTCAATCTAGCACTAGGGTCATTCGCTAGATTCGCGACGGGTTTACTGGTTGACATGTACAACTGCCCGTAGAATCTCATAACATTTACATTACCAATCAATTACATGTAAGGGCTACCACATTTATTAGACAGTAACATTATTTCCGTCACGTTTAGCCCACAAAAGCCTCTTTTATCTTATATCACGGAATTATTCATAGAACAAGGATGAAAGAATACTAATTTACACGATATACCGCAAGGAAAAATCAACCCTAAAACCCTATAATCAACTTAACTTCCGAACTATGTGTGTGGTCTTTAACGACGTTGATATACTGGCGTGCAAAATAAATCGTGCAATTTACTTGAATATTTGTTAGCGTTTAATAATATGTGTGGCATTTGATTTCATCGCCAGTGCAGTTGATGCCAAGATTATATATATAGTGTGGGGTTGTGATATAAGATAATAATTGAAGCTGAGCAAAAACGTTTTAAACAGGTGCATTATTTAATTGATTAACTTTTTACAGGGATTGTGACAGCTGAGAGTTCTTATAAAAGGAGTCCAAGTCCAAGTATTTAACCTGCTTTTTACATAAACTAAAACCGTAACCGTAATAGCCTGCTCCGTCGCCTTATTTCCACCAACTGGGGAGCGACACCCGATGTTCTCCGCACAACTGGTATGTCCCTATGCTTCTCTGCTGGCGAGTTTGCGTGCCCAGTGTGGCAGCGATCCACTCACGCCAAGCAAGTAGACATTGCCCTAAATGAGACGTGTCGGATAATATCGGGCTGCTTAAAACCAACGCCACTTAATAAGCTCTACCCGCTAGCAGGCATAGCACTGCGCGATGGAAAAAAAGTGCCAGAAATCCGATACCCGACATCCCCTCTACGACTATTCAACAACTGTTGTTTCCTGCGAACTACACAGGAAATCCAGGACAGGCCGCCTGAGGAGAGGAGAAAGTTGTGGCTGGAGAAGTGTCCACCACCCCAAGACTTTGTTGAGCCCAAGGAACATCTACCGCTTGGTCATGAATTGCAGTGGCCTGTATGGAAGGCATTGAATCGGCTACGTACACAAGTAGGCCGCTGCAAATATAATTTGGCAAAATGGGGGATTATTGATTCGTCCAACTCCTGGTGTGAGTGTGGTGCCCCTGTACAGACTATGTCCCACTTGTTGAAGTGTCCTGGCTATCCATTCACTTGCACCCTGGAAGACCTGTACAGTGCTTCTGACGCTGCAATAAGCGTGGCCGCCTACTGGGCTCAGACAATCTAATTAAATGTGCCATCGATTCGAAAAGAAGAAGACATAAACTGTTCAACTTTTTACCATTCATCATCTGCCGAGCTTCGTTTTCCAGTCTGGCCGGTTGTAGCTGAATACCAGTACTTGATATGGAGCGACAACTAATCCGACCTTCACAATATAGTAACCGGGTAACACGAAACACGATATCCATGGGATTTTTAAATCACGATCATCATTTCAGCCGAAAGACGTCCACTGCTGGACATAGGCAATTAGGCATCCCCAAGCGTCGCCACATCGATCGGTCCTGTGCAAATCACATACAGCAGATTCCCGCCTTCAGTAGGTCATTTATCAACCTAAAACTAACCGGTTCGTTTTAGCAATATTCAACAAAAATCTCGCAACCGCCACTTTTTCTGCAATCAACTTGAGTGTACAAAATAAAAATAGAGATTGTCGGTGTTCTTAGAAGTCTAAAAGACCCTTTTTATCATCGGTAGGACTACCGAAAGGGTAAAAAAAAGGGTATCAAGCTGCGAACCAAATATCTACTGAAAGATACCGACTCTCGAGGGGTAGAGCCGATGAGTGGTAGTGGACAGAAGGTGAAATGACAGACAGACTTGAAGATTGAAATGTGTGGCATAGAGATGTAATGACTGTTACAGAGGATCGGTATCGCAAAATGTCTAAAGTAAGACAACTAGCTTCTGTGAGCGGCTTCACTCGCGTGAATGTCGAAAATTATCAGTGTTTCTCTACTATATTATACATGTAAACCTTCCTTTTGAAGCAATCTATCTATTAAAAAAAAACCCATCTAAATCCGTTTCGTAGTTTTAATTATCTAAGCATACATAAGACAGACAGACAACGGGAAGTGACTTTATTTTATACTATGTAGTGATAAGTAAAATCAAGGGTAAATCCTTTGCTGAAGCATTATTTTAGCTTACTACTGTATGACAGTGGTTTCACAGATAGAATCTAGAAATGACGTTTGTACCACGATATAAAAAACAAAAATTGTATCACTCTTTCAAAGATCATGAAAAGGATATATTTTATTTTCGTTGGATCCCACTTTTGAATCCCACTTTAAAGATGTACTTTTAAGGCGAACATAATTTTAAAACAAATAACATACGCGTTGCTCATAATTTGTTATAGCATTCGGTCTATTGCGACACTTGGGGATTGGTATAGGCCTTCGCTTAAGCTCCTTAGTTGTATAAAACAAGAAATGCTGCCTGCCGTGTTGCCCGAGAACAGGATGAACTTGTTGCATCTATTAACCACTTACTGAGAATAATATTCCTTGCTTGTGAGGTAGTGTAATAATACTCATTTGATTATAATGACTCAATCCGGAGTGCGTACAAAGTTATAAAACAGGATAGGTAGTCAATGTTCTGAACACAGAAAATTCAAGCAGCGACAAAACATTTAGTACCTATGTCGATCTTTAATGTACAATTATTTAACTTTATGAAACGCACTTAGAAAAAGCTGAATAAATAGATACCTAGTAAATGTGGAGTACGAGCATTGATTCATCTCTGCCTTGCTCGTCGGGATATACAGGCGTGATGTTGGACTTCGCCTGTAGGGAAAAGATAAGAACCAAGCTAACGCAGCTTTGGGATCTTGTGGAGTTTGAAACCTTCTCACATTGCTGGCCATATTCAATTGTCCAAGACTAAAAACTTTGCCTTCTGTATCTGACTCTTGAAACAGTTGTACAGCGATAATTTCTTGAAGATGTTAGTTTAATATTTCCGGAGGTTATTACAATTCACATCAATGTTGCATCGACTGTCTGACGCGTTTTGTTTACTGATGGTCAAAATATATAATTCAATTCTTAACTTTATCAAAACGAAATCAATTTTATTTAATTACAAAAAAGCACCAACCTCGTAAAGTTCATAAACTCATAATCCTAATAAAAATAAAAGGTCTAAACTCTCTTAGTGGATGGAAGACTAATTCAATTCAGATGCGCCTGGATGGCATATCCTTACTTTCTGCTTGTTAATACCTTGTTAAAATACCTGCTCACAGTGAATGAGAGAACGAATGGTCGAGTGAATGACTGAATGGTTGATTGAATAAGTCCCGGCAGGACATCGGCGCAATTATGTTTTTAGGGTTCCGTACCCAAAGGGTAAAAACGGGACCCTATTACTGAGACTTCGCGGTCCGTCTGTCTGTCTGTCTGTCACCAGGCTGTATCTCATGAACCGTGATAGCTACACAGTTGAAATTTTCACAGATGATGTATTTCTGTTGCCGCTATAACAACAAATACGCTATAAAAACAGAATAAAATAAATATTTAAGTAGGGCTCCCATACAACAAACGTGATTTTTTTGCCGTTTTTTGCGATAATGGTACGGAACCCTTCGTGCGCGAGTCCGACTCGCACTTGGCAGGTTTTTACTTGAATCGTGTCGTACGGAAATGAAACGACTTTATAATAGGGATGATTGAATGAAACTTTGTTGTTTGGCAAAATTGTGTTTGGGTTTGAGGATTCACTTTAGGCGAATAAATGAATCTTTCTACATACAGTTTTACATACAAAAGTACCTAAACGTTTCGGTATCTCGTTGGTTACTTAATTTGATTGATTGAACCTACATAGTTTTAAGTTCTTTAGGGCCATCCTTAGTTTCCTGGAAGTTTCAACGTGAAACTTTAAAGTATACCTATCTTACTAATAGACTTTCTGCAGACGTAGAATAGGAGCCCCTCAGATGGACAGGAAACTATAAAAATAAAGTGACTTGGATAGACTGGGTGTTGTGGCGCAGCTGATAAATGCGTCATGGACGGCATCATGACATACCATCAGAAAATATGAAGACCAAACGTTGTACCAAACTCATTAAAAAGAATAGCTACTCGCTTATATGATGCACTTTGGTAAGACTTGTTGACAGACTTGCGGGACCTTAACTATCCGTAACTGCAGTCAAAGACCTCTAAATCCCAGAAACATGGTTTTTGGGATCAGGTACCTACAGTAACTTACACGATAGCGACATTTGATAGCAATGTCTTCACTAGGCCTACTAATTCACTAGATGTTCATCTTGGGCTACCTAAAAGGTAAGACAAGCGCCCAACTACAAAAAATGAGCTTACCTAATCAGTGTGTAATGGAGGATATCACACGTGTATCATACTAAGCGGTTTATTTCGAGCTCAATTAATTATATTTAGATGGTAACTCAGCACTCGTGACACCTATTGTATTTCTTAAACGATTTTGACCTGACAATTGTCTAATTCTGAATTTGACAAATAAATTATATTCCTGCAGTTTTGTGCAGCAGTTGATAATTATGTGTTTGTAAATTTTTTGGCTTTTGTCACAAAGTATGTAAGCGACGCGCGGCCGCGCGCCGCAGACAGAGAGGGCCATTTTGCACATACACATTGACTTTACGACTTTTCTGGGATTCTCCGGCAATGTCAGACAGATCTCAATCGCGGCTGAAGCGAGTGCTGGCGCGGGCGTTTGTCACGTCATTCGCAAATATTTTTCAGTTAATAATTTGTAAAATTTGTGTCATATTTTACCCAACAACGGCGAAGCAAAACGGAGGAGGTCACATTAAATTAAATATCTAGGGGGCACGAAGTTAAGAACAAAAAATAAATTATGTTGTGTTATCATTGAACAGGACCTACAGAAACCTGTGGGTCGTTACTTCTACTCAAGCATTCACCGTTGACCACATCGTCGCTTAGTGAGATAGAGAATTATTTTAATGTAATCTTGTGATTTTTTAAGAGTTTTATAGTAGTAAAGGCATCAAACATTTCTATAAAAGTGATTGCCAGAGCAAACCGTTATTTCGCAGTATTCAATGTAGGTTGTACCTATATTGGTACAGCTTCTACTTATGGAATACACACAGGAACAATTGTATAGCAGCTGCTAATTATAAATGACAAATATGGGATTGGGTTAGTGTGAGTCAATAGACACTTTCATATTGTTACTATTACGACAAATGATTCATAATAAATTAAGTGAATTGTTACTAATTGTGAATGTTCAACCCAGAATCGGCTGGCTACGAATCAATAAATTTTGACCAAAATTGTCTACTCGAATTACAACATAATAATTAAGTATGTCAAAATTAAACTAACTCGTAGTTAAGGTTCCAAATGATTACGTTTAGTTTCAAGCGAACTGTTTTAATGCCATTTCTCATAAAATACAAATGTTTTAAGTAAGCGGGCTCGATTCAAATTTAGCAAGGCATTATTAAAGTCTGTTTAAAGGACTAGTTTATCGTCAACGGTAACAAAATTACCTTGCTTCACATATAAACAAAGTGACATTTTAAAGTGATAACCTTGTATGGTTACTCATATATCGATAGTCCAAAGTCTAAAATGTTCAGGATGATCGTTAAGTCAGCGCGAATTACCAAATGATTGACACATTTTGAAATTTTTCATTAGATATTCGTAGAATCAGTAGAATTTCACTTTGTCATAAGCCCCTGGTAAGACGAAATTTCCCCAGCAAACATAATAGAAATAACGTACTTATAACGATCAAACACATTTTACTGGCTTTTTCCAAGTCTTAATCGTGTATAAATTCACCCTGCATTAAAGCAAAATCGATTGACTTCAAACTCAATTAAAACATCAAGCCAGTACTATCTCCTGAAATTAATACTTCAAAATCATACATTAACTAGACAAAAAGAAAAAGAAAACAGCATTATTATTCAAAACCGTTCCGTAAAGTAGTTGGAATAACCGGTCGTTATCAACAACTAGTCGTTACAAAGTGTATCGATGTCATTAATTCAGGTGTATCGACATCACTAAATTATGTTTAATGCCTCTTGTTATAGGTTGGACGATTGAAGAATAAGTTGTTAGCTGTATTTACAGGTTTAGGGTTCAGAAGGCAGCATAACTAAGTATTTTATTTAATTGTTAGATTTTCTCATTATCTATGTATTTCCTTCGGTCTCATTTTTGGGATTGGATTGATGTGGTAAGCGTGAGTGATCATTCAGTCATTTATTTATTTATTGAAAGTTTATGCACAAGTACAATGGCGAACTTTATGATTAAGTATAGGTATACCTAAGAACGACTTATTGTATTTATTCTTTAAGCTGTTAGCTTAGCGATTGTTGTTCACTCCGGATTCTCCCACTGCTATAGGACTTTATACAGGACTCCCTTGTACTCTGTCATACTTACCGGTAACGTGCGTCTCTCATAAAGACTTTGTGTAAACAGCTGAGTTGCTGGTTTGCAATTGTTCGTTTTCTTTTAATGTCTGCCAATATAACTATAGTTTATTTCCTTCACATACCTTTATAAAAGAGAAGAAACAGTACCGTTCTAATAATTCCCCTATGTTTTTTTGGGAACCAATACATTTCAAAATCATTGTGTGTGGTCTTCAATAAACCTATAATAGTTACCAATAGTAATTACTTATTACTGTTATCTTTATTAGTAAAGCTACAGGTAAAAACCAAAGAATAAAACTAAACAAAATTTATATAAAAGTATATATAAAATAAAACATAAATTTCTAACATCCATGATACCATAAATACAATCTAATTAATGCATCGTTATAAATACGTCTTGATTAATTGTTAATCGACTTGGTAAGTAATCTATTCAATTTAATCGATTCTATGCGTGTGGTCGGATGTTAACCTGTTACTACTGTTTATTAATGTAATGTAGGTATATTAATATTGATTAGTTTGTAAGTATGGAGGTAGATTTAAGTTGTACTTGGTGTCAGTCTAATTATAGCTCTGTGGCATAACGGTCGACTTTTATTCTATAGCCCTCAAACATTACAGTGGCGACGAGGATTTCAAATTCGAACAAATTCACGTGTGATCCGAGCTGCGTTGTGAATATTTCCGATTATCTCGTGTGTACGAACTGGAATAACGATGTCGATAGGCAAAATAAAAGATTTCGACATAAAGTCCGGGACGTGGTCAGTGTATGTTGACCGGTTAGAAATGTACTTTAGGGTGAATAAAATCGATGACGAGACGAAATTGCCTACACTAATAGCCGTCATGGGGGACGAGGCATATGAGTTGTTGGTACACAGTTCGCATCGAAAGAATTTCATGAATTTACAAAATGTAACGGTATAGAACACATTTTTACCGCTCCTTACCACCCCGCTTCAAATGGATTAGCAGAAAATGCAGTTAGATTACTTAAACGAGTTATTAAAAAGGCAATTACAGAGAAACACAATATAGATAGGGCATTGTGGACATACTTACTGCATTATAGGAATGTAGAACATTCGACAACCGGAGAAAGCCCCGCAATGATTTTATTAGGCAGGCGAACACGTACTCGACTGGATACTATAAAACCGGATAGGGAAAACAAGGTGCATCGAGCACAACAACGACAGGCTGAATCTGTACAGGGGGCGAATAGGTGCATTGGTGATGAAGGGGAAGAGGTATGGTACCGACAATACTTAAAAGGGGAGAGATGGATTCCCGGTCGAGTAGTAGATAGTCGGGGTCCTAGCGATTATCGAGTCCAGGGTCAAAGTGGGGAAATAGTCCATAGGCATATTGATCAATTACGTAGGAGAACAGGGAACAGATTATCCTTAGTATCTAGTGGTCCTAATATTACGGAGCGATCAGACACGGATTCTCAGACGACTGGAAAGGAGGATGACGGCAGGGGTAGTGGTGAGCAGCCTCAGTCGGAGGGGTCGCCGGATCGCGTGGTGTCGCCGAGCGGAGTGGTGTCACCGGCTCAGCCGATTAATGATGCACCTGTAGACGTACAGGCGTCAGCTGAGAGTCAGGTTGCCTTGCCTCAGGTGCCACAGACTCCACAACGTGCTGTTAGACAGTGTAGGGTTAAGGTTCATAATTATAAGGTTTAGAATAGAATAGAATAAGTAAGAAAAAGACTATGTAATAAGAATTGTTTGTAGTTAAGTTATTTATTAAGTTGTTAGTTGATAATTGTAGTATTAATTTAGTAGGGAAGAGTGTAATGTAGGTATATTAATATTGATTAGTTTGTAAGTATGGAGGTAGATTTAAGTTGTACTTGGTGTCAGTCTAATTATAGCTCTGTGGCATAACGGTCGACTTTTATTCTATAGCCCTCAAACATTACAATTAAATACCTACCTACTTAGAAAACTATCTTCAAGAATAGCTTTTTTGCTTAGGTGGTGCTTTAACAAGAAAAATTTAAGTAAATAACCAAAACTCGTAAAGCCTTCAATAATTTCTTAAAACAAATATTTAGAAGAAAACTTTTTTAATAATATCATCCGCTCTTACATGCTGACAGTTCAATTACAGTACTTTAACATCCATTAATTTTCTTCGAAATACCGTCGGAACTTGTTAAATACCCATCAAGGAACATGGGGTGCCAGATTGGAGACCATTCATATCTTCAACTGATAATATTGAAGAAAATATCTTCATATCATCAGCAAAACAGAGTAAACTTTAGTTGTGGAAACACGTGGAGTCGATGTCGCCTACATAAATGATAAAAAGTAACGGAGCCATCAGGGAACCTTGGGGAATACTACGGGGAACTGAAACCCAGCTCGACTTGTAGTTACTGATAACAACAGCTTGAGATCTGTTTTCAAGGTATGAAATGAACCAACGAAGAAGATCCCCTCTAATACCGTTGTTAAAAAGTTTTGATTTAAGAATATTATGGTCAATTCTATCAAACGCCTTGCTGTAATCAGTTTAAACGACATCGACCTGTGCCCCATTGTCCATACTGTCCGTTAGAAAGTCATTGAGCAAAGCCAGATTAGATACTGTTGAATGGCCCTTAAGAAATCCGTGCTGAGAAGGGCTAAAGGACTGACTCAGCGCTGCGTAAACTTGGTTGTAGACCACCCTCTCGAAGATTTAGCTAATATGCACAATTTGGAAATAAGTCTGTAATTAACTATTTCGTTTTTGTGCCCTTTTTTGTGCACCGGAGTTATAAAGGCAGACTTCCAGATTTGGGGAACAGAACATGAAGAGAGCGATTTTTTGAACAATATAGATACTGGCAAGGCTATGGTTTTAGCACACCCAATCAGAAACTTAGGTGATAGGTAGTCTGGACCAGCAGATTTAAATGGATCAATTTCACTAATAAACTTGACTATAACATTAAGGTCAATCTCAATTGAGTGAATATCTGAAGTTATGTTGGGATTTATAACAGTTTGGGTTTATTATTAGCGATACCAACACATTATGAAAATGCTTACGCCGCATCTTACTGGATCAGGATCTGGATTGCCCAATAATCCGGTATTGAACCAGGCTGCATGTTGAGCACTCCGGATCCAAACCTAATTTTAGAATAAGATGAAACATAGTGTATTTAATATTTGTTGTTATTGTTAAATTGTAATTTATATGTTTATTAATGACTTTTGTAATGTATTTCTAATTGTAATTATTTTTAATGTATCAAATATTTTTAATTTCTCATGCCGACCGACTGTTAAAAAATATTTATTTTGCCTTAGCACAGTCTCTTCTTACCTATTGCATATCTGTCTGGGGTGATAAGCTTAAAACGTATTTACTTCGCCTTGAGAGGGCACAAAGAGCTGTCTTGAAAGTCATGCTTCACAAGCCTTATCGGTACCCGACTACCCAGCTATATAAAGACGTATCTGTAATTACTGTCCGACAGCTCTGTGCACTTAACATCTCTTTACATGTACACTCATCATTGACCTATGACCCAAGGTTACAGGCCCAAAATAAACGACGTAAAGATCCTGTATGCCCATCCTGTCACCACCAAATCTGGCGAGGCGAAGCTACCCGTGGCTTAGCAGCCACCTTTATAACATTATAAACGAAACCTGCAACGTATATTCCTTACCTAGATTTAAATGTAAAACTGTAGTTACTAGTTTTCACCAAAAGTAAACGTACGGTGAAACTAAACAACTCTTTGCAAAAAAATCTTACGGACGCATCTAAAGAACAGATTTAAACTGCTCTTTTATTATATATTATTTCATACTGTGTAATATTCAAAACACACAACCAAATAGAACGACACAATGTCTTTTCTTGTCAAATAAGGCTGTAAATACCCTAAATTTTACTAAAAAAGTAAAATATTTTTACAACAACACTGAACAATTTTTCATCAACATTCATCAAGCTGTGACAGTCAGATATAAGTGTAAATTGCGAGTTGTGGCGTGTCAATTTGTGCCAGTGTCTCCCCGCCTTATTATGCGAGATTCTGGGGATCAAACCAGACTGGTAAAAATAACTATATTTTGAGGAGATACTAGTGGAAAACCGCGGGTATGCTATAAAGCTAGAGCATTCAGGAGTGATGTTTTTGTATCTCCAAATTAAGAAATTAATTAATTAATTCTCCTTAAGCCGTAAATCATTCCTTCAAACAAATACCGTAGAAAACTTTTTAATAATATCATCCGTTCTTACAGGCTGGCAGTTCAATTACAGTTCTTTATCACCGATTAATTTTCTTCAGAACACCGTCGGAACTTGTTAAATGCTCATCAATGAACATGAAGTTCCTATGGAGTAACGGTGTTCTGTCCTAGCCCTTCAATTAAACCTTGGGATTGACCTTCATGGTAAAGTAACTCTGGTTGCGGTCAGTCATATTCAGACTACTCCATACCTAGGAAAGTAGTGTTACGTTATAGTGGTGGTCCCGGCTGTCATTTGTAGATTTTTGACAGTCGTTACGGATAGTCAGCAGTCAGAAATTCTGACAGCATTTGTGCCATACCGTTAGCATGGTAACCCCAGTTAGGTACTGGGTTATGTAGATCAAACTGGCAGTCAGTCCATATAAAATACTGATACCAGTAGTAACAGTGTGCTGACTAAAGACCTACCACAGTAAGATCCATATCCCAAGTCATGTCATCTTATCTTCCAATTCTTTTTCACCTCTAATCATCAAATTGACCGTGATTATTTGTTGTTTATTGATATAATTATTTTTTTTCAATAAATTTTTCGGTGTCATACGGCGGCTGACTCGGGTGGAGGTCCTTCCAAAAGACTTGGAATAAAGGCTTAACTATATGCCAGTGACGGACAGTCGAAATCTAATAGAAAACCAATATTTCTCTCAGACAGACGATATCACACTTTATTATTAGTGATACCAACACATAATGTAAATACTCACGCAGCATCTCGGCAACATCAATAATACGATGAGTTTTAATATTGTTATGAATGTATTAAATAATACATTCACGGAATGAATTATTCAGCGTTCTGCTCCTTAAGAATAGCCTGGACGAGTGAATATTTGACGTTTATTTTTAAGATTCCCATCCACTTTTTAGGAGGGCTGTAGACGAAAGTTAGTTCTTCTTTCTTTCTTTAAAAAAACTTTGCCCCACACTAAGAATTTCTTTCTGTAGCGTGAGTGCGTTTACAAACATATAAACTCACATACACAATCGATCGATATATTGTCAGAGAAAATTAGACAAAGATTAGAAATTATTGTAACTACCACATCACTAATTTACCAAGGACTACGAGGAATTTCATTTCTGCGTTAAAATGAGAGTAGTTATCAAAAGTTGTTAAAACTCGCTTAGTATCTTAGATTGTCAATCTTTCCGCTTCGACATATATGGGTACAAAATTGCCCCAAATACGCTTTGACCAATAATTATAAAAATCACAGTCGGTAGACCCGTGTAAGATTGGTATTTAATCTGAAAGTCGGTCATCTGTAGTCAGCTTTACAATTAGTTTGCAGGAGAGACTCATAAGGCATACTCTTTAAGGCGATGATAGCTCAGTGGTAGTGACGTCGGATACCGAGACGAAGGTCGCGGGTTCGAATCCTACAATGAGCTTGAGCTTTCGGTGAAGGAAAACATCGTGAGGAAACCATAGCACGGTGGTAGGGTACTTTGTAGTACCCGCCTGGCTGGCAACCACCCTCAAGTTGAAAATCTGTCGCCAAGCACCTTCCGGTGTGTTCCGACAGCAGCACTTGGGAGCCAGTTCCCTTCTAGGCTTTGTGTGCTTACCACCATCGGCCACATCATCACTGACCACGGTGAGATTGTGGTCAAACACAGGCCTATACATAGTAAAAAAAAAAAAAAAAAACTGAAATAGTTTCATGAATTTTCCTATGAAATTAAGTAGACTCTGGTTTTTATTTATGAATTAAGTATGACGTGCCCGAGTCTCCACTAAGACCTAGTTTTTTAATACGTAATTAACTTAATCAATGTTTAAATATGCTAACCAATGGTTGCAAATTTCAGTAAACACTTTTTTTTTTTTAATGGTTAGCCTCAGAAATGGTCAAATATGTTGGGGAGCTAATTTTTTGACATTTTGTTAGACTAAAAATTAACCAATAAACACGTTTTACCGAATTTTAAAAACATTGGTTAGCATATTTAACCTTTTGGCTGAGTTAATTACGGATCAAAAAACAGGGTCTTATTTGTAAGATTAACTAAAGAGACTCGGGCGCGTCATGGTACAGTTCATAAATAAAAACCCGGGCTTAAAGACAGCCTCTAAAGAATAACGGGTTGGGTGAGGAAGAGGAATTTTGCTTGCATCTTGTGAAAAATATAGAAGGTGAAGCATAAATCATACGTTTTAGAAGTTACACCATTAGTTCAACTAAAATTAACTTACCAACTTATTTTGGGGGATTTCGAAGCCCCATCATCAATGACAACCCCCAAAAAGAAACGCCGTAAATAATCGTGTAAGTAATCATAACCATATTTAATGACATGAATTCGCCCTCGTCACTTTTTTACGGCAGAAAATCAAAATTTGATCCATATTGCAACATTAAAATATTATAAAGGACTGTAAACCATCAGAATTGCTTCCGTATAATCTCGGAAATGCACTTAAATGTACCATAAAAGTTTATCATTCCGTGATATACCTCTGCAACTTCGTACACAGATCGTTTCGTAGCCCGTAGGAAAGAAAACTCTCATTAGATAACCAAAACCACCACAAAAAGAATCCAAAAATACACAAAATTCTACTGCATGATATCTCAGCTTATACAAGTCGTGGAAAAACAATAACCAGAATGTCACGACCCCTGGTTTTTCTACCATTTATTAGCAAAGTTAGGTTATGTTAAGGGTCAAAGGAAATTGGCTCTAAATAAAACGATATCCATGATCGAGCGTTTCATTTATATCCGTTGTAAAACATGAATAATATTGCTTTGATACTGACAAGAAGTATGGGTTTTGGTAACTCTTGTTTTATTACAGGACACAGTGTAGAAATATAAACGAAAATCCCGAAAAAAATACAGTAGAACAGTTGCTTATACTGCGTGTTGCAGTTAGGCTGTGCATTTTATAGGATTGGAAATCATGCTAGCAAGTAATTCGAGAAAAATATATCGATATTAGTCGAGTTAGATGGTAATCTAACTCGACAGACCAATAATTTCTTCCTTTAATTCCATACCTGGAATTAATGGAAGAAATTATTGGTCTGTACGTGTAAATAATCTGAAATATGTTTTTTTTTTAAAGTAACAAATGAAAAACAAGAAATGTAGGACCGTAGTGATAAATATTTTTCTTTGCTGTTATTTTGATTTCTACAATATACAATAAATAGTAAAATAAATAATGAGGTACGGAAACTTTAGAGCTCAATCCATTTATGCCTGGGAATAGATGAATTGTTTCAGCCTATATAATAATCTAGAACGTCACGATATAACTATAAATATAGACGTTTTGAATTGTACGGTGTTGTCTACGATAAAATGCGTCAATATTGGTACAGATGTACCCATTCGAATCTCAGCCATTGCTTTTTGAGAAAGCTGTACTTATTTTATTTAACCTAAACCATTTCTATTCATGTTTAATTTCTTTTGGAGTGATATGAAGGAAAGGGGAGTCAGTGATAGCGTGGCAGGGGACAGGACGGTATGGAAGAAGAAAACGTGTTGCGACCCCAAGTAACATGGGACAGGGGCAGGAAGATGATGACAATAATGATGTTCTTTCAAGAAAAGGCAAACATTTATCACTTATATCAAGAAGAGAAGTTATCTCTTAATAAATCGCAATATTCAATAATTTTTCAAATTAACCTGTCCCGACTACAAACCAATCCTAAATAAAACAGATCAGTATTTCCTAACGTCGATTGGGAATTGGTGAGCTGTATATCGATACTAAGCTAATCGACCCAGTAATCGTGTCCCCGCACTACTCGTAACTCGTCGCCGCATAATTCGGCACTAAGCCATCATCCACTAACCGCATAACTGCTCCAATGACATAGATCCATCGATTCTACTTGATACTTGCTTATGAGAGAGCCTTGCATCTTTGGAAAGGACTTGGGAAATTAATATCTTTTTGTCAATACAGATCCAAATCTAGCATTTGATGAGTTTTATGAATTATTCCACCTAATCTATAATCTTTGCTTCCCTACTATACAGAAAAAAATATCAGTAAGATCTCGCCCTCGTTGGATTACAAAAGGGCTTAGATTTTGCTGTAAACGTAAGCGACAACTTTTATGGGACTACAGAAAAAATCCTACAGAAAATAATAAAACTAAATTCTTAAACTTATCAACCCGATTAAATCAGATAATTAAGTTAACGCAAAAGTCTCGCAATGAAAACTACATAAAAACTGCCCGAAATGAATCGCAAGCTGCTTGGAAGATTATAAATACCAATAAACTAAATATACCGAAGGATCAAATACAACAGATTACTGTAGGTGGTAATGTAATAACTGACCCTAAACAGATTGCAAACTATTTCAATAATTTCTTCATTGATAAAACTAAAGCTTCCATACCAAACCATTCAAGATGCAAAATTCCGTTCGAAGCAAACTCAATATTTATGCGTCCAACTATACCAGATGATATATACCAAATAATTAGAGCCTTAAAGAACACAAATAGTACCGGATATGACAATATATCAACAAAAGTTATAAAACATGTAGCCGTTAAATTATCGATTATACTTAGTCATATAATAAATTTATGTATAGCAAATGGAGTCTACCCAGAAAGGTTAAAATTAACTATAATTAAACCTTTATTTAAGAAAAATAATAAAAATGACATGAGCTGCTACCGTCCAATAGCACTTGTACCAGTCATATCGAAGATATTCGAGAAAGTGATCCATGATGGTATTTATAATTACTTTGAAAGAAACAATTTATTTTGCAAAGAACAGATTGGCTTTCGTAAAAATAAAACAATTAATATAGCAGTATATAATTTTCTCCAGAACATATTAACCCACATGGATAGAGGTAAACAAACGTGTGCATTGTTTATGGACCTCACAAAGGCCTTCGATTATGTGGATCATAATATACTCTTAAATAAATTATACGCTTATGGTATCAGAGGAAACATTCATGACCTGATTAAATCTTACTTGAGTAATAGGACGCAAATAACACAAATAACAAGGATATGTCCGTATGTAAAAAAAATGATAACTTATTCATCCTCATGTAGACAGGTTACATCTGGCGTTCCACAAGGAAGTGTATTGGGTCCGCCTCTTTTTATAATATACATCAATGACCTTCCCAAAGCGACAAAATACAACACAATCCTATTTGCTGATGATAGTACAGTACTATTCACAGGAGATAATAAATCACACATGGAATTTGAGATAAATATGACTTTAGATAGCATTGTAAACTGGTTGACATCAAACAATTTACATATTAATCTCGACAAAACAAATTTCATGACATTTAGAAGTAGAGTAAGTAAAATAGCAAACATGAACATAAATTACCAAAATAATAGCATCCAAGAAGTTGACGTGACGAGATTTCTGGGTATACAGATAGATAATAATTTGAATTTTAAAGAACATATCCATACATTATGCACTAAATTGAACACATTTTCTTATGCGTTGTTTAAACTTAAGCAAATGGTCAACACTCCTACAGTCCTAACAGCCTACAACGGCTATGTTGCACCTATTCTAAGGTATTGTGTTATTTTTTGGGGTAATTCTACTAACAAAGATGCGGTGTTTAAAGCCCAGAAGAAATGTATACGAGCCATAACTAGTATTAAAGTAACTGACAGCTGCAGACCATCATTTTTGGAATTAAATATTCTTACTTTACCGTGTATATATATATTAGAGGTTATAATGTTCGTCAGGAAAAATACAAACTACTTTGATAAGTCATATAGCAAAAGATACAGATTCGATATAAGTTTCCCAAGCAACAAAACAGCGTTATTAAATAAAAGTATATTATGTATGGCTCCACGCATATATAACCATTTACCAAATTCACTGCTGGAGATAAGTGATATAAATATATTTAAAAACAATATAAAAACACTGTTACTAAAAAAAGCATATTACTCTGTCACTGAATATTTACAGGATAAACTTATATAATGTTACTCCATACGATTTATCTTCATACATAAAAAATATCTTTTTACTTTTTAAATTCTGGTTTTAAAGGATACCTGTGTATTTGTAAATTTGCATGCCTTATGGTAGGATATGGCTAATGGACACTATTGTTTGTATAAGATCTTTTTTTTTTATGTACCCATATTCGCAAATAAATAAATGATTATGATTATGATTATGATTCTCGAGATGTATGAGAATAGGTTGTGAAGATAGATCTCCCTACCTAGTCTTTGCCCAACTATGTTAGGGTCGGCTTCCAGTCCAACTGAATGCAACCGTATACCAGAATTTTACATAAACCCCTCGTCAGAACTGTTGTCAGATTATCTGACTTCTGACTATCCGTAACGACAAGCAAATGGCTGGCGATCTAAAAATGACAGTCAGACCAAAAGCTTAACGTGGTTTCCGAGGTACGGAGGAATTTCGCTATATTAAGTTGGTCACGCATCCACGGAATGACCTCGGCAAGCGTTGCTTTACATTGAATTGCGGCTGTTCTTATTTAGTCACGGGCTTGTATTTTCACATAATCACGTAGTAGAAATCATGTCCTACAATGCCAAAGAAATACAGCAAAATTTTTGTCACACAAGCGCGACTAAACTATCTCTAATCTTTGCCCTCCCTAATCTTTTCACATCACAAGACTACCCTCCGTTGTAGGTCGCATAATTTGGAACTAAACTACTATTGAATACCGATCCGTGTATCGATTCATAGGATCGAGAAAGTATAAGTGCCGATATCTGTACTTAGGTTATCTTTATCGCAGCCTTCCTTTGAGAACGCCGAGCAATATCGATGAAAATGGAGATATAGTTTTCTGTTATCCTGGAGCTTATTTTGATGGTTCTGAAGCTTTAGCTCGTTAGAAGATCTAGATATTATTTGGTCTTCATTCAAATTAGCAGTGAAATTAGAGCAAAAACTTGAAGTTTGAGTTATATCTACACCGATTTTCTTAAGAAGAATTCCGTTAAGAACTTGCGGAGGTGGTAGCAGATAGCTTACTCAACACATTGTCCGATTTCCCCTAGATGTGTCAGAGGGCATCCACGGCGAACCGCCTTCGCGAACAGTCTTGTGCTTCACGCTTCCACTCGCTCCACGTCATTCCGATGCTTGTCGCTTCTGCCAACACGGAGCGACGTGACGCCAGGTTTGACGGTCACACTTTCTTTTCCCTTAGGGAATCCAATCCAATGCTTGAAAGCAGATGCGGAGGTAAGATTTCTTGCGGCAGTTCCGCAGAGGCGGAGGTGAAAATTCGTTTTAACCCTAATAATTATATTAATGAGTCTTTTCTATTCTAAGGGTCAGTGTTCTCAGCGTCCTGATATCCAAAAATAATACATCGGACAAATAAGGTCATTATAGCGATTTTGGTAGGTAATTATTTTCTCGAAATCAATGACTGCCTATTCTCGGTATTCTTTTATTCGGTATTTGTATATTTTTTTAAATCTTGTCCCACACTAGGTATTTCTTCCTGTATCGTGGGTGTGTTTACAAACATTTAAACTCACTTACACAAGACACCCAGATCCGGAACAACTATCTGTAGGCCTTACAAATCTTTGTTCCGTGCGGGAATCGAACGCTCAACCACTACGCCAACCATGTAGGTATTGATAGGGTTCCACCTGAAAGTTTGACCCTGTACAATGAACTGTTCCTTCACTGTCCCACATTTGCTATATAAAAACACATCATTAGAAATTTGGCATGTCCTGGATTAGGATACTTTTTATAGCGATAGTACATTTCGTTTCGTTTTGGGCGAAGCCGCAGGCAGAAGCTGATATTTTCTTTTCCTTAAAAACATAAACACTGCTATTTACATTAAGCTGTAGTTGATAGCAATAAGTGTCTATGTATATTTATGTCACAAAATACACAAAATGAAATAACCATTTGAAATATCTACAGAAACCAACCAAATGGTTTTCAACTTTGCATACAAACACAGACGTGACCACATTGTGAATTTAAACCCAATGTTAGTGTGTGACTTGGAGTGACGCCAGTTCTAATTCTAACACTGGTAGAAGTTTTAAAGGGAAACCAGTGTAAAGTTATAATTCGGGCCGGTAAGCTTCCTACTGCAAAATAAAAGCCTCTTCTCATATTGAGAAGGAACAAGCTTCTTGCAAACAAAGAAAATCGTAGATCCTACACGATGACATCATTCGACCAGACCTGCTATTATCTGACCCAGCAGATTCCCGGAACATTATTAGCCGAACTGCAATTTGTTGCTTCAATTTGTTGTTTGGCTGATATATCTAGGGAAATAATGTATTTGAAATAAAGAATAAAGGTATTTGTTTATCATACCAAAATATTTGCGCAACAAGCGGTTATCCTGTGGGTCCAGTACGGTTCCAGGTATCCTTTACAAATATAATAATACACCTACATGTGTTTGGTAATACCTAAGCTTTTGGTGCTTTGGCTTAGTTTCGAGCTCTTAACCTTTTCATGTCAAAAGAAAATATGGTGATTTTTTAAAAGATAATTTCTGTTAATAAAGTTATTTACTAACGGAAATGATCTTTTGAAAAACCCCAAAGCACAAAAATGTTAAGGTTAGTACCCCACTTTCCACATAACGTTAATCTGTTTTGTCCATAAAAAAACATTAAACATGATTGTATGCATATTTCATCGCATTTATGACTAAAAGCTTATTGGAAGTCGGCTAGAGTTGCTTTCATAGAGCATGCGGCACGCGACCGGAGGTAGATATTATCTACACATGAGTAAGAGATGGAAGTGACGGCAGTTTGTCGTTGCCATGTTTTATGTTATGAATAAAAAAGCTGTCAAGTGTGAGTCGTTTTACAAGGATTTAAAATAATAATTTAAGTTTGCTGACCCTCTATTACTGACAACTTGAACATAACTGGCAAAATGTGGGTGTAATACAGTTACAACTCTGCTTAACCATTTGGGAAATACAGGCGTGAAGCTATGTTATACCTCCTCTCTCCTAGACACTGACTGTATCTAGAATGTTGCTGTGCCCGACAGGGTCCATAATTGTTTCTGTAACCTATATTTAACACCTGTATGTACATTATGGATGGAATAAATTGAATTTGAATTTAATATTATAGAAAAAAAAACACAATTTTTATACATATCAAATTTGTAATTTTGTATGGCTTATGTTTAACAAACCACCAAATCTAGTAATATACTGACAAAAATAGTAAATGATCACCAAAATTAAATTTAGAATCGCAACAGAGTCGACGGAGCCCCGCTGGGCGGGGCTCCTATTTCTGAATACAGGGTCTAAAGTAAACTAACACGAAGGTGATGACGGGAGCTGAGTTCGCTCGCTTTGCTCGCTCACTTCAGCTCCCGTCATCTCCTTCGAACCTAACCTGTCCGTGTCGGGGTGCCCTTAGCTCCCGAGCTCGCTTCGCTCGCTCTTGGACTGATTCATTGACCAAATCACTAGATTTGATATCTTACGGTTTTAGCACTTATGAAATTTGGTGATCAATTTACTAAATTTGGTTTAGGTTTATTTTTTTTGCTGATTAGTATATATTTTAGGTGATAGGGGTTATCGTCACAAAGTTTTTTTTGGTGGTCATTATATTTATTCCCATTTTGTATTTGTAAATCACTAGATTTATAGTCTAGCAATAAATCTAGTGATTTACAAATAGTAGACGCAGTACAGTCCTAAGATGCAAAGTTGCACACTCATTAGCATTTTTTACTTATCCCCGATCTCTGAATCAAGGATTTGAAGTAGAGTACGTGTCAAACTCTTCGTAAGCCTGAAAAATGGCCAAACTAGCATCAAGATAGTATTTGGCACGTTCTTAACACTAAATATTCCATGATAAAACCGGCCATGTCTTCAGAATATGTTGACACATCACGCCATGGAAACATAAGCAAAAAAAAACCCAAGGCCAAAAACAAAACCTCACACTCAGAAACTTCACATTCATATAAAAGTCCTCACGTCCTCCCTAAGTACGAGTCCTCTCGTAGTAGGTAAAAACGCTCTTGAGGCCGCCAACTCGCAAACTTGTCGACAATGCTGATACAGAGTTAGTATGGATCGTCAGCCAGCACTCTCGATCTCGAGGAGTTACATGCAAAGCCGCTACAAGACTTACGAAGGTCTCTTGAAAGTGGTTGGAATTGGCTGCTACCATTGAAGGGTTGAATTCGTTTCGTATTTTTTTCTCTTTGTAAAGCTTTGCGTTATAATGGTGTGATTAAATGGAGTATTGGGAATGAAATTCGGACTCAGTTACTTAATAATCTGTATTTGAATAAGTTTTATTTTTTAAATATGGAGCAACACAAAGCATAAACAGAAACAAAACATGAACATCACAAAAACCTCAAAAGGTTATTCCGGATGTTGACATACTAATAAACAATTTAAATACTAACGAGATATCAATGATTATGGTTAAACATAGTTTATAAAAAAATTGTGATTTAGTAATTAGGGTGTACTAAGAGTATCTGCTTCATCAGGAAAACAGGCGTTTATTGAACAAAGCTCAGGTTTCAATCTTCAGTGGCTCAAGCATTACTTTGCTTAGCACGCCAAAATAGACTGAATAAATAACAAATAGTAGCACCCTTCCATGAGTTAAGTGTAACCAGTCTCAAACGCATGTGAAGGAGACTCCGACCGCGGAAAATCTTATGTAGCACAACACATACATTATATATAGAGTCTGGCCAACGAAAGTGCGATCTGAAAAACGCGGCAAATTCAAAAAATCCTAATGTGGTATCACCAACTATACCTCTAGTTAAAAGTTTTGATACTTGTATTATTTGTATTTATTATAATTTATTTTTTGATTTATTGGCTCCGTTTGGTGAAGTGTGACGGAGCCGTGACTGTCATGGATGTGAGTTAAAAAGGAGTGTGTAATAAATAAATGTACACACTCCTTTTTAACTCACAGTAGCACCGCACAGGGTAATTTATTAATTACTTAATCATCATACTCAAAATCATAGTCCAAAAATTCAACCTCTAAGTATTCATCTGTATCTGAATCATCGTCTACACTTATATAAATTTTTCCAATACTTCTTGTGTTATGTGATCTCTTTGTTTATATTTATTTGCCACATTTATTACATGGTCCGTCAATTTTTCCAGTCTTCTGCAGTTATTCGGCCAAATGAGGAACATTGAAACATAAACATAAGAAAAGGTATCATCATATCGTAAATATATAACAATCAGCCAACATGGCTCAAGAATACCAAGTCATACTAATAATCGCAATCACAGACAATACACAGATTAATAATGTTGCCATACCCCAACTTTGAAAATACCCCAGATCACGCTTTCGTATGTACATAATATTAACCCACTTAACATTTAATTTATTAATTACTTAATCATCATACTCAAAATCATAGTCCAAAAATTCAACCTCTAAGTATTCATCTGTATCTGAATCATCGTCTACACTTATATAAATTTTTCCAATACTTCTTGTGTTATGTGATCTCTTTGTTTATATTTATTTGCCACATTTATTACATGGTCCGTCAATTTTTCCAGTCTTCTGCAGTTATTCGGCCAAATGAGGAACATTGAAACATAAACATAAGAAAAGGTATCATCATATCGTAAATATATAACAATCAGCCAACATGGATCAAGAATACCAAGTCATACTAATAATCGCAATCACAGACAATACACAGATTAATAATGTTGCCATACCCCAACTTTGAAAATACCCCAGATCACGCTTTCGTTGGCCAGACTCTAGCTGCATATGTCTTACTTATATTATAAACGTGAAAGTTTGGATGGATAGTAACAAACATACACACGTTTGTTACTCAATCATGCTAAAACGGCTGAACGGATCTGGATAAAATATGGCACAGAGATAGATTATAGTCTGGAATAGCACATAGGCTATTTTCATCTCGGCATAATATTCCCTTGGGATAAGAAAACACATTTCACGCGGGCGAAGCCTCTGGCAGAAGCTAGTATATATATAGCTAGTGTATATAGTTTAATATATATATATGTCACATTCTGATAGATTATTACACTTCTTGTTGTTCGGGCTTCTGTGAATATTTTCACGGAAGCGGCGTGCTGGCTGGCGGAAAGAATATGTAGTAGTAGTAGTATGTATGTAGTTCTGTCTGAAAACATTTATTCAATTAGTTTAACATAGTAGAACTCGTCTCGAAATAGTAGAGCTAATTTATAGACATAATTTGATTAATTAATTATAAAGTCAACCAATTAAAATTTTATTTATTAATTAAAAAGATCCTTTGACCCGGTCACATGGAACATCTCTTCCATATCAGCTGTATTTCTGGCGGCCAACACCGCTACAAACTTGACTGACCTCGTCTTATTTTTCACAGTTACTTGACTGTGTGAGATTCGCGTGAGATACGACGAACGTAGGAAAACACGGATTAGTTCCCATGACATTTGGATACTATGTTCTTTATCCGCGCGAAACGAGTGCGTTACCATTTCTATGACATCACTACATCTGCGTTATGGCAGAAACTATTGTTCAAAAGTTGGCTTTCTATGTATCGGCGTTTAAATAATCATCAGCTTTTTTTTTAGCAAAAGCCAACTCTGTATCAGATATTTTGTACCTTGGTGACTGATTTTATTTAATGCAGCATGAACTACATATTTTCACAAAAAAATCAACAGGAGAAATGTTACATAACAAAGATATAAATCCCACTTTGGTATCTAACCCACAAATAAACCATAAACATGTCACCCATCTTAATGATACTAGGGCGGAACCATGTTTCTGTACCATTGATCATTTAATATTTCTGATTCTACATTCGTTCCGTTTATAAATTCAACATGATGAAAATTGTGATAGTAAAATATTATGTTCGGTTGGTTTTATATAGCTTTTGTCTTAATAAGCTATTTTATTTGTATCTTTACATTGGTATATAAAGGGTATATATGATGGTTGTCAGAGCTAAAGTTTGCGCCACAAATAAATACATTCGTTTTGCGTTAAGCGAATTCAAAAGATAGTTCTGTTTCTGTAAATCGTTTTTCAGGAACAGAATTATGCTTTTTATCACGTTTAGCTGAAAAATAATAAAAATGGGTACGAGATAATAAACTCTAGCTATTAGATGAAACATTTTTAGACAGAAAGCTTTCACAAAAGCTCACGAAGATAATTATTTGAAAACTTTTCATCAAGTTACACTTTTGCTAAGAAACTATGTTAATCAACCCTTTTATATTTGATGTAAAAAATGTAATGAATATGTTACAACAGCTGTAAAGTTTTATTGACTAGAGTGTGTTTTCTTACATTTTAAATTAAGTACCTAAACATACACGGTAAAAACTAGAAATTTTAGATTAATAAATTGTAGCAATATGGTTCAGATGGTGGCTCAATAATAAGGTCAGATGGAATTCAATCAAAAACTTAGACCACACCATAAATTATTTTCTCTGAATCGGAATCTGAGTACGTTTTGTTCGTACTCAACAAACAAAACGTACTCAGGAAACTGAAATCAGAAATCAGGCAAGTTCAGAAAACTACGTACTTTGTATAACTCGATTTTTTTCTCAAACTACCTATTTGCTGAAAATTATATCAGACAACCCCTAAAAAGCAGGCATTTATCAACAGTTTTGATTAACGAAAGCCTTGTTAATTACATTAATGTTTATTGTTTTATTTAATAAAACAGATCAAACTAATGATCTCGATACTATTAATTTACTAAAACTTTTTGAAAGGCATCGTGTCATCCATTGTACTAAATTTAAGTTACAGAAACTATGTCGTTTGCTAATAGTATCGCATTGTAATTTTGGAAAACGGCTAGTTATTATGTTAGATTCCAAATATGTTAGGGGGTCGTTAGCTGAGAAACATAATTAATTTTCTTTTTAGACATCCTTTCTTTAAATGGTTCACGGCAAACAATTTGGTACTAAATGAAAAAAAAACCAAATGTATTAGATTCACATTGCCGAATGTTAGAAGTAGCGAATGCGACATCATATTGAATGGCGAAAAGCTGGACTTTGTAAATCAAACGGTTTTCCTGGGAATCACTCTAGACGACAAATTGCAATGGAGTTCTCACATAACATCTCTTGCGGGTCGGCTGAGCTCGGCCGCTTATGCTGTTAGAAAGATAAGACAGTTGACGGATGTGGAGACCGTGCGTTTGGTCTATTTTAGTTACTTTCACAGCATTATGTCATACGGTATTTTATTGTGGGGCCGAGCGGCTGACATTGAATCCATATTTATATTGCAAAAGAGAGCTATCAGAGCCATATATAATTTAAGTCACCGAGAATCTCTTAGGGAGCTATTTAAAAATATTAATATTATGACAGTTTCTTGACAATTCATTTATGAAAATATTATGTATGTAAGGAAAAATATACATTATAACGCGGTCACCCAATTTTAATATTAACCACGGCAACACCTCTCCCAATGTACCAACATTGAAGTCAGTCCGCGCATGCGCGGAGCGCCCTTTTTCAAATACGCGCGCCGTGCAACGACTGGTCGCAACCGATCAGGTTCCGACACGACGTTCTGATCGTACGCGCGCAAAACCAACCAAACTTGATTTATAAGTACTTTTGTGTTGTTATAATAATTCGTTTCGTGTTATTTTGTATCTTGTGTTACATTAAACAGTGATTCTAACTTTAACCATCGTTTAATTCACAAATCCAAACTTCGCTAGAACTCACACCCAGTCGCGGTTATAACATCTCTTTAGTAAGGTCAGTGATAGACACAATTGTAATACGAGAAATAAAGATAAGTTAGATCAACCATCTTATAGACTAGCAAAAGTACACTCATCTTTCATGGGGTACTGTGTTAAATTCTATCTACAAAATACCTTGTGATATATTTAAACTAAATGAAAGTAAATTTAAAACTTTAGTTAAAAGCACACTTTGTAAACAAGCATGTGGGAGAAATAACTAATTCCTATTTTTTATATTATTTGAGTATCTTTTGAGTTGCTTCCTGTTTAATAAGTTGGTGTATTGACTACGCGCTCCCTGCCACTGACAAGCAAGTCGCATTATAAAAGAGTGCGCAAGAGGCTTGATCGTTCAATTTTGGTTTGACTTCGGACTGAAAGGTCAGGTACGTTTTGATTGCTCTTGATTTATTATTAATGTTATAAATGTGATTATGTTGTGTACTGATGATTTTCATTATTAATGTGCGTGTAGTTTTACGCAATAATATAGTTGCAAATATGTTACTGATGTAATTATGGTGCTTTGAACATAATAATTATGGTCTAATTCATGCATTGGTTTTATTCCATTTCTTTTACCCTCACATCTGCTTATAACCTCACATTTTGTTGTTTATACTTTCACAAACATATTACAAATTGGATGATTATATTCAAGATAAGAATGCTTGGCAACATGTTGGTCCAAATTTGTATTCCTATTCGTAGTTATTGTATTCTTATGTTATTTTTTATAATTTTCCAGAATTTGACTCACACACGGTTCCGTTGTTGTTGAATTAGGTATTTTACCTATGTTTGGAATATTTGTAAGTATGTGAGAACCATGTTCCTATTTATCAAATTAATGAATTTACCTGTTAGTGCTTTTATTACTTTATACCTGTACGTAGTATAGTGTGTAGTGCTATTTTTGGGTGCATCGTCCTCACATATATGAATTTATAAATGTATGTACATAAGTAAACATTGTAAAATATTTAAAAAAGAGTAAGTATGGAGTTTCTTGTGCGTTCTTCTCCATAACAAGCTACTTTCCGAATACACGGTAGAGTCAATTTTTATTACTTGTATGTGTGTTCAAAAGTGCCGCTTATTGGCCTAGTTGAAATAAATATCTTTGACTTTGACTTTTTCTGCCCGGTTGAATTGCATATCGGTGACAATAGCTACGGTTTTCAGAAACCAAAAAAATCGATAGCTACCAGGAGGGATAACCCAGGAGTATCATAATGTCCAGTTATTGTGTTGTGGTGGTCAGACAGGCAATCGGTCCTTAGAAAATACAGGTATTCAGCATCCGGCTAGCAATGACAATCAACTCACTATCTAACCTACGTTACAGAACGACTCGTAAAGACTCATACACAAGAGCCTTGGGTGATTCTTGAAACAATTATTTTAAATCAAATTCAACATAGTTTTTAGGACAGCAATCCAAACTCGATAGCAGGCTATCAGAAGTCAACTACACCCATTACATACATTTTGAAGAAAGTCAATAATACCATGCTTGTTCCCATTACACTCCTTGATGATACATAAATAATAAATATAATCTGAGCATTATCGTTCCACATTTGACTGCTAAATACATATTTACGACAATTTTACCTACGGGCTACGAGTCATTTCTAATGAAGACGTTAAATTAATTACAGCCTGTACGATCCGTCGGTGACAAACGACCGGTGAATTACATGGTATTTTTATAAATGGTGCTTTATTATATTAAATTTCTGGGAAATTGTGTTTTGTGGTAGATTGTTGACTTTTTTGTCATTTATAGAGGTGGATTTATTCTTAGATTTAAACTATCAGTTTTAACCTAATGGTTGAGAGGGGAACATGGAAAAGAAAAAGTTTTGTGTCTGTATGTCTTATTTGCTTGTTTTATTTACTTCTGTGGTCACAACCACCCGGAATGTTTCCTCGCCTGTCAAGAAAACTAACTGGACTTCGCACGATGATCTGACGAGATCGTGCGTCTATAAAATATTGTCTATTCATAAGCATAAAATCAATATTGCCACTAAAACGAAATAAACAAAATGCGATTTCAAATTCTCCGCTACCATTAAATTTTCAATAATTGAGTCACCAAAATGAATTGAAACAGCATTAAAATAAGCCAAATGTTTCCCTTTCCCGATCAAAAGAAAAGTAACCAAATATTTATTTTTCATCTCCAAATATCAATATCCATTTACAAATATAATAAAATCACAATTAAGCAATAAGAGATAACAATAAAAAAATTTGAATGGAAATTCGACCTCATTTCTTAGAACGGCTTCATGCCACAGACAATTAAAAACAAATTAACGTTATGTTCGGGATGCAAAATAGTGGAGCAATAACTTTTATATTATTGAGTCGTATTATTGCGTCTAACGTTTTACGGCATTTTAGCGCAATCCAAATCCCATTAATGATTTTAATATAGTTTTGATGCCAAATGGGGCAAACAATCGGGTCAAAGATTAATCTGCGATATTAAAATGTTGTTGGGCAACCTAGAATAAATGGAACTATTATTTTAAAGCGATGAAATTATGAAATAGTATTAATAAAATTGTGATTTAATTAAGGCCAAGTAGTTCTCAGAAAACAATATTTGAAGCAGTCATTTCAATAATAAACCTAGTTGGTTTTCCATGTTTACCCTAATCTATTCTACTATTATATTCTAATATAGTTAACCTAGTCATGAGCTATTGCATTCTGTATCTCACGACACGAGAGACGAAAAGCAAACTAATAAAAGACTGGCATTATTGAAAAAACCTTCTAAGTACCAATAATAGTAAATTTGATGTGTCAGCTCGTTTCATTTATTATAGTTTTTTGTTTGACACGCGGCTTGCTTGTTCCAAAAATGTTATGCTTGATTTCTACTGATGTTGACGGGTTAAAGCTTGAAATGAGTTTGACTAAGTATTATATGTATATTGGGTTTTATTTTGGGAATGGCTATTTCTAAGTAAGTTTAGCTTGTGTTCCAGTTGAGCTAGTAGTTTCACAATGTGACATTTGATTATTACAGATGAGCTGGTTTTTCGATGATAAACAAAGTGCCAGGATAAAACCCATGTTGTGGTAAAGACTTAGATGAGGGATGCACAAAACTGGGGAGTATGGTGGAAAGGAAAGGAGCCACAGACCTAACAGAGAGGTATTCCAGGCTTATTTGATGTTGCTGATGATGAATAGTGATCAGCGCTATTTATTTATATTTCTGTTGTTAAAATAGGTGACAATAAAAGCTGTAACTAGTCAAAGTTGAAAAATATGCCACCACATTTTAATTTAAATGCGTCCGAAATATGGCCGTTTCGGTTTTTAAAAACCGAAACGGCCGCACGTATCATGGAAATTGAGTTATAAAGTTGCCAGTTGCAAAAAAACGATTTAAAACATGTATTTTAGTAATAATGAGAGATGTATTGACTGGGGTTTTGTGGGTTTTGCATACCGGTATACGTTTGAACGACTTGATGGATTACCGTAAAATGCATTTTATTATAGAAAACCCGGGAAATATGTGCGATATTTACCGTTTTATATTGAATAGTAAATAGAAATATGTAACAACTCCGCTAATGAATGTGTATGGAAATTGTAAAACACATTGTATTCGTCGAGCTTCATTGCCTCGGCGCTTTTCTGGTGGTCGCCACTGTTGATTCTGGCTTTCAGGAGTTGCAGTGGTTTGGGAATAGTGCGGTGGGTTTGTCCCAAAAATAAAACACATTGTAAAACAAAAGTACAATCTAATATTTAAGTAGGTAATTTAAGGCGATCCTATAGAAACAAAAGTACATAACTTTACCATGTATCGAAGAAATAGGAATAAGTCTGAAACGAAGGCCATCTTGCCGGAGGTAGGTGAGGTAGGAATAAAAAAAACAAATAAACATTCTACCAAGGTAAACAAAATAATTAACGGCTCAGGAAAATGTGATGATAAGGTGAAGTGAGGTCAAAGTGAGCTGTCAACCCCCGACATCGGTTGACAGTCAGCCGGAATGACAGCTCCGTTGAAGCTTCATGGGACGCTTTCGCGGGATCCTTGGGGCTTCTTCGGTTGCTTGAAGTTTTCACGGTGAGGTATTTATAGAATAGACCAGCTGAGGCTCTAGTTAGTTGACATTCTATTCAGCAATAGCATGACGATAGCGATTGCCAAGGAGTCGAAAATGTATGGGATTGAGAAGCGCTGTCAAAATGCCACGTGATCAATCACAAACATTTTAGGGTTTCGACGATCATTAACGCTGACAGAATGTACTTTGTTCTCTAAATTTGAAACTTTAAGTTATACCTACCTTCGCCACATTGAAAGCTCTTCTCTTATGTAGAAGCGATCCAGTAACTATATTACACCTCCATTACAACACTGCAAAAAAACTTGAGGAGGCCGATGTGGAGGTACGATTTCTTGCGGCCGATGGTACGACTTCTGCAAATGCGGAAATTCCGCATTTGCAGTGGAGGCAGAGTTCAGTTACAACCCTGTTACAAGATGTATCATGACTTTTCCATTTTATAATTATTTATCAAAATACTCGGTATATTGGGCAAAGTTGCTAGCTTTACATGAACTCAGTGTTTCACATGTTTGTATGCTCAACCGGGTAGATTAAAAGTTAGGTCAGAGTGGAGTATTGTTTTGTATTTATGTTGGTGCTATTTATAAACAGTTATAAATGATGAATGTAAACAGTTCTGTGAGAAGTCAGAATTATTTGGTTTAATATCTTTTATGCCCGTGGCTCGTTCCCGTGATCTATTCCACAAGAACAGTGCAATTTTTTGAGAAAAAAATAGCTATAGCACTCACTGATAGTGTAGTTTTCTAACAGCGAAAGATTTTCGGAATCGTACCAATTATTCAAGAGATTACCACAAAATTTTAAAAACAAATAGATTCATAAATGAAAACAAATGGGATCAGTTTTACGTCTTTATCGGCAGCTATGCTATTTATGCCTAAACCGTAATTTTCATAATATTTCCGCCGAATCCCAACTATCCATTCTCTTGCAGTTGCGAGATATGACCTGTACAACACCACCACCTGTAGGCCTACTGAGCCCAAACATGTATCGATGAAACAAAGTGAAAAATAATTAAGAATAGACGAACACAGTAAACCATTGAATCACATCAAATAATTTCTGAGTAAATTAAAGAAACCTTGCATTTACCTCACATAAACCCATCCAATGCTAATAAGAAACCGATCGCTTGTCGAATTAAATTTACGCATATTCACCGCCGCCATATTTTACAAATATGAGCAAAAAAATCTGCGCATCGAGTTCAATTTGCATGGAAGCTAACAAAAAGGTTAATACTTTTTACTGGCCGCCCGGTGTACAGATTGTGACTATTTGCATTCTAAATTGCAAATAATGGTCATGAACATTTTAAGCTTACTTAACTAACTGGTGCATTTTAATACTAAATCGGCAGCATACAAATAAATTGTTATTTGTCAATAATTAATCCTACCAAAATCATTTTCATGTAAAATGTTGCCAAGAGACCATATGGCTCGCACTGTCAAAAATTATCATATCTCATCTATAGCCAAGCTTTTAATTCTACGCACCCTAACTCTACAAGCCCTAACATACACCTTAGTCACAATATGTGGCTTGGCCGTTTCGCTACTGTCACATTCCTCGTTACTAGAAGTAGCCACTTATAGGTTTCACGTATTTCGTATGCGCAACTCCTCGTCGCCATGTTTCGTTACTACAAGAACGATTGTATAACAGAAAAGTAATGGTGAATATATTTTTCCCCTTACACCCACGTGTATCAAATTCTACTTTCTTAACTCAATTTAGAAACAGGCCCTTGAGGTTCTTTTTATCTCGGTGGTATGTTCTCTGGATATTTTTTTTTAACTATAAATTGTTCTACAGTGCCTTAAAATTACTAACGAAGATGCGAAAAACTCTATAATGCAACTCGTAATTCATGAAAACACTCATTAAACACAAAAAGATAGGTACCTATTCTACTCCATGTATGAACAGAGTTGTTATCAAGTCAAAGTCCTGAAGTTACTTTTATATGGCTGCTATATAAAACACATGGCAACTCTACTTTCAGTGCAGACTTTGCTTGCATCCAATTTGGTTGAAACAGAGCCTTTTGAACAGAATAATATCTAGTAGCGTAGGAGTATTGGTTGGCTTAGAGAATGTAGTTGAAATAAAATGTTAGAATGAAAATACTTATCTGCTTTCTCGCCATTGTTAGGAGCTTATGACCATCAAACGGTCACAGACCCAGAATCCGGGCTACCACTGACAAAGTCCAGACCAAAGACACAATAAAACTTCCCGTCACAGAAATCTAACCCTCGACCTCATGCTCATTAGTAGGTAGTGCATGTGATCTAGGATGTTTTTTTTTTCACGGGTATAATAAAAACCGGCCAATTGCGAGTCGGACACGCGCATGAAGGGTTCCGTACCATTATCACAAAAAACGGCAAAATAATCACGTTTTTTTGTAATGGGAGCCCCACTTAAATATTTATTTTATTTTGTTTTTAGTAACGGCAACAGAAATACATCATCTGTGAAAATTTCAACTGTCTAGCTATCACGGTTCATGAGATACAGCCTGATGACAGAAGTACGGTCAGACAGACAGATGAATCGTGGAGTCTTAGTAATAGGGTCCCGTTTTTACCCTTTGGGTACGGAACCCCAAAAAAACTACTCAAAAACTGTCGAAGGCACATATTTCCGAAATTATTTCATACAACTTTTAGATATTGATAAGAACACCATTACAACAGTTTTGAGGATTGAAACACCACACAAATTGCATTATGGACTAAGAACGAATATATTCAATAACTGGTATTGATTAGATTTAATATACTTACGAACGAAGAAATAAATGTTAGGTTATTCACCCACATCCCTTTTTTCAATGCTGTGCAATTCTATAATAAAACCAACAAACAGACAAACCAAACTGCATTTTTACAATAACATAGATTTGTACATACATATTTTGCATAGCGCCAATGCCCCGCAAGTTTAATATAGAGATCGTATCCAAAGATAAATGAACATCTTATTATCTCTTGTTGGCTCATGAGATGGTATTCAAAGTTATAGGCAAAATTTTAAATAGGACTTTTTCTGTAGTTTCTCAATTAAATGTCAATCATCACCGTCATCATCAGCATCATCAGCCTTATAATGCGCCCACTGCTGGGACACAGGCCTCCACTCTGGGCTCTGGACTGGGCCGTAATCCACCTCGCCGGCCCACTGCGGGTTGGTGGATATCACATGTTTTCGATTTTTGGTTCTAGGACATAGGACCGGTTTCCTCACGATGTTTTTCTTCACCGTTTTTAAAGCTGTGGTGATGAACTAAGACAAAGTATAACGTACGTACGTAAGTGTAAGTCGGGAGAGTGACCACTGGGCCACCACAGCTCAAATGTCAATATTGAGTTAAATTTAAAAAAAGTTCAGAATAAAAAAGCGAGTAAGAGCTTTCAAATAGACAATTTAAGTTATTATTTTACGTGTAATAATTCTGAACTTTCAAACTTTGGAAACATCTTCAATATATTTTTAATCAAAAACAACTAGAACTTGGCTCAGTGCACTCCGAAATGGAAAATAACATTTTATAGTGCAAACTTACTGCATTTTCTATCTGCAAAATGACGAAAATAATTACATTACTTCAAATCAAATCAAATCAATCAAATCAAATGTTTTTTATTTCACATAGGCCTACATGGGCACTTATAAAACGTCGACAAAAGGTGCACGGTTCGGGTTAGTCGTTTCCTGTGGAGAAGAACCGGCAAGAAACACCACGGTTACTCTTTAAAAAAATTGGTTTGTTTTTACAATATTTCCATGTTACAGTATTAGTGCTAAGATATGGGGGGACAACGTAATTGTATAAACGAGAGAGTTAACAAATGTTAACAAGCGTCTAGAAATCTAGAAGGCCTACAATGTTCACACATTCACAAAACAATCAGTAAAAGAATCTATACAAAGGAAAAAATAAATAAAAATATATAACAAGACTAAATTTAACATGTGGCACAAATGTTGTTATCAGTGCTGTAACTATTCATTGCAAAGGGCTATAAAGATTATTGAAATCATTGTAAAAAGTCTAATTAAAAGAAAGAAAAAAAGTAAAAATGAGATTGAGAATAGTTAGAGACATCCACATATTTGTGCCGTTTATGAGTTACCAGGGAAGCCGCATGCGCAGAAGGAGCTAAAATTTTTATCTTCAACGTAGTCCTTGATTTTGTAATATGCTTTTTTAATAAGGACACGTTTGATGTAGTTTTTGAACTTTCCATCGGTCAATTCTATAACTGGCTTTGGCAACTTGTTATAAAAGCGTATATTGTTTAGAAGAAAAGACTTGCTAGTTTTCGTTAATCTGAATTTGGGTATTACAATTTCATGCTTACTGCGTGTATTTAAATTATGGAAATCGCTTCTAGTTTTGAAAGCCCTCGATTTTTGCGGACATACAAAATACATTCCAATATATAAAGAGATGGTAGAGTCAGTATATCGATCTCTTTAAATTTTTCTCTGAGTGACTCTCGTGGACTCATTTTATAGATTGCGCGGATTGCCCTCTTTTGTAAGATGAAAATTGAGTCAACGTCTGCTGCTGATCCCCACAGCAGAATGCCATAAGACATAATACTGTGGAAATAAGCATAGTATACTAACCTTGCTGTGGCTACATCGGTTAACTGCCTTATTTTCCTTACTGCATATGCAGCTGAACTTAACCGACCCGAAAGAGTTCTAATGTGCGCGCCCCACTGCAATTTTGTATCGATAGTAATCCCTAAGAATACAGTTTCCTTTATAACTTCAAGATTTTTGCCGTCAAGATTTAAATTTAGGTCACGTTGTGGTACATTTGGTAAGGAAAACTTCAGACATTTTGTTTTTTTCGCATTCAGTAAAAGATTGTTAGCTGCGAACCATTTAGAGAGAACAATTAGACTTTCGTTGACATGTAAGACATCCGTATTTTTCCTATCTATTTTAAAAATTAGCGAAGTATCATCAGCAAATAGAATTATATCCGATAATTTGGCCATCATAAAAGGGAGATCATTAATGTAAACAAGAAAAAGGAAAGGGCCGAGAATTGAACCTTGGGGCACGCCCATCTTGACTAGAGACCCGGAGGACGTCGCCCCATTAACATTTACTTTTTGCTGTCTGTTTGATAAATAGAAAAGCACAAGATCAGCAGATTTTCCTCGAATTCCGTAGTGGTGTAATTTATAGATCAGTGTGTTGTGGTCGACGCAGTCGAACGCTTTCGAGAGATCACAGAAATGACTTCACATTTCAGATTGCATGTTTTGGACAGTGCCTAACCATCCAGGCATTGATTAAAATATCCGATTTCGTGTGATTATATGTAACACTACACCCGGGGTTGCAATGCAAATTAATATATCCTACAAAATAAGTTTACAACACTGGAGTATATTATCAACTTAAACTAAAATAGGATTTTTACTTCGCAGGTTGTATTAATCAAGATCAAGATTGCCCAATAACTTTTCCGCGATCTTGATTGTGCTGTCAACTGCTAATGATAACTAACGAACGTATTTGGATGTGTGAAGTTTTTATCTCATTATTTCTTTCCTTTTTGACACTAAGATAGTATCATTAAAATCATCAACCTATATATAGCAGAATGCTGAAAATACGTAAACCAATGAAAAAACCTCCAAATGCTTTTTAACGCCTCCTTCCAAAGAATTTCCAGAACACTCACAAAGTTTTTGAGTTATGATGAATCGCCACAATTTGGAATCAATCCTTCAGGTCTTTACTATACTATGAACGTCTGCGGGTCATCTAACAAGTACGCAGCAACAAAAAAAACGATTTTTGACTTTCTGAACCTTTAACTTTATAAGTACCTACCTATTTTCATCTATATAGAACTTTAGCACAGTTTATGTTCACAGTCAAACATGAATAGGAAAGCAAAAACAAAAAAATCCGGCCAAGTGCGAGTCGGACTCGCACACGAAGGGTTCCGTACCATTATCGCAAAACACTGTAAAAAAAAACACGTTTGTTGTATGGGAGCCCCCATTAATTTATTTTATTTTAATTTAATAAGTATTATTTTTTGAAGTGAATATACAACTAAACATTCTGTGAATATTTCAAGCGTCTACCTGTTGCCATTATTAATATCGAGCAAAAAATGGCAAAAATATCACGTTTGTTGTATGGGAGCCCCCATTAAATATTTATTTTATACTGTTTTTAGTATTTGTTGTTATAGCGGCAACAGAAATACATCATCTGTGAAAATTTTAACTGATGCTATCACAGTTCATGAGATACAGCCTGGTGACAGACGGACAGACAGACAGACGGATGGCGAAGTCTTAGTAATAGGGTACCGTTTTTACCCTTTGGGTACGGAACCCTAAAAAGCAGCCTGTATTGATGTTCGAACGCTACCACACTCGTCCATTTTGGTTTGGCGGGACGGGCCGCACCGCCATCTTTGGTTTATTTTATTTTTTAACTTTATAAGTGGGTACAGTAATTGACAGATGCAGTCTTCGATTTGTGATCTCTCCGCTCATATCTTCAAAGTAATTTATTCGGTATTTAATTTTAAGTGGCACCCGGAAAGTCAGGCGGTTATTTATGACGAGATTAAAAGTAATTCCCATTGCATATCTTGGTACAAATTAAATGGGATTATGTATTTTGTGTTTTAATAATTCAGTTTCTTGTTTGGATTTATCAAAGTCGAGTAAGTTAATTGTTTGAGACTGAAAGTTATTTAATTAAGCTTGATTAATAAAGAAGAGATTTTTGTATTATTTCGTATTGCAGATAAATGAGCTAGTCCGAAGCCCTAGACAAGTTATATTCAATCATCGAAAGCGTGGCGATAGCGATTGTCAAAAAGGCAAAATTGTATAGGTTTGACAAGCGGTATAGAAAAATCACTCGTGATCAATTTAGGGATTCGAAGGACATTTTGACATTTCCACTATCACCTTCACTGACATCGAATGCCACTTGTCTAGAGCCTCTGGAGAGATGGTCTTTTATGCTACGATTACACGCTTGCCTAGCCTCGATAAACGTGCACAAGGACAAGCGTGTGAACGGGGGTGCTTGCATGAGCTTGAAGAAGTTTGTACCGATCCGGTTGAGTTTCGGGTTTGAACACAGATCAAAGAGAGATTGCGACAAGTGCTTGGAGGCACTCACACGTTGGCGCGTACTTAGCATCGATTGAGAACTCGGGATAGACGGATGTTTTGTTCTGTGCGATTTGAAAGTGAGTGGCTGGTCTAACGAGGCTCTTTTCTGAAATGTTACCAGGGTGAACCTTGTACCTACTTATCTGGAGTCTCAAAGATGTTAACCATAATGATAAGAAGAAACATGCAGCAACAAAGACACACAACAACAACAACAACAACTCCAAGGAGTTGTCTTGCGAAGTAAATGCAAAAACCATTAAAATAATTAAAAGCTTAAAAGAAAAATTGGTGACTTTTCTTGTTATTGTTTCAGTTTGCTTGTATTTATAAAAAAAATATTAACCAAACATGATAGCTGAAACAAGTAAGGCGTCCACCATGCTTGTCTGTACGTAGCACACTGACACATTCACAAGCATGTAAACTCCTTTCAAATGTGAGCCTGCATTTGTATAGTCTTGGGGCTTGTGGACGTTTGTCGAGGCTTGGCAAGTGTGTAATCATAGCTTAACATCCAGTATAAGAAATATATACCCTTATATGTTATTTAATGATGGTGAGTAATATATGCTAGATAATATAAACCTTGATACATCAAAAACAGGTTACCTAGCTAAATCGCGTACAGATGAAGTTAAATAATATATTGTTGTTTTCAATCAACTTCCTCGATTGGTTATTTATGATGATTGAGCAGTAGCTAAGAGAATATACCCAAATGAATTGAAAAAATAAAGGATGCCTATTTAGCCCTCTGCCTCTGCCCTCTATGGAGTTGCCAGGTATAAACAGGTGAGTAAGTTATTTATATACATTCATCAGTTATTTATTCGAATTACATATCAAATTAAAGGTTATTTTATGTCCAATCCAACCGTACAAGGTTATCAGAAAGTTGATTGAATCCATGGTTGCCTAGATTTTAGATGTAAAACTTTATTTAACACCATCGGTTCGCGATTTAGCTAGGCAACCTATTTACGATGTATCAATGTAAATATTATCTAGCATAATTACCATCATTAAATAACATATTTCATGAGGCATATTATATATTTTATACCGGATCTCGCACTATAAAAATATATTATAGGTAAAACAATTTTACTAAAGAGATGTAGTAAAAATCATTCGTTCTGATAGCATGCCGTCAAACCAAAGCACTAGAAGCTACAATAATAGTATATATACGTACAATAGGCTGCACTTCACAGTTAACAAAACCAGCATACAGCTAACCTTGCTGCACCTTGCATTGAAAACTCTGTACTATGGTTTATCACGGTCGACTGTAAAAAACTTTTTCGCAACGTGTCAAAGCAAATACAGTAAAGCAAATGTATTTGTCAGTGTAGGTGAAAGGTGGGCCTCTGCGCAGCGAGTAGTGTACTTCGGAACCAACATTACATTTAACTTAATAATAAAAAATATACAGTCAAGTTAAACAGAAAATAAAGCAAAAATTCCGTCACAAATCTCCACACCATAAATTATTCCTTTATATAGCCTGAAGACGTGATGTTACGCTACGATGATTTACACTTCAACACAAAATCTCGTATATCCAGTTAAAATACAAAAGTTAAGATGAATGCCAATAGTATCGGTATCCCAAAGAGCGTCAAGCGTTAATGTTGCCAGCGCGAAAAAATCAAACTACACCGAGAATGTGGAGTGAAACTTCATACAAGTTGTATCGGTTTTTCTCACAAAGAAAACTTTGTTGAGTTTTAGTGACACACGCTTGCTTGGAGGATATAAGGCAAAAGTACTCTTAATTATAAAATCTAGAAGTAGCCTTTTTCATGACAGTATCTGGGTTGAGGACGTCAGACAGACAATTCAATTTCTAGGCTACTAAGAATGTCTCGATAAAAAAACGTATAAGACGTTGACCGACCTATAATAATGCGACCTCTAGATTTTATCACTTTGCAATTGTTTAATCTTGTAGTCAAAATAGTTGTAAACTTTTAACCGTTTTAATTAATGTTTAACACATAAAAACATAAATGATCCTTTCATTTCATCATCATCCACAGCCCGACTTCGCCCACTGCTGAGCATATATGCCTCTCTCTTCTCGAACCAATCACCATGTTCCTGTGCCAACCTCATCCAGGTTCTCTTTGCATTTACTTGCAATCAATTTATTGCAATATTAAATAAATTTTTGTGCACCTAAATTGAAAGCCAGTTTGAGTGAAAAGCAGACATTTATGAAACTAACCAAACCAATAAACCTATAGAAACCATAATTAAACACAAAAGAACCCAAGTCTCTACTTCAATCACGCTTGACAAACTTTCCTTACATACGTTCAAGGCCTGTGACCCATCGATAAGAAAGAAAAATAAAAGACGCAATGATACACAAGAGGGAGAAGAAATCAAACTAAAACAAACTCTTATAACTTTCGATTAATAGTTTCAGAAAGTAGCTTAATTTGTGCAGCGGATCGGATAACTTGATTGACAAGCGAATATATAGAAGTTTGTTTGTATGTTAGTTTATTTACGCCTTTATTTTAAAAGTTGACGAAACTTCATCAGGTGTGGCATGACAGTCTAAGTACTTCTGAATTATTTACTTATTCCCCTCCGCTCTTAAATCATTCTTCCGAGAGGAGTCATTTTTGGCTTTCAGGAGACGTAGTACTAATAATCATGCTAAGCTAGATACATCGTAAAATAATCGAAAACTTATTTGAGTCAATCAAATATTGTAGTATTTTCTATTTAAATAATATTCTTTACCTACCAGGTGTTAAATTGTCCTAATAATTTGTGAATTAGTGATCTTATTCAGAGACTTGATAATTAAAAAGGTTTAAGTAAATAAAACGCAGGTTGTTCAGGACTGTTGCAGTAGACAAGATAGATATATTAGAGGTTAACCTTATACGATACAAAAATGTTACCATAGACTATATTATATAAAGCAGAATGCGATTATTTAAAGTTATATTTTTGCCTGTCCACTGTAATCTCCCTTCTCATTCATATCATCTCTCACACGATCCATCCATCTTTTATATAGTTGTCTTTTTCTCCTCCATTCTAAAAGTTATGACTTCCTATCAAGGACTTTCCGTTGTTACGGAAACGATGATTTTGAGTTGGACTGGAAGCCGAACTTAACATAGCTTAGAAAAGGTTAGGATTATTTTCCTTGTCATTTACCATAATTTTTGTTCAATTCATCCTTTTTTCTACAAAAATAATCTTACCCTAAAAGTAACTGTCTTCCATCGCGCTGCTGTATTTATACTGTCAAAACTTCTTCCTACTTTGACATAGGAATTATGTTATGGAAATATTATTTTCTTTATCTTCCAAGGGTTAAGTAACGCGAGACAAAATAATGAAACTCAGATTCATAAAAGATAGGATATTTTCTGGTAGTTAAAAATGAATCAATTATGGTTTGTAGTTTAGTAACCTTAACCCTATTTAACAAACAATTGCGTTCAGTTTGCCAAAGAATTAGCCCATATGATGTGCTTTTTTTTTCATGGCCGGATGCCATGTAAAAAATTGACAGAAAGGTGAAGAAACAAGCATGAAGCCAAATAATTTACTATTGAAGTTGCCATGACCTGTGAGAAACATGTCGTCTCCTAACCTAAGGAAATAAATCAAACTTCAAGTCCCAAGTAATTCTAACAACATAAGTACCAAACTCATATCTATATTCAGAATCACCCGCAAACACAGGTTGCAGGGTTAATCAGCTTATACTGCAAACTGCGAACTCCTCGCTAGGTTTAACTATCGCGACAATAGCAGTTTCTTTCTATACATGCAGTTATAAGCGTTTTGGGGTGGGTTGTTAGGAGAAGAGGAAGTATTGAAGTGACTTACTTGGTTTACAGATTTTGCGAATGCGAATGTGTGTTGAATGTTGCCTGTTGAAATTTGAATTTATTTTATTTGGTTTTTCCTTTTACTTATTATTTTCTCAGTTAGTGGCGATACTTAAAAATTAGGTCAGTACACTCGGGGCAATGAGTCTTTCTATCAACTTGCTTACCTACTAATGTTCTTTGCAAAACATGAGAAGAAGGCTGGTCTTTCATGGCTTCTTATTCTTTGGTTTTATTTATGTGCTTTTTTATCTGCTTTTATTTAGGGGCTTTTAGTCACAATTTCTTCTGTATTCTATTGCTGTTAAGCTTTGTGACGCACAACGCTGCGGTATGCGGTGCCGCCTCCTCGCTGCTGATGCATACTGTCATGGAACAAAAGACCATTCTAGATGTTTTTCATAGGATTATTGTAATCGTAATTAAAAAAAAAACACCCTTTCCATTAATAACTAATTGAAAACGACCTAGATATAACCTACCTATTATTAGCCAAGTTAGTAACTCCATGTAACTTAGAACTTAAGATAGGTTAGAAAACGGTTTATCTTGAAAAACGTTCAATATACCTGATCGTGTGACTACAGTCGTATAGAATATATTTCCTTTGGCATTTCGAGCAACAAAATAGAAACCATATGTATTCCTAATTGATTACATAACACTAATTTTCTTTTAAAGTAAATAGTTTTTCTTGTTAAATGATGTTCTTGCAAAGAAAATTAAATGCATGTCTTGCTTAACCATAGCATTCCTGCTCATATAATTACATAATTTATCTGTGTTTATAAGGCCCATATTTTCAAGTCAGTTTCAAGGACTTTTTTTGCCATGACAACGGCAACATCCTCGATCATTTTGATGATTCGTGGACTTGAATTGGAGGACATGTCTTGGAATACAGCGGACAGTCATCAGCCTTTTCATGATGAAAGGTTGATTGGTGAAAAACGCATCGAAATTGAACCAAATGTTCATGAAAAACTCGCATCTATAGTTACAAAGACCGAACCACAAAGATACAGATCAAACAAAGAACCCTCTATTTTTCGAAATCACTAAATTAGGCATTTCAGGTATTTTAAAACTTACTTAAAGTCGGCATATATTTACCATATTGCGGATATAACGACTTTACTTCAGGCATTCACGAACGTTTTATTTTAATAGTCGGAATAAGATTTTGTCACAACAAAGATAAGCCAATGAATGGGCGGTTTTACAAGCGGAAATACTCGTAGTGACAACAATAATTATTTACTGTGCCATTCACTAAGGATATTACTAGAAGTACCAGAAAGTATGGTTGTGGCAAAATTGTTTATATCAATAACATTTTATCACAAAAAAAAGTACATAGTGGTGTGTGGTGTGCAAGTGGATGCGGCGAAAGCTGCCTGTTTGATCTTCAGGAGCTTCAGACACAAAAACTCAATCTCCTTAGCTTCTTCTACTCTTTCTTTTTTTCCTTCTCTTTTTATGCGGTTGTCGTTACTAAGCTACAAGCTCCCTTTTAGTTTACGTATTTACTTTTTTTATTGTCACTATCTTTTAACACAAATTGAAAAACTCAGCATAATAGTCCAGGAAAAAACTGCTATTAGGTAAATCTTCTTTTCAATAATTAATGTAACTTTTCAGGAAATATTACTAGATCATCCAAATGTTGTCTGTAAGAGGTTGCCCTGTGCGATAAGACCGCTCATTGTACACTTATCTTTATCAATATTTTGTCCCAACAGGCAACGGCGAAGGAAAACATTATTAGGAAACCTGGACTTATATAGTTAATGTAAGTCTGAAATAGCCAAGTCAGAGGCCTGTGAGGTTTCCAGATGCTTAATTAACTCTGATACTAGAGTTGGCCACACTTCACATGAAAAGAAGAAAGAGAATGTTTTGTCCTGTATTTATTTAAGTGGTGTATAATAAATCATATAATAAATAAATACTGGTACCACAATGAATATAATCCCGGTGAAGGTTCTTAACTAGGATTATTTTCGAAGCAATTGTCTTTATTTCATGGGTTAATAAACAAAACTGTGAAAACTATCCTTCTGCAAATTATCTCTTGCATTCAGCTTCAGCCGCATTAAGAGAGGGTTAAAGTGAAAGAGTATTGTCGTTTTCAGTATTATCTCTTATTTTTTATGCTGCAATTACAATAAAATAACTTTAATTCTTATACTCTTTGACATTCAGGATAACTTTTATTTGTAGATACTGAAACATTTTGAGATTATTTTATTGAAAACGAATACGATACCGGTATATAGCAAACCCTGAACCTTGATAAAAAGTTAAGGTAGGCACTGTTAAGAAATTAATCGTTGACATCTAATAGGCTAACTTCCTGTAACATAATCGAAATAGGACTTATAAAAAACTAGCTAAATATAAGTATCTTCTACTACCACGGCCTATCCATTCTGGTTACAAGGGCGTGATTTGATGCATTCGAAAGAAACCCAATCAGCGGTACAGGAAAATATCTGCAATGTTTTAACTTCCTTATTCACCAATCAATTTAGTTATAGTAGAATATTTGTATCTACACAATAGGAGGATACTGCTGATTATTAAGGCAATCATTATGTAATATTTCGGATATGCAAATATGTATAATCAAATCATTACCTAATAATTATATAGTGTTTATTATGGAAATGGTATCGTAATAGGTATAGTTAAATATTTAATAATTTGCCTACACACATTGAATGTTTACTGAAGCATGGTCTAGTTGATTTAATGATTTGTAACAAGATATATATATAAAATGATAAAAGAGCACAAAGGAACTGCTTAAGCCAATAAACAATCTTTCAGTAGTCCTTCAAAAGGAGAGTATAAATAAAAAGCCTAAACAACTGGTTATTTTAATATTTAAGCAGCCAGTAGTAAACTGTTTACCCAACTATGCAGCCTGTATTTAGCATATACTGTTAAACAAAGGCTTGAAATTACAAACTCATTAAACGAGTACGTAATAATTATTTCAACCATAGCACGCCAGTTACATAGAATACAATTTAGAGAAGCGGAACTCTTTCTCTAAATGTTTGCCTATGGGTCATAGTATACCTACATTATATTCGAGCGTTATAGAACGGTACGGTACCACGGTATGTCATAGAAACTATCACGTCCAATATCTTTAAAATAAATAAGTACACCGGTCTTATTGAAACAAATAGTTTCTCATCTCTCACAGCTGGCTCCCTGGTCGGCTTCCATTCTAACCAAATGCAGGTGCATCTTTTTTTTACAATGTCCGACTGCCTACCTGACTTCCATAACCCAGTAACTGACTAACTAACAATTTTAGTAACCATATACCCCGCAGCAACATTGGTTCCAGTGATTATTTCAGCAGCATCTCTGTGTGAAGCGAGTGGAGCATGAGTGCCGCTTCTACAATTATATACTATGGCAATTGTCATCAGTTTACATAGCAAATCGGTCGAATTGACATGTAGCCGCAAGTGTACTTGTCATTAAATATTAGTGGCCACGGTAATTGAAATCGTGCTGTATAGTTTTGGATGTAAATGTGTATAGGCTGGCCATAATAGGACATTTACCACTAAATAAGTGATTTTGGGCCTTAGCTAAAATTAAGAGGCATTAAATTGGTTCTAGAAATCATTTACAGCGCAAAAGGTCATCGGTCTATCTTGTAGGACGCCTTCCAACGGAGCGTCTTACGGTACCTACGCGGTCGCTACTCTAGATATTAGGTCGACATTTTTAGGCCCATCGACCATCCCTTCAGTGAACTTTGTGCCCTGCCCACTGCCTTTTAAGCTTGGATTTTTTTGGATTCAGTTCAGGTCGGTTTATATACCAACCTATGTAACAATGTATCAATGGGTTCGATCTAAAGCGAAAGACATACAAAATATCGTGTTTTTGTTAGCTAGATAGAGATATAAACTGCAGTTTATTTTAAATCTTTATTGTATTATTTTCAATTTCAAGTAAAACTCATTTAAAACAGTGCTACACTATAGCACTGTTTTAAATCTTAACGCTTAATATCATGGTAACACAGAATTATAAAAAAATGCAAGTTCAAAGAACTGCAGTTTTAACTATATAGTCATAACTAACATCGTGTTTACGAAACATTAAGCATGAGCAAAAATTGACTTAGTCTAGCTAGATGGTAAAGGCAGGGTCACAGTGTAAGCGAGTGAATTTTTAGGCACGTTATCTCGTGGAGTCATACTACTGGGATAAAAAGTCCTTTTTCTTAATATCCGTGTACCATGTGACCTGTATCTATGTAGCCGTGACTGAAAAACAAGCATACAGACATTAACATTTATAATTTAAGTGGGACAGCCTAGTCAAGCTATAAAACAAATAGCGCAGACAAAAAGACAATACTCTTAGGAACTTTCCTGATGTCGCGACGCAATTTAAATTGCGTTGATAGGTGATATCACGCACGTATTTTAAAGAAAACTCAAGTGCGTATCAGTCGAAATGCATCGCATTGTGTTCATGTGAACATACTTGTAATTACTCTTAGTAAAAATCGCTTATTGGTGTGATATAAATTGAATTGCTTCACGCCATCAGATGACTGTGACAGGCTTGAGTCACACATTTTTATCACAGTTTGGGAGCAAAAACCGTGATAAAAAGCGTGACTCAAGCCTATAGCAGAGGCCATGCTCGCCCGGCAGGAAAGGGCCTTACTCAAATAACATTCAAATTCAAGTCGCAATTTCATCTCGACGATAATCACTACCAAAAACTAAACTCAATGTAGGGGAATTAGTTTGCGACTGAGATGTAAATGCAAAAGGTAGTCCAAGATACGGGCATTGCCCCTCGGATTCGATATTCACAAACAACTGAATGAAAATGCTAATCGCTGACACTCGGGCCATATTCGCCGAGTTTACAATAACAATACTCATGAAATTGCATCAAATTGCACAAAGACAGAACATCTACTACTCTATTAGTGTTTGGTTTGTTCTTGACAAATGTATTCTAAAAGCTTCCGGATTCAGGCGTATTGTGACAATGCGACGAAAAAAGTTCATTTGTGTCCCCAGCCATACTAACACAACGTGCGGCACAATTTTTTTGAATTTTGAAAATTACTACTAGTTATGCCAACTTATTTAAAACCCCTTCATGTACATACAAATAGGAAATTTTTCCGATTTATGATTGACTAGCTTCTGCCAGCGGCTTCGCCCGCGTGAATGTCGAAAATGCTCCCTAGGGAACATATTCCCGGTATAAAAAGTACCGTATGTGTTATTCCAGACTATAATCTCTCTGTGCCAAATTTCATCCAGATCCGCTCAGCTGTTTAAGCGTGAAGAAGTAACAAACATACAAACATATACACACACATACTCACAAACTATCGCCTTCATAATATTACTCGTAGTGTGATTAAACATTGTGGCTTTGATAATATGTCTTTCCTTTTTCAAAATAAGGCAAATGCTCACTTTTCCTAATATTAAATTAGCTCAATGTTTGTTACATTATAATAATTCAATTAGGTATAGAATAAACATTTAAATGTTTAATAAAAACAGTATATTGTCGAAGGTATTTTCATTAATCGAAAGAAGCCCCGTCATTCCCTTCGTGTCAGTTCCGTTCGTCAGCCTCACATACCTTTAAACTGTGCACACAGAAATAGGGCTGTGTCGGCTATGTTATTATAAAAATTATACGTTGCGTCTTGGTGACCTAGTGGCCTTGAAGACCTCGCCTATCGTACTTGAGGTAGTGGGTTCATGCGGCCAATGTCACTTTGTCAATTCATAAGTACTTGCTAAGTTTATCGAGGATATTACTGACGACGGTGAAGGAAAACATCGTGAAGAAATTTGAACTTATAGGGAATTTAAGTTTGAAATCGCCAACAACCCCCACTGAGCAAGCGTTGTGATTAATACTCGTGCTTCCTCTTTATGAGGAGAGGCCTTTACTTTGCAGTGGGATGTTAACATACCGGCATTATATGAACTGTAAAAGTAGTTACTCAAAGAGAACTAATCATTAGCCATCAACAGTTTTTATTTATATATAGTTATATATATTTATTTATATATAGTATATATATAGTTTTACATTTGATTATATTGAAAGTGATTCCAATTTGAAGGATTTTTGGTAAATAATAGAGATTATTTAGTAATATTCGTATAATGCTTAGAATTATAGTACAGCGGTAATAAAATACGTTCATTAGCGTGCGGCATAGAAAAAAAAAGAGAGGGTGCCATCAGCGCACTAGATATGAAGTGCACAACAAACTAGTGTTGCGTTCAATATTAGGTACAAACACAATTCTAATAACATTTATTTCTGATACAGTACATTTCTAAACAACTTGTTATAGTATTTTTCTTAAACACTTATTTTTTTTTTTTTTTTTTTTTTTTTTTTTTTTAAAAAAACGTTGCCCCACACTAGGAATTTCTTCCTGTATCTTGGGTGCGTTTACAAACATATAAACTCACAATCACTCAGAGCCGAAACAACTATCTGTAGGTCATACAAATATTTGTTCCGTGCGGGAATCGAACCCGCGACACGCAGCGCAGCAGTCAATCGCTCAACCACTGCGCCAACCGTGCGCCCAAACTTATGTTTTTATTTTTTTACTCTTTATGATTTTCTTGCATTATTATATGTCTAATTTACCTATAACAGTTGTTTGCATTCCAATGAATATTAATTTAATAATAAATAAATTAAAATAGTTATTGATTACATTAAGTTATCGAATTAATTAAATTAGGTTTTTTTTTTTTTTTTTTTTTTTTTTTTTACTATGTATAGGCCTTTTTTTTGTATAATAACATTTATAATCATCTAAAACGGTAACTAAAGATTCACCTCTCGCATAGGCTTCGCACTCAGTGGGTGTCTTATTTAAATTTAAATTGTAGGTACCAATAATAATTGTTTCCAAAAAATATAATGTTTAAAGAGTAAAAATTTTTAAATCTAACCATCTCATTCATAATCACCCCAAATTTCCTTGAATATATCGGGACTCACTGTGGTGGTTGTAGGCGCACATTTTGTAGATGGCAATCTGTACATATCACCAGCACAAAGACCTTTAATGCTTATCATTTCTCCTCCTTGTCCGTTGACTTCAGTGCTCATGTGTGCCTTTAACACTACGTCATAGAGGTACAGCAACACGTCTGCAGGAGTAGCATCCTCCAGTATTGTGGGGACTGGCTCACTCTTGCTTAAGAGCTCGGCCGCTGTAGTCGTGACTGCGATCAGCAATATTATTGCCTTCATCGTAGCGGCTCTGGGTAGATGACCTGGAAAATAAATATAGAAATCTTATTTATATAATCTAATCACACTAGCTTTTTCTCAAAGAAGTTTCTCAAAAATAATTGGTGGGCAATTTATCAAAGTTAATATCTTAGTTGCTGTACAATGGTGTGCTGATAGATGAATAGATTCTGCCCGCGGCTACGCCCGCGTAAAAAGTGTTTTATGATCCCAAGGGAATACAAACTATCCCACGAACTTTACCTCTTAATGAAATTATTATAGATTATTGTAAATGCGTAAGTTTGGATAGATGGATGTTTCAGAATGGCTGAACGAATCTGGCACAGAGATAGATAATACTTTGGCATAGCACAAAGACTTTTTATCTCAGTAGTATGTTCACGTGGGATATTTCTTTACATTTGATGGATATGTAGATATATGGAAATGGATATTTCATTCTAGTTTGGAGATATGCGAAACAGGGTGTAAAGTCCCACAAACCTCCATAGAAAAGGGAGGATCCTCCGACCAGACGGGTGTTGTGTCTGGTCCGGGCAACAGTCCAACGGTTATTGTCAGACTGTTGTATGTGTTCAAATCACGCCGAAAACTTTGCTTTCGCGATGCAGGATTAGTGTGACGTCATGTCATTAGTTTGTATGTGGCGGCGTTGGTGCCGATACATCACTCCCCTCCGGAGACTGGAGGTCGATAGCTGGTTGAGTCGTCCGTACATCTCGTGATGCGTGCCAGGCCAGTGGAAGGTTGGTTCCCGTGAGTCGGAACCGGAAGTCGCTGAGTTCGCGGTGAGTCGGAGCTGTATGCGGTTGTGCCCCAGTGAGTCGGGGTGATGATATCCCAGTGAGTCGGGAACTGGCTGGCTGTGTGACTCGCTTCTCGAAAGCTTTAGGAAGTGATGATGTCTCGATTAAATAGCTCTACACAAAGGCTGCGCAGATGTTCATGTTCGAGGAACTTCTTCCGAACGAACCTCTTCCGCGTCTGACTTTTCATGCCTCTCTTCCGATTGCTCTTCCGTCAGTATTACTGTCTCTTTTGGTGCCGTTATCTGCACTCATCTCAGAGGCGCTCTCAGAGACGCTCATCGTTTCTTCGATCAGACATAATTAAATCACGATATTGAATATCAAATTCTCCAAAAATATCCGGTGACTTTGGACGTTCAGCATTGTGAGGTTCAGCAAGTTTGCGCTGTTTTGCACACAATGAAAGGTTTTTGGCGCATATGTCAAAAATATCCTTCCTTAGTGGATGCCTACGTCATAAGAAGAATACGTGTGCGAAATTTTAAGTTTCTAGCACTAAGGGTTTTGCCTGTGCTTTGATACATCAGTCAATCACTTTTGCCTTTTATATATAGAAGAAGTAGAAGATAGAAGATAATGTATCCAGTGGTAGGCGACAAATAAAACCAGACCTGTGGTTGTAATAAAATGAAGAATATGTAACATATTAATATAATTATTTGCGAGGCGTTTTGGGTGTAAACACTAGAGCCATGGGTCAGTGAGACCACTTTGTTTTTCAGGACATCACCCAGAAATTAGAGTATTTGCACCGTTTAAGATTTCTGCAACTGCAGGAGCCGCCCCGTGCTAGAAAAATGGGATGGCGCAAGGGTGTCAACACATTTTGCATCCCACGCCAGAGGCATACCCAATTTCCATGGAAATGTGGTCTTATCGTCTGGTCTCTTTCTAAAACCGCGCGCGAAGCCATTGGCTTCTAAAACAGGCGCAGTCACATTGTGAGAATGACCATTATAATGCTTATGTTGGGTGACGGCAGAGCCCTGAACCATTGTGCCAATTCCCATTCACCCACTGCCAGCAAGCGTATTAGTCGATCTTTAAATAAGTTGGTACGCAACACCAACATGCAACCGCTTTTCTTTTTTTCCAGAGACAGTAGCCACTCTGCAGAGTGGCACATGCTACTGTCTCTGGGAAAATGGGTTCCGTAGCTGGGAAAGCCACTTCCCAGATGTTCAGCGCATAGGTCAAGCATAAGCACAGGAGCTCAAAGTCTACAAGTGATGGAGCTAAAATTTTCCGGTCAACTTTTAAAATGGGCACTATTTTAAAGAGCATTGGACCTAATTGGCCAAATTACGTATAGTACGAGATATGGGTAAAACATATAAACAAACAAAACATGTTCGAAAAATCGTTCCTAAATTATTTACAGTAATAATGCTGTAAATTTTGGAAAAGCAAAAGAGCAGAGAAAATAAACTTCAATATCCAATTAGGCAAATGCCGGTTGTTAAGAAAATACAGCTGTTCCCTACATTTTATAGAGTTATGCGAATATAAAAGTTTTCAGCAAATTTTCTGCATATTTCAGAGTATATCCCAAAGCATTGATTCCCTAACAAATTGTTTATATTCAAAACTACATTTACGCCGTGAAAAATTGCCAATGACTTAAAATCAAACTGAACAAGTAAGTAAGCACCCGACACATTTTTATTTCATACTACATAATTTATCTAGTAGAAAACACGCTTCGATCGAAAATCTATTGAACACGTAATTATGACACATTGTGTCTTGCAAAAACCCCATTCAAACAGTTAAACGTGTATTACTTTTGAAAGGCTGAACCGATTTTCATCAAAAATAGCTAGGAACACTCTCGATAAAGTCACCTTTCAAACAAAAACTAAATTAAAATCGGTCCGAATTTGTTTTTTGTTCCTAAACGGGCGTTTAGAAGCTACGATGCCACATACAGAAATACACTCACGTCAAACATATTACACCGCTCTTTTTCAGTCGGGGGACAACATATAATTACCTTATAAAAATATCTGGCACCAGGAGGACGCAGTACAGGGCACTGTAATAATATTTTGTCTAATAATATTTAACTAGAGGATAATTCCAAATGAAATCCAGTTATTTAAGTGCGATACCAATTTGATAAGCACATATTATATATACCAGTTGTTGCACACAATAAAAGTACCATATGTGTGTCACACATATGTGTTATAAATGTTTATTGTTTACAGGAATTACCTACTACCAGCTTCCTATACTCTAATATTATAAATGTGATAGTCAGTATGTTTGTATGTTTACTAATAAATGTCGTTTATACGGATTTGGACAAAAAACAGAAACTTCTTGCCTTTGCCCTGAATCGTAATAAAAAAAAAAACAATATGAAACATTTTGAGATTATTTGTTGAAAACAAAATTCCGGTATATAGCAAACTATGAACATTGATAAAAAGTTAATTCAGGACCCTGTTGAGCGTGGGGGTCTTGGGTTAAATTCTCAGATCGGATAAAAAGTGTTAGAGGGGTATCTCAGTAGCAGCCTGGATTTTGTAAGTTGGTAGTGTGACACCGGTGCCTCAGAAAGCACGTAAAGCCGTCGGACCTACGCCTGATCGGTCCCCGGTCGTGTAGGATGGCAGTTTCATTGGATTAGGAGAGTAAACAGAGAGTGCACCTGTGTATGCACACACACTCGTGTAGATACTATCCATATCTCCTGCGTACCTACTTTTCTAGCCTTTAAGCCTCTAGCCAGCTAAGCGCGAGGTAGGCACAAAAAAAATAATGGTTGATACCTAATAGGCTCACTTCTTCAAACATACAGAAGTAGCTTATCCTAGTTTTCTAAGTTTGTCTACTTCCTCTGCGTATCCTTTCTGGTTAAACGGGCGTGATAAGATGCATTCGAAAGAAAGAAAATTAGCGGTACAGGGAAATATCGGCAATGTATTAATTTAATTATTTACTTATCAGTATAGTTATCGTAGTTTGTCTAATTTTATACTATAAGAGGATACTGCTGGTATTGTTAAGGCCATTATTAGGCAATATTTCGGTTATGGAAACATGTATTATCAAATAATTACCTAATGCGTACCTAATTTTATTTATTATGGAAATGTTATCTCAATATGTAACTACTAGCTTCTGCCAGCGGCTTCGCCCGCGTGAATGTCGAAAATTATGCCAAGGGAACATATTCCCGGGATAAAAAGTATCCTATGTGCTATTCCACACTATAGTCTATCCCTGTGCCAAATTTTATCCAGATCCGTCCAGGAGTTTGAGCGTGAAGAAGTAACAAACATACACACTCACAGACTTTCGCCTTTATAATATTAGTGTGATGTGACTATAGCTTTAAGGAGACCCAGACTTGAACTACTGTCATATTTATCAAATAACTGTCAGCGGCATCGCCCGCGTGAATGTTGATAATTATCCTGAGGGAACATATTTCCGGGATAAAAAGTATCCTATGTGCTATTCCAGACTATAGTCTATCCCTGTGCCAAATTTCATCCAGATCCGTCCAGCAGTTTGAGCGTGAAGAAGTAACAAACATACACACTCACAGACTTTCGCCTTTATAATATAAGTGTGAAGTGTGATAATAAAAGGTGCTGCAGGCGGGGACATACAAAAAATATAGAAAAGCCTATTAAATTTACCTATTTAATTTATAAATTATATCTAGTACTTGTTTTTAACCCCCGACGGAAAAAGAGGGGTGTTATAAGTTTGACGTATGTTGCTGTGTATCTGTGTGTCTGTCTGTGGCATCATAGCTCCTAAACGGATGAACTGATTTTGATTTAGTTTTTTGTTTGAAAGTTGATTTTGTTGAGAGTGTTCTTAGCTATGTTTGGTTAAAATCAGTTCAACCGTTCAAAAGTAATTCGCATTTTTCTCTTTGAATCTGGGTTTTTTCGCAAGAGATCATGTCATTATTACGTGCTTCGATAGATTGTCGAATGAAGCGTGTCCACTACTAGGTATATTATATATGTATAATTTAAAAATCATGAAATAAAAAAATAATTTAAAATTAAAAAATCCCCTTACTTAGCGTAAATATACGTTAAGTTTGCGATGACAAACGTCAAAAGTCAATAGCTTTGACAGTCGAGACTACCAAAAATCGTAAAAAGCAAAAAATTATGGGGAACCGAGAACGTTTGTTATTTACATATTTTTTTATTTTTAGAGGTTTGCAGGTTGGGTGATTTTTTCTCTTTTCAGTTAATTAAGTTTTAGCAGTCTTGTTTTTTGTTTTTATAATAATTTGTTTTATTATTATTATCCAAGTGCACCACTCGCCGCGTATTACCCTACACCCCCACTGTCATAAGAATTTGCTACGGGCAGCGAATCGCCTCGTTTCGGAACCGCCATTAAGTTTTAATCGATCTTTATTTACTTAGTTCACGTTTTGAAAAGATTTTTATAGGCTAATCTTGCGAAGTATCTACAGGTACAGTTGAGCGTGGTAACATTCTGTCCTTAAGCTGGCCTTGCTTATCAAAGAGTATCAATAGTACGCGTATCTCTACGCGAGGTCAGTTTATGCTAGCTTTTTCGCCCTCACTTGCAGCCTATTGTACTCACATATATTCACCAAAGTTATTGCTTCTGCTTTTGGTTAAACAACATGCTAGCAGAACCAATTATTTTTTTAAATTATTCCTATTATCTTAATAATATTATAAATGTGAAAGTGTGCATGGATGGATGTATGTTTGTTACTCAATCACGCCAGAACGGCTGTGAGGATCTGGATGAAATTTGGCATAGAGATGGATTATAGTCTGGAATAGCATAAAGGTTATATTTCATCCCGGTATAATGTTCTTTTGGGATAATAAATCACTTACCACGTGGGTGAAGCCGCTGGCAGAAGCTAGTTTAAATTATAACTTATTTTTTATTAGACAGAGCAAACCACCGTACCATAACATTGTTTTGAACTCGCTCATTCATTTATCTCAGACACCCACAATGCAAGCAGAAACCCTTATTTATTAATCAAGCTTAACTAAATACCTTTCTATCTCAAGTAATTAATGTGCTCGACATTGATAAGCCAAAAAGGACACTGTGTCATTAAAGCACAAAAGACTTCGGGCTGATTTTTGAATTAAGTATTTAAAGTTAAGAACGAGTTGAGTAGGTATTTGTTAAACTATACTTCATCCTGAGAAAACCTGTCAAAATTTGGCATTTAAGGAGGGTTTGAAACGTTCTTAACCTCAAATATTCAATTCAGAAATCGGCCCATAATCCGATTAAATTTGTAACAAGATATGTAATGGGAACCAAAAATATAACTTTTAATCTTATCATGAATAACTGACTGCCTTGCCGGTTCCCATTTAAAATTAAATACCGAATAAATTTCTTTGAAAATATGAGCAAAGAGATCGCAAATCGAAGACTATATCTGTCAATTACTGTGCCCGCTATAAAGAAAAAAACAAATAAAAAAGCAAAGACGGCGAGACGGCCCGTCCCGCCAAAACAAAATGGACGAGTGTGGTAGCGTTCGAACGTCAATAAGCGATGTTTTTAGGGTTCCGTACCCAAAGGGTAAAAACGGGACCCTATTACCGAGACTTCGCTGTCCGTCTGTCTGTCTGTCTGTCTGTCTGTCTGTCTGTCACCAGGCTGTATCTCATGAACCGTGATAGTTAGACAGTTGAAATTTTCACAGATGATGTATCCCTGTTGCCGCTATAACAACAAATACTAAAAACAGTATAAAATTAATATTTAAGAGGGGCTCCCATACAAAAAACGTGATTTTTTTGCAGTGTTTTGCGATAATGGTACGGAACCCTTCGTGTGCGAGTCCGACTCGCACTTGGCCGGTTTTTTTTGTTTTTGGTTCCTATTCATGTTTGGATGTCCGCATAAACTGTGCTAAATTTCGGTAGATATAGAGATAAATGTGTAGTGGGGATTTGAGTTTGATTTAGAGGGTGTAAATGATTACAATCGTAATGTATAAAATAGAAGGTGCATCACGAAAATAATTATGGAATTCAAGAATTATGGAACGATCAACATTTAGCCATTACCTATTTTTCAAAATTCTGTAGTAATAAACAAATTACAAGTGATCGACAAAGGTCAGAGGACTGTCCAGAAGCGTGATCTTAATTAAAACTATGAATCGGCAAAAAAAAAGCTTAATAGCTAATAATGACTGAGGATCGAGCCCAGAAGAAGCTATGTCCCGCAATAATTAAAAAGATAACCCAGGTCCGAATAGAAAATAGGGTCAGTGCCCACTCAACCCGATTAGACTCAACCCGAAGAATAATACCTGCAAATTTCTGTTTTTTTTATGCGTAAAAACGTCGATGTACAGTCAGGCAGAAAGGTATTTATTTAACGCTTGCACCACAGAGAATATAAAATTTAAATAATGTTTGGATAAATAGATCAATAATTAAACAAGTAAATACTCATGCTTTGTATACGCTTTGTACTTAGTAGTAAAAATCGGGTCAGTGCCCACTCAACCCGATTAGACTCAACCCGAAGAATAATACCTGCAAATTTCTGTTTTTTTATGCGTAAAAACGTCGATGTACAGTCAGGCAGAAAGGTGTTGATTTAACGCTTGCACCACAGAGAATATAAAATTTAAATAATGTTTGGATAAATAGATCAATAATTAAACAAGTAAATACTTATGCTTTGTATACGCTTTGTACTTAGTAGTAAAAATCACAGCTTATTGTTAATTATCATTACAATCTTATAGCTAATGGCACGGTGGTATTATTAGATAAGTGATTATAATTATTAGGTTAACAAGTAGGTTCTAAAATATAAAAAAAATATGATTTACTAAATTATCTTTAAAAAATAAACATTAGGTATCTTAAAGAATTCAGGACTAGGTAGGAACAACACAATTAAAAGATTAAAGTTTTTAGCAATACAATAATCAACAATTACAATAATCAACAATTAAAAAATAAACAATTTTCTCTAAATAGTCAATACATGGGGGTTTGGTGAAGCCCTTGGAGACACATCCAAAAATATTCATGGGAGTTTATTGATGATTCATCACTGTAGACTACTTATCTAAAGATGACGATAATGATCCCAACACAAAATTAAAATAAAAAATCAGCCAAGTGTGTGTCGGGCTACGCGAAGTAATAGGGTTCCGAAGTTGCATAACAATGCGGACTAAGAAGAGGCTTTGTTGTTGTTACATGAACATTAAAACGGATTCAGCAGCACACAACGTCTAAAAACGGGCCCACAAAGGATGATGTTTTTTTTTAATCTCGCGTTAGACCACTATCTCGCCTGATGGTAAGCGATGATGTAGTTAACGGTGAAGCACGCTTGTCTAGATGTAACCTATTCACTCTTGACTTAAACTAAAGAAGGACTAACTGATAACTGAAGAAGGAGTTATAAAATCCAACTTCGCAACTGAAGATAGAAAAATATTAGCTATTTGAGTGGTACTCAAATAGATAATATTTTTTTCCGCGGGTGTGAATTGCGAAAGGAGCCGATACAAGCGCGCATTAGAGCCACAGGGGGAATAGTATGGTTCGTTCCTGGATCCTTGCACGCACGCTCCTTGTTTATTTGTAAAGAAAAATTTCGTATTTATTCACCTGTAATCTGCGGTATTCACTATTTCATGCTGGAAAGTTTTACGCTACTCAATTAGTGATGTAGTCGGGTCAAATATTGACTTTATAGATGGCTATCTACCAAAGAAAATAAGTTATTTGCTTGGATATCGATTAGATTCGACTACAGACCGGAACTGCCAACGACTCCGGCCACTCCAATGCGTTATTAGAGATTAATTATTAATTTAGAAATTATTATTATTAAGGATGTTATGATTTTATTTTTGTATATTTTTACATGGTTCATAAGAATATATTTACTATCTGTTTTACACAGCTAACAACGTTATTTAAGTAATTTTTCAATGGCATTTGTACAAAAAAATTACTGTGCCAAGTACATTTTATAAGTTGGTCGACTATTACTCGTAAACTTGTAAAGCCTGTTATGATTTTATTTTTGTATATTTTAACATGGTTTGTAAGCATATATTTACCCGGTTTTACACTGCTATCAACGTTATTTAAATAATTTTTCAATGACATTTGTACAAAGTTTTTACTGTTCCAAGTACATTTTATAAGTTGATCGACTATTACTCGTAAACTTGTAAAGCCTACTTATCCGTGATAATTTTCCTTTTAATTTCGTTATATTTACTACTTCCGTGAATTTTTTCACATAGCCAAGAGCAACCATTTCGCTGGTAGGGGGGGGACACTTGACTCTAACATAAATTTGCAATTTAAAGCTTAATTTTACGCAGACGGATCTCTGAATCGAAAAATGGTTTCAACAAACCCATAATATTTTTGAATGGCCTATCCAACGATACCCCACACCATAGGATAGATGAGAAAAAAAAATACATCCCAACTTTAAACTATGGGAACTCTATGGGAGGTACAAGAAAAAAAAAATATTTTCATGATTTTATGTTACCACTTTGTCGGAATTATTAATATGTATATCCATGCTAAATTATAGCTTTCTAGTGCTTAGATTCTTTGAGCTAAGCTGCGGACGGACAGACGGACAGAGCGAAACTATAAGGGTTCCTTGTTGAGTTCGGAACCCTAAAAAAGGGAAAGAAAATATGAGATAAAAACTTCGCCTCTAAATATGCGACGTTATCATTTATCAGTTTATCACGAAATTGACAACATAATGAAGATCGGCGAAAAGTCTTTACTAACACAACCTCAAAACGAAATTAAAAGAAGAATTTTTGATCTTCGCTGATAATGTTATATTCCCGTGTTGTAAACTTATTTTGTAGTTAATATTAATTTGCATTGCTGCCCCGGGCGTAGTGTCACTTGTAATCGCACGAAATCAGTTATTTTAATAAATGCCTGGATCCAGTGTCAACAACAGACAGTCTGCAAATTACTTAAATGTGAAAGATATTTTTTGTTTATTTTCAACGTTTTGCAGATAGAAAATGTGGTCTGTCAACTACATAAAATTAAACACTTTCCTTAACAAAGAGAAACGTAGCTAATCGCTTGTTTTACTCGAAACTACATAATATGTCCTATTTTAAATCATGCCTACAACGTCATAATAGCATCTAAAGAGGCTACAGGGGATAGTAGAGTAGTAAGATGTTCATTTATCTTTAGATGCGATCTCTATATTAAAATTAGGGAGCGTTGGCAGCATGCAAAATACATACGAGTATTTACAAATCTATGTTATTGTAAAACTGCTATATATTCTTTCTGTTTGTGGAAATATTTATGCTGTAACACAAATAACTAAAAAAGAAAAATTGTTTGATACTTATTTGAAAAACATTACAAGCTTTACGAAATAATTTAATAATTAACTGCCTTCTGTTACTGGTTGATTCGATTATAATTTCAATATTAAAAAAAAACTGTTAAAAACGTGCTTAAATCTGGATGTTTGTTATTAAATCACGCCTCAACGGCTGAACTGATTGGAACGACATTTGGCACGGGTAATCCTTTTTATCCAGGTATTAATTTTACGTGGGACAATTTATTACATTCACAAAGCCCTACTCAAAAGATTTCTGACAGTAGGTAAGTACCTACTAATTATGGCCACCTTCTCCTACCTTTCTAAACTCCTACGCAAATAAAAATTATTGAATTATTCTGTTCAAAAGGCCTCACAGAAACCATTTTAATTAAACCAAATTGGTTGCAAGCGAAGTCTGTACCGAAAGTAATATTGCCATATTGTTCATGCAGCAGCCATATGAAAGTAACGACAGGTCTTTGACTTGATAACTACTCTCTGGGTAGATGGAATAGAAAAGGAATATAAAATAAATACATTTTCACGACTTCGTCCCTGGGGAACAATTTATTTATGATAAATCAAAAATATTTCCACGGGAACATAATACTGAGATAAAGAATATATTAAGTCCTAATCTAAGCCATGATAGATAATACCAAATTTTATCCTAATCGGTCCAGAAGTTAGTAGTCAGTAGAGAAGTATACAATGGGCAAATATGCAAAAATATTAGGTCAATATTGTAAGTCTTTTTGAAGGCTCCACTCTAATCGACGCGGTCACCAAAACAACGGAAAATATACCTTCGATTAAATACAATAAATAACAAGCTATAATTGTTAATTTGATTGAAGTGTTGAGTGGAGTAAATTACTTAGATTATAAGGTTTAGTTTTTACCAAAAACAATCAATGAAACAAAGTAAAGTATATAAAATTAAAGATTTTTTTTGCAGACACAAACTTTATCCACAATAAAACAAAACAATAAAAATACCTATTTATATTTTACTTCAAAGAATTATACTGGCGTTTATGTAATAGCACCCATTACATTTTTCACACCTGAGGCAGTTAATGGTTTTGAGATAATATTTCATCTTTTAGTACCGAGGCTGCCTACATAAATTTAACAAATGGAAAACAGGAACACTTGCATACTATTTAAGATTATTCACGAAGATTATTCATTCATTCTATTTACGACTTTATTATTGTGCTGCTCAAATTGTAACGAACTAGACCGCAGTTTTTAGTTGTGAGCTTATCAAATTATTAGATCGTGTTTTCACGTTTTGGAAATAAGATAAAATTATTTTATGTACTCGTACAAACAGACATGCAGGTTGATTCCTAGTCTTTTCACAAACTATATATGATGGGTTTGACTTCCCGTCTAACCCGATGCAGCTGAATACAAATACTAATGTAATTAACACGTTTAATAATGATCGGACCTCCAGAACCCAGTTATTGCGTAGAAAAATACTTCTTGGAAAATTTGGTTGTCATGCTTAACAAATTCGAACTCCGTCACGAGCTCACGACAGCATGAAATCCTCAAATGACAGGTGGGACCAACGGTTAAACGTTAAATAAACTTATTACTAAACTGAATCTTCCAAAATGTAATTTCAGCCGCTAAACTTTTGTAGATTATTATCATAATATCTAGTAACATCAAATGTACCTACCTAATTAACATGAAAACTTAATAAATACGAATTAATTATTGACTAATAATAATATGTTTGGATTCTGTCCATTTGCATTAAAATTCACCAGTTACTAAAGTAAGCATAAAATATTCAATTCTATTATTTGCAATTTAGAATGCATATAGTCACATTCTGTACACCAGCGCACGGCGGCCAATAAATAATATGAAACTTGTTGTTAGCTTTCATGCAAATTGAACTCGGTGAGCAGTTTTTTTTGGTCGTATTTGTAAAATATAGCAGCGGTGAGTGTGCGTAAAAATCATTGGACATGCGATCGGTTTCTTATTAGCGTTGGAAGGTTCTACGTGACTAAACGGTAAGGGTTTTCTATAATTAACTAAAAAAATATATATTGAGATTCAGAAACTATTGGTTTTTTTTTTCTTTATGCAAATTACGGAATAAATACAGTGGTCTATTCAAATTAATGATAATACAACAAAACCCAGCAAACTAAACTATTATTATAAAGAAGTAAAGTTGCTTGTCTGTATATTTTATGTTGGTAAAATTAATGATCCAATTACGACAATTCTTTCACTGTTACAAAACTAACTTTGACTGAGTGCCATAATCATAAGGCATTTTTTTCTATCATAAAAGGTATAGCATAATTTGCAACTTTTTAAGATAGAAAAAATGCATTGTTCTTTGAGTTAAATCAAGGAGTGAAGCGGCGGGAAAAAAAAGGTAGTATATCATCTCACAGACAGAACCACAAACATTCTATCCTACATTCATCGTATTAAACTATTTATACCACCAACATAAATACAGAAAAATATTCCACTTCACCCCAACTTTTAATTTACCCAGTTAAGCATACAAACATATCTGGAACACTGTGTTCATGTAAAGCTGGCGACTTTGCCCAATATACCGAGTATCTATTTTTATAAATAATTATAAAATGAAAAATTTATGATACAGCCTAAACTAAGGTTGTAAACTTATTCTCCGTCTCTACAAATGTAGCATTTCCGCAAGAAATTGTACCACACTTATAAATACACATTCATCAGCGCAGCTGTTATATATTTTTATTTACTATTCAATATAAAACGGTAAATATCACGCATATTTACCGGGTTTACTCTAGCAGAATCGGTGCGTTTTACGGTAATACATCAAGCCGTTCAACCGTATACCGGTATGCAAACTGACTGCCCACATAACCGTCGAACCTTGCCACTAAATCTCCCATCTTCTATACCTATAGACTTCTGTACCTACATATAAACAAAATTGAAGTTTTGTCTGTTTTTTTTTTTCTAAATAATAACGTTTTATTGAATGCATGTGAAAGTATATACGGTACTAATAACAAATACGCATTATTAGATTTTTGTCTGTCTGTCTGTTTATTATGGCAGGAATGTAAGGTGATTCAGGCTAGGACAAAAATAATGTTATAATATTTATTGTATGCATACCAATAGACAACACTTAACAGACTTGATCTTGTGAGTCATAAAGCTTTCTCGACTGGCAATAGAGACAGAACATTATTGGAGACCGTGGCCAAAGGGGTAAATTGGGCATTAGCACCTAAGAAAATATCACCTGCCTGCCCTTATTCCATGTTACTTGGGGCTGGCACAAAATGATTTCTTCTTCCATCCTCTGTTGTCAACCGCCAGGTTATAAGGACCGTTAGGTTTGGTGTATATCTAAAAATAAATCCAGCTCAACAACTGACAAAAAATTTCAACGACAAAAAATCACCCGCTTTGCCCAGAAATTAAATATTTAAAAGGCACCATTTATAAAAATACCAGGTAATTTACGACTCGTTTGTCACAGATGGATCGTAAAGGCTGGAATTTAATTTAAAGACTTCATTAGAAATGAGTCGTAGCCCGTAGAGTTGTCGTAAACTTGAATTTAGCTTTCAAATGTGGAACGATAATGTTCAGATTATATTTATTACGTATCATCAAAGAGTATTTTGGGGAGGAGCATGATATTATTGAGTTTCCTCAAATGTATGTAAGGGGTTTTGCTGAGTTCTGGTAGTCTGGTACAGAGAGTTTAGTCGTTCGCAGCTAAATGCCAATATTATAGTTAGTGCGGCCATCTATAACCCAGTAGCTGGGTCGTTAGTGTTAACGACTGTGGAATACAAGCCAGGAAGAAAGATATAAATAAATATAAAATATGTTGTCAAATTCAAGGGTCTCTATTCATAAGATATTTGAACAAAGTACCCTGGGTAAATAGAAATTTGGAATCTAATATAGTAACTAAGCCATTACCCGAGTGCTTAAATCATATAGCGATTCTATTAGCAAATAACATAGTTTATGTAACATAACTTTAATGCAAACTTGCAAGAACATAATTATTTGTTCGGTAACAAAACTAACATTGGAAACCACAGCGGTTCCGAGTTTACGTGACATAAAGTACTTTATAATTTTAGTCAAATTAACTGCGAATAGTTGAAGTCAAACTTATAATGTTTCATACTTTATTAATTTTACGCGCCAAGCTACAGCTCTACGGCGTAGCACGCTATGTGCTACGGTCACGTAGTCATCACTTACTTACTACTTTATTACCGACGAATTTTGAAAGCTTGTATGTTTCGAAAATTCAAGGCATTGCATGTCTATTATATGGGTACATTACATGTGTTACTATTTGTGACGCATGTCCTCACGTGTTGTCGGTTATTGAAGAGAACTTGTAAATATACCTGAGAAAAATCTTTACCAAAATGTGTATGTTGTTTTGAGGATAACAAGTTATGGATGGATTAGAAAGGAGTCCAACCTAGACTACACCCACATTTCACATAAATCTTTAGGTAAAATTTTAAACATTCGAGTTGTATTTGATCAAATAGCAATGTTAAATAAGTTGAACAACATATTTTTAGCTTACTGAACTAAAATCGAGAAATCAAATGCTTTTGAAATTACTTAGTTAACCTAACAATAGCTGACTGAAAGTCTTTCAAAACGTTTTAGTAAATTAATAGTAAATCATTATAAAGGGTCTTTCAACAAGGACGGGTCGATATTAAAATTGAATAAAACAAGATGTGTGTGAGATATTATTTAAATTTAAAAATTTTTTTTCGAAATTTATTTTTTATGAGTCAACCTCCTCCTTTTTGGAAAGTCGGTTAAAAATGAGCCTGATTGCGCCACAATTTATTAATTGCGTTTCGCGATAAATATAATAATGTAAAACCATAATTCTGACCCTGTCATTTCAATCGGATTCAAGGAAACAGTTTTGAATTCACTTAGCGCACTGCGCAACACGTATTTACTAAATACTTTATTTGATGATTTATTTGTATCAAAAATAACGAAATACTATTTAGTTATTTTTTGTACAAATGCGCTTTGCCGTGCCTGAACCAGTGATATCAACGTGAAACAAATAAAATGCTTAGAATAGAATAGAATGCATTTATTTGTCAGAATATTGTACAAAGCTGTTATGAGAATTATATATTACGATCATAATATTCTGCCGTTTCCGGCGTACAAATATGGTTTGTAAAATTATGGGGCATCATTACATTAAAATTAAGTCATTAGAATTACAAATAATTTAAATAAATTGAACAATAAAATAGTTGTAAAAGAGATTAATTATATAAGTCAAAATTCAATGAAGTCAAGGAGATAAAATATGATTTAAATTCAAATATTTAAGGTAAATTTTTCATTCATAAAATCTTCAGTTGAGTAATAACATTTGCTTAAAAGAAAGTTAAATAATTTAAACTTAAATGTTCTGAGGCTGAGAGTTTTAAAGCCATCAGGTAATTTGTTATAAACAGTAATAGACATGCAGTATACACCATTAGAAAAAAACTTAATTCTACGCCTAGGAACATTAAGCATATGCACTTTGCGGCTGGGTCTGGATACAACATCGTTATGCAAGTCATATTCATTTCTGTTTTGGTGTACAAATATACAAATTTCAAAAATATATAGAGCCGGAAGTGGCAGTATTTTGAGTTTTTTAAATAGTGGTACACAACTGTCCAGTGGGTGCGCTCCACAAATTGAGCGTATACATTTTTTCTGAGCACGAAACACTCTATTAAGGTCAACAGAATTACCCCATATTATAATGCCGTAACGCAAAACTGATGAGACATAGCCATGGTATGCACACAGTGCCGCATTAACACCAGCCACACGTGTTAATCTATATAAAACGAAAACAAATCTATCAATCTTCTTACATAGATCATCAATATGAGATTTCCAGTTACAGTTTTTGTCAATTATTATCCCCAAGAATTTTGCGTAATCAACCTCTTCTATTGTCTCATTTCCATATTGTATTTTAAGTCGTGGACGCGTACTGTTATATGTCTGGAATTGTATCATTTTTGTTTTCTTAATATTAATATGAAGATTATTGTGTTCAAGCCATGTAATAATTTTATTTAATGTCATGTTTATTTCATTTTGGTACTCAATAATATCATCATTTTCTTTTATAATACTGAGGGTCGTATCGTCAGCGTATAGTATGCAATTGTGGGCAGTTATACCAGGCAAGTCATTAACATATAGCAACAATAAAGGTGGCCCCAGTATGGTCCCTTGAGGAACACCGCAGTTATTTTCGCGATAATGAGACCTATATGCGAGCTTTTGATTTCCTGATTGTCCCAAAATCTCAACACATTGCTGTCGATGTGTAAGGTAGCTTTCGAGCCATTTCAACGCGTTTCCTCTTATACCATATCGGTCTAATTTATAAATTAACAGTTTATGGTTTACGAAATCAAAAGCCTTGGACATGTCTAGAAAAATGGAGACAATTGGTAGTTTATCATTGAGGCTTTTAGTTATTAATTTTAATAGAGCAAAACAAGCTGTTGTGGTCGATTTATTTTTTCTGAAACCAAATTGATCTTCACTTAGAATTTTGTATTTGGATAAAAAACCGGAGAGTTTTTCATGCATGACCTTTTCAAAGATCTTCGATAATATTGGAATAAGTGTTATGGGGCGGTAATTATTCATATCACTTCTATCACCTTTCTTATGGATTGGTTTAAAAATTGAGAATTTTAACCGTGAAGGGAATAAACCTTGCATAAATGACAAATTAATAATGTGGCTAATATGAGTTGATAAAAATGTGGAGCATAATTTAAGGATTTTTGTGTTAATGTCATCATAGCCTGTAGAGTTGGTCGATTTTAAAGAGTTTATTATCTTATATACATTGGTGTCATTAGTTGGGGTCAAATACATAGTATTTGGGTGATAAGTCATCTGTGGTGTGTAGTCAATAGATGGGTCAATAGTATTATTAGTAATGTCAATAAAAAAACTGTTAAAAATGTCAGCTATCTTTTCAGGTTGAGTGTAAGTTTGATCATCTAATTGAATTTTATTTATGTTTTGAGAATTTTGTTTTTCGCTGGTATTACTTTTTATTACTTTCCAGGCAGCCTTACATTTGTTGCTGGATTGGGACAAATAACGCGTGTTCTCGCATTTTTGTGCCTGCAACATGCTTCTTTTTAGAATACTAGTATATTTACAGTAGGTGTTCTTATGACGTTTTTTATTTGCTGTTGAGAGACGATATTTTAGATATAGACGCCGTTTGTTTATACAACATTTTTTTATGCCTTTTGTCATCCAATTATGTTTTAAGGGCTTAATAGTTATTTTAAACTTGATTTGAGGGAAACATAAATTATAAAATAATAGTAGAATGTCATGGAAATAATTAAATGCAACTTCAGTATCTTCAGTCTGGTAAATATCTGAGAAAGACAATGTAGATAGACAGTTTACAAACTTAGCTATATTATCTTGATTAAAATCGCGTCTTTTTTCAAAATAAAATGGTCTTTTAATATTTGCGGTGTCTACCGTTACCTCAAAGCATATAGATTGTCCTGTTTCGTGATCAGATAGAGCTAGGTAGTGTATTTGGGGTTTAACACTTGGTATATTACTCGTAATTAAGTCAAGGCAAGATAGTTTTCTTGTTGGATTTGTAATATGATTATTTATGTTATAGTTTTTTAAAATAGATTCTAGCTCTTTGAAATGTTTATCTGCTTTTATAACGTCTATGTTCCAGTCACCACATAATATGATGCTTTTATTATTTCTTTTTATAATCTTTCTTAAGAGGAGGTTTAAATTTTCAAAAAATAATTTAATGTCTGAGTTTGGTGTGCGGTAAATGCAGATAACAAAAAGTTTTAAGGTTGTGATTTCAATTGCACAGTATTCGAAATAATATAACTTGGGCTCAATTAAATTACTTATAGGTTTGCAATCAAGGTCTTTTTTGATCATTATACAAGTCCCACCTCTACGTTGATGAGGCCTTGAAAAGGCTGACACTACTTTATAGTTTTTCATAGTAAGATTGGATTCTGCCCCTTGTCGTATAAATGTTTCACTGAGACATACAATATCTATATTCATATAAGATTTTTCTAGTTCCGTTATTGATAATTCTAGAAGGTCTTTTTTACTCAATATACCAGCTATATTTTGATGTAGAAGAGAACATTTGCGTCTAACCTCGAAAAAACATCGATTGGCTAGTGTTTTCACCATTGCTTAATATTATAGGTTTAGAATTATGATTAGTGGCAATAGGCTGTTTTTTAAAATAATATGGGATAGTTCCTTTTTTGTGCATATTTGTTTTTGTAACATTGTTAACATAATACATATGTTGCACATCTTTGTTGACACGTCTTGATCTCAATTGTGAAGTTACTAATTTCTGGTAGTTTATGTTGTCGATTTCTATATTTATTTTATAACACATAAAGCGCTTCGATACAAAATTATAGTTAGTAGCGCTCATCATAACATCAGATGTATCAATGAATTGGCAGTTTGGATAGTTTCTCACTATCAGTTTTATGTGTTTATTTAACTGATAAGTATTTAAGTAGCGATTATTTAGAACGCTTAGGATGAACACTTTGTTATTTTTTAGTTTATGAAGTAAAGAACATAACTCTGTTAAAAATAAATAGGGATTTTTATCGTTACTTCCAATACCTAATACGATAATGTCATCACTTTGTAGTCCTTTTGATAATTTATCAAAGTTGCACAGGACTTGTGTACTCGTTGCATATGGTTTTGAGATGCCCGATACCGTGTAAATGTTGTTCCATTTATTATTATGTCTTTGTGTTGCTATTTCTTGAGCAAATTCCCGAACTTGTTGATCACCTAAAACTAGTATCCTCGGAGTAGATATGTTTTGGCTCAGTTCTTCTGCTTTTTCTGTATTTGAGGAAGAAATTATTAAATCTTCTTGTCGAGTATTTTGAATCAGCTTGGGTGGATACTTTATAGGTGCATTTGGACTCTTATTTTGGTCCATAGCTGTCGCTAAATGATGTGTCTCTTTGTTCATGATGTCGCGCTTAAGTAGTGGTGGTTGTGGAGTTTTGAGTTCATTGTTTACTAGATCAAAATCTTGAGTCTTTAGGGGTGTAGAATGGGTAGATGTACCAGACTTTCCAACGAGATTTAGAGGTGTAGAATAAGTAGATGCACTGGTTGTTCTAATGAGATTACGTTTACGTGAGGTTTTCGGTGTCATGTTTTTCACGTCGGATGAGATAATCTTTTTATATGTATCAATAATTTTCTGACTTTCGCCTATATCCATTTTTAGTCGAAAGTTTTCGCTGTTCAAGTTTTCAATCTCTTGATGTGCTGATTGAAGTTCCATTGTTAATTGTCTAATTGTCTCGTTGAGGTTGATCATAGTGTCGCTATCATTCATGGCCGTGCCCGGCAAGCTCTTCATGGTAGTATCGAGCAATGTCGAATTATTTGTAAACAAATGATCGAGTGAGTTTGCCCGTCTTGGCTTTCTGGTTGTGATGTTATCCAATTCCATTTCAAAGGAGTCTATAATGGTAATAATATATTAGGTTTTATTAGTTTGAAAATTAATAAACAAACAATAAAAGAAAATGAAATAAAAAATAAAATTAAATAAAAACAAAAACAAGATGAATCCAAAATTTTATTTTCGTCGGTGTCCAAACTGTGATTTGAACCCGCACTTGCGAGATCGTACCGACGATGCTAGCCTCCGCGCCACGAGACTACTTATTTAGAGTCTCAAATTGTTAGGCTATTTCTTAGGGCAGTAAATCCAGTGATGGCCCGTCGTCCTGCGTGACCATATAAGGTAACAAAACGCTCCGCACACACTTTTGATGAATCACTTTGGGGATTTTTGATGAATCACCTTCATAACACAAAAGTCTTTTGTTCGTTGCTCACTTTCTTGAATAGTTTTTTGATTGTATAGGGCGCACTGGTTGTTATTAGTTTATTTTGATACGAGATTATTGTCACTTATACTTTTTACTATCGATTGGTGTAAGTTAAGACTAATTTTGTGAGTATTTATAATTTTAAGAAAATAATAACACGGAGCTTCAAGTATTTGCATGCGCTTCGTACGACGCGCACTCAACGACCCCTTACTAAGATAAAAGTGATATAAAACCGACACAATATATTTAACTATCACATCTTCATCATATTGAATCTATAAACGGAACGAATGTAGAATCAGATATAGCAAATGATCAATGGTACAGAAACATGGTTCCCCCTGATATGATTGAGAAGGCTGACATGTTTATCGTTTATTTGTGGGTGAAATAGCAAGGTAGGTTTATATCTTTCATAAGTAACATTTCTCCCGTTGATATTTTGTGAAAATACGTTTATGTTGTCGTAAAATAAAATCATTCAGCAAGGTACCAATACTAAAGATACATAATAGAGAGCTGCATATTACCAACCCGCACTGGGCCCGCGTGGTGAATTACGGCCCATTCCCTCTCAAAAATAGAAGGCCTCTGTCCCAGCAGTGGGAATATTAATAGGCTGATGATGTGATGTGTGTGTATTGCTCAAGAAAATTTATGATTATTTTTAACGCCTATAAAATAGAGAGCCAACTGTTTAAACATAGTTTCTACATAACGCAAATTTAGTGAGGCCGTGCAAATGACACACTCACTCGTATTAGGCCGACAAAATTTAACTAAACCATCGACACGAAATGAAGAAGACAAGTATCCAATTGTCATGGGTCTAATCCAAGTTACTAGCTGCTTCTCAAAACTTCGGGGATTATCCTCTAATATACCTATTTTTTACCATTCCTTCCCGAAACGAGTTCCCTCACTACAATGTTTTTTTTTTTCACTATACATGAACATCAGCTTATAGCTTTTCCAATGTTGTGACACAGTCCCCTCTCTCCAAAAATATTTTTTCCTTCTTTTTGCTACCATTGCAGGCCTAAACAAAGGCCCAAAATTTTCATCCATATGCTAACGCCCGCTGAAATATAGCGACACTAATTCGAGTGGTCACTGCTCCACAATGAGATCGTATAATCATCTCATACATTATTATATCTGGTGAGGTGTTTATGGGGTAAAACAGAAGTCTCGTTTTGAGCCTTCCTTGAGTATCTCCGTCGGTATTCCGTTTAAGTGATGAATAAGAGAATTATTTGAATAATGTCCTCCTAAACCTTTTCCTCGATGTGGCGACGTGCTATTCCCTGGTGTTAAAGACGTATGATAATTCGGATAAGAAATGACTGAATACAAATTAAGTACTTAGCCTGAAATCCAAATAGTTTACTCAATACTGCCTTGTTGGTCTAATGGTAGCAAGCCCTACTATTGACTATGTGGTCCTGGGTTCGGCTGTCGGGTCGGGCAAAGTGTTCCCATCAGATTTTTAGACAGTAGCGGCTGGATCTCGATTTTGTGCTGGTTTGATCGCATTAGGATCTATTTGATGGACCTTCAAACTAATTGTCGGAATGCAGGTGTGCTATAAGTATACCTCTGGTTGACTCACCGTGGAATACAGATGTTATGTTGTTTTCTTACAGGATGTCGATTATTTACCTTTATTTGAGCTTAGGATGTCCATTATTTACCTTTCATTAACCTTCTTTCCTTCTTTATTATGTGGTGAGGCCACTCTTTACGAAACAGCCATACATCTTACTAATTGACGTTATCTCGGGCCGCAGGACGTTTGAGCTTTTATTTATTTTTTCCTCCACACACACGTGTCGTGGTGTAAATATGAATGTCGGGCTTTTTGTGGAGTGTCGGCATTTGAAATTCATCGAATATGTTTAGTGGTTGTTTGTGATGGTTTTTGTGTAATCTAGAGCAAATAATAAAATTCCAGGAAAGATATTATAAAATGCTTTAAAAATACTTACGAAGAACTTAATTATTTCATAACATATCAATCCTAGGTCTAGTCAGTTTCAATCAAACATATTTGATAACTTTACAACAACATACCACGTGCGCGTATTTTATTACACTCAGTGAGGGACGACCGAATATATAAGAATGAGGTAATAGATGAAGGTACATATTTTATTTGCCCTACTCCTTTGTTATGAAAGAATTTAGTAGAAGTCTCCGGTTTCTTAAAGACGACGACAGTCGCCAACGACCTTAATGGAACAAAACGCGCCCTCGTTTCATACCCGCGCGACCCAAAATTGGGTAGTTTTTTTACTTTTCTTACCATTAAATCAAAATATAGACAATTCAATTGTTTAATTGTATTTGAGATGGTGAAAATTTCATTAAAATACGCCCGTCGATTTTGGTGCGATTGTCGTTTTTTTGTCCGTGTTACACATAACTGACTGTTTAACTAATTAAACTATGTTATACAAACAAATTTCAAAATTGTCGTCGAACAAATTAAAAAAATGGTTTAATATATAGTAGCCGGCATGTAAGTTGGCAAGGTTTTGGCGTAGTCGGTGTAAGTTTACACATATTGCGCGTACTGACCAAGCCATGGTCCATCGATCCTTGTGTCAACTGACCAACCAATCGCGCGCTTGGAACGTTCGACGCGCCCCACTTCTCTACAAAAGTGACCTAAAAACCTACTTCTGCGCAAATAAAGACTCTTGTCAACTTACGTGCCGGGGATTATAACATACCATTTTCCAAAAACTTACAACTATCCGTTTAGACGTGATTCTCATTTTAAAATCAGCTACTTACTCTTTACGCTTTAAAGCGTGTCCGTCCCCATCAAACATGGCGTCGCACCGTGTTAGCAGAAGCCAAGGGTAGAGCGCGAAAGAGTGACCTTTCGCGTTGGAGGACTACGTTATCCGTAACTAATGAGCCCTCTGCCCTATTTGGGGGCCCATAGGATATTGAGTCTGTCTTAAAGCATCGCATTAATAGACCATACGCCTCTTCTTTCTTTGCAATATGATCCAAAGCTACTCTTATCCAGCTACTACTGGCCATCCTGTAAAGATATCCTGAAAATATCCTTATATCGAGGATGAAACATTCCAAGTGCACTACTTTCTTCAGCGAAAAGTTTATTTATTTATTTATTTATTTATATACACTTTATTGTACACCTTAATAAACAAGAAAAAAAGAAACTTAATACTATAATATACAATGGGCGGCCTTATCGCATTCCGCGATCTCTTCCAGGCAACCTGGAATGGACAGAAATACCTGGACATGACATGGGGTTGTCAGTGGTGCGACAATAGCAACAATAAACATAAAATAGATACTCACTAGAAACAAAAATACATACATATGTTAAATAATAGATACATAAATACATACATACTTAATATATAAGCACATTATGTCAAAAACCAAGAGCACAATCACAGCGATAGGTAATGTTCTTTGATGAGTTTTTTAAATACAGGCAACGACTGAGCACGTTTTATTGAGAGTTTATATTTGTGAAATGATAAACTTGACTAGTTTGAAGCGGGGTTGACGGACAAAAATGTGGCCGATATCGATACTGTGGGAGTTATCTGACATGACTTCCAGGATTGAGTGAAAGGATCTACAATCATCATCTGCCTAGCCTTTTTCCCAATTATTGTTGGGGTCGGCTTCCAGTCTTACCGGATTCAGCTAAGTACCAGTGTTTTACATGGAGCGACTGCCTATTAGACCTCCACAACCCAGGAAGGAAAGGATCTACAATAACTGTTATAAATAGTTATGTAATCAAATTACTTATTTACCTTTGAAAACATTCAAATCTGCCCCGCACTAAACAAATTGACAAGTTCTACCATTTCAAACTAATTCTAAATTCGAATGCGTGTTCAAATACAGCCAGAACTATTTTTCAACCAGCCTTCATGCCATAAGATGCCTTTTAGTAAGACCCATACCTACTTACTTTTGCATCATCTCTCCTAAATGCACTCCAATAATGATTACCAAGTGAAGTATTCCATGACAAATATCCCCAAAAACCCGAACAACAAAAAGTATAAAAATCCGATCTCTATCATGAATATGATTTGTGTTACATAAAGTGATCCGCAGTCCGAGTGTCCTTAATATGAGTTTGAGACTTAACCTACGGAGGGGTGCTATCATTTGTTACTTACTCATGTTTATTTTAGTTTACTTTAACTCACGGTCTGGCTTAGCCAAAACAAAGCTAGAATGACTGAGGATTAAAACTTGAGCCATGAAAAATAAATATTACTTAGAATTTACACAGAGTAACTTTTGATTCAGTGAATGAGGTGTAAAAGTATGCCTCTGAGGGTTACAACGACAATAGGAACTCCATTGCTATTACTCTAGAAACTCTCAAACAAATAAAGATTCTTGAGTTTAAAACAATCTGAATATGGAGTGCATTATCAACACCGAATCAGAAAATATTCTCTCGAACTACCCCGCGAATCTCCAATGGTAGCAGCCAACCTCACATCCACTTCCAAGAGGCCTTCGCATGCCTTGTACCGGCTTTGTATGTAACTCCTCAGCAACTGAAGGGCAGGCTGACAGTCCTGTATCGAAATCGTCGACAAGTTTGCGAGTTTGCGGCCTCGAGAGCGTTGTTACCTACTACGAGAGGAATCGTACTTTGGGAGGTCATGAGGACTTTATTTGAATGCGAAGTTTCTATGTGTGAGGTTTTATTTTTTGGTCTTGAGATTTTAGAGCTTATGTTTATATGGTACTTATCTTGACGTGATGATGTGTCAAAATATTTTGTTGATATAAAATGGGTTAACAATTTAAAATCTTGAGTAAATTAGAAAATTTTAGAAGCACTTTTATTCTGTATGTTGCTTACCATCACAATTATTAATCATTTTCTTTGATTCAGAAATGCCTGTCCACCACCTTTCAATAAAATTATAAAAATAAAACATCCATGTAATTCGACTCACACTTGACAACATTTTTATTCATAAAACATGGCGACGACAAACCGTCGTGCGTCGTCATTTCCGTCACTTACTCATTTGTAGAGATGTATTTCCGGTCGCGTGCCGGATGCTCTATGAAAACAATCTACGCCGACTTCCAGTAGGCTTTTAGTCATAAATGCGAAGAATATCCATACAATATTCATGTGTCATGTTTCTTTTTGTCGACAAAAAATTTTAACGTAATGTGGGAGGTGATTTACCATAATATTATTGTTTTGGGGTATTTAAATTACCATTTCAGTTGGTAAAGTTATGGACTATGATAATTGAAAAGGAAAATTATTAAATCTTTAATGCCTATGATTTCCTCAAAATCTTGTTTAATTTGGTTATTTCATGATGTTTTATTCAGGCCATGTGTTTTGGTGCGCCGGTGATGAGTGGTACACCCCAATGAATGGTCCGGTGACGAACTGCCCTATCTATCCGTGGTAGCGCAGTATGCATGAGCATATCTCCACGTAAAAAAAAATGCCTGGATGTTCATTTATCTAATTTAATGTAAAAGGTTACGAGCTTGAAACTTGACCTAATATTACTATATGCTAGTGACGTGGGCTTACCAAATGATACCTGTATTATCTGGTAAGCCCACGTCCTAAAACTTGCTATTATATCTAACGACTTACTACTAAGGGTCTAAGGGTGACTTACCACTACCCAATTGATGCGAGTCCGTGGTAAGTTATTTTTATGACACAACCAAGACGTCCAACCATCCGTCAAGACTCAAAATGATCCGCAATTTTTTGTTTGAAAACGCCAAAACACAGGCCATTCTGCTTGTTACTTCTCAATATGAGAAGAGTCCTTTTCCCTGCAGTAGGAAACTTACCAGCCGACAGTTATTAGGACATTACATGCCTGACACTAATTCCTCTTTAAAACTTCTACCAGTGTTAGAATTAGAATTGGCGTCCCTCCAAGTCATACATTCGGTAATATTGGGTTTAAAATTCGCAATGTGGTCACGTCTGTCTGTGTATGCTAAGTTGAAAACCATTTGGTTAGTTAATGTAGATATTTGAAAAGGTTATTTTTCTAAGTATATTGGGTTGTAGTTATTGAAGGCTTAAATATTATATCAACTTAGCACAGCTAGCAAATTTTAGTGTTTTCCAATAATTATGAGGCAAAGCTGATGCACGTTAACAATACGAAAACGTCGAAAACTTGAAAGTTTTGTAAACGTATTAGCTACCATGCTAACTTAATTTGAGCTTTTAATAAAAGAAAATTAAATATTCTGTTGAATTCAAGGCAAAAAACATATAGTTTGGATTTTTCCACCTATAATCGTGCAATCTAAGAAGTTCGATGACGTTTCTTGTTTTACATGCCGCGATTACTCTGTACATAACAAATAAAAAAATCAAATTCATAATTAATTATTATGTAACTTATCTCTACATAGTTTAAAACAAAGTCACTTCCCGCCATCTGTACACTTAGATCTTTTAAACTACGCAACGCGGTTTTCATGCGGTATTCACATAGACATAATAAATAGTATGGACTGGAAATACCTACAAAAAAACTTGCCTACCTAAACCTTAAAATGTCACTTAAAATGGCTGCCCATGCTATGGTTGTGTCAATCACGGAACACACACACATTAATAATACAAAAGTAAACAACCATTTGACAGCAGGACTACCACGAACACAACCACAAAATTCGAATTCACCTAATATGGCGAATATGGCACGTACCTACAACTGTCACTACGTCATAACAAAATGTTGCCATAATGAGCAACAACTGAAATATTGTTGTCTCTTTTGTCAAACAAGATTATTACATTAGGAAGAATGAAACAAAACGATGTTTCACATTCTGTATCGTATTTCACTGATATTTATATAAGCTAATGTATGTATAGAACATCGCGGCGCCTGCATGTTTTTCCTAGCTCAATGGGTTTTCATCAATAGAAAGAGTAAGACACGAGGAAGGCTTTTTGTATTAATTTGTTACGGGTGAAGCCGGGGTGGGTCGCTAGTATACTATAACAATGAGTATATTTCGTAAGAATCACGTTTAATTATTATTAAGTATTTTTATAGCTTTCAAATCTGACTTCTTAGATTGTAACGAATCGGTTTTGTTAGCGCTTTATTTTTGCAAATAGGTCGCACTATCACATCCTCGTCCACGCCGGGAATAGGAGGCATCCGTCTCGACGATATTTCTGTGAAGTTACAAGTAGATCAGATACCAAATAATATCAAAGATCTTCTACTAATGAGCTTCAGAACCATCAAAATAACCACCAGGATAAAAGAAAACCATATCTCCATTTTCGTCGATATTGCTCGGCGTTCTCAAAGGAAGGCTGCGATAAAGATAACCACATTGGCATTTATCTCGATCCTGTGTATTAATACGGGGATCGGTACTCAATAGGAGCTTAGTGCCGAATTATGCGACCAACAGCGGAGGGTAGTCTTGTGATGAGAAAAGATTAGAGGGGGACAGTAGTGTATTATTGGGCATTCTATGCCACTGTCGGCAAGTAGCTCGGCCAGTGCGCCTCGCTACGCGACAGTGGCATAGAATACCCAATAATAAACGATCGACTCGACTGTGTAGTATATTAGTGTACTCACCTGAAGATCTTGTAAGAAATACCACTGGCTACCAGTAGCTGGGCGAGTACGCATTACTACATAAAGTAACGCTGAATAATGTAAGTACGATCGCTTCTCAAACAATCACTCTATCGTGAAAAACATGACTGTGTAGTATATTAGTGTACTCACCTGAAGATCTTGTAAGAAATACCACTGGCTGCCAGTAGCTGGGTGAGTACACATTACTACATAAAGTAACGCTGAATAATGTAAGTACGATCGCTTCTCAAACGATCACTCTATCGCGAAAAACACGACTGTGTAGTATATTAGTGTACTTACCTGAATATCTTGTATGAAATACCACTGGCTGCCAGTAGCTGGGCCTAATACTTCATCGCAACAGAATGTTTGAAGTATGTAAGTAAAACAACAGTCTATTCATTATACTTTAATTGCATCCAATAACGTTACAAGTTTTCTCATGTGTGTAACAACAGTCAGTTATCGTAAAATTTTGGTTGTTCTGGAAACAATGTGTCAGCCGAACGGACGAACTCTTGCAGTTTTCGCCACTGAGACGAATCCGCGTTGCTCTGGAACTTAACACGAACGAGCGCCTTCTTCCATAGCTCTTGAGAGTCGGTGAGGCGCGCGTCGCTAGCCTTGTAGACCTTGCAGTCTATGTAGTATTCACCGACCGTACTTGCTGTTCGACGCTCGCAACCGTTGGCCACACGGCTTACGAAGTACGATGGCAGACCAGATGAACCCGTGCTGTGCTCTGTGTCATTTTCATGGTTGCGACTGATACCAAATATATCAGTGCTGGTATTTGATAATTTGCTGAAAAATAAAACTGATGTTAATATGTTATCCTATTAAACAATTTATATATTTGTCATTTATACTAATTAGGGTAATCTCTGGAACTACTGAATTGAAAATAGTTTCTCTACTAGAAAGCTACATTATATTTCCTGAGTGACAAAAACTGTATTTTGTTTAGAATTACACCTGTGCAAATCCAGAGCAGGGCGTTAGATTAGGATAGAATATTAAGAACACATAAAAAATACACAAAAATAACAAACGAATTATTTGTAAAATCTATAAGACATAAGACTTAATTAATAGAAAGCAGCATTAATAGAGTTAATTCAAAATAAAAAATCGTTTACCTTGTTCGAATTGCATGAGTCGATGGTGAATCCGACTTGCGTTTCCCACTGACTTTTGTTGGTTTGCGAGTTGGTTTAGTTTTCTGATCAAGTGTTAGAGCTGGTTGACTATATTCACACTCAGAATCAGACCTGAAACAAAGATATGAAATGTTTTGTTTAAATCATGGCATGCTATAAATATACAAACAGATCACGGGTCTCAGTAAACACTTAAAATATTTTTACCCGACTGCGCTAGAAGGAGGGTTATATTATACTTACATTTTGCCAATCTGCAGTTAGAATTTCACTGAATTGATTTGATGAATATTAATACTGGTATTGACAACAACTCGAGATTTACACTATCTAATTATAACTGATGGTACAGAACTTCTTATAGACGACTTCCACACTTGCAAACTGCAATTAGATTGTTTAATGTACTCCAAAAACACGTAGCTTATAAAATCGATAACGCATTATAATTAATTGTTTCAAAAATTACCTCATTCAATCAAATGTGATACTATAAATCGTCTTTTTTCCTCGGACGTATAATACCAGTTCAAAAATAAAGACTAAGCAGTTATTATTCGTATACCTAGTAGCGGATGACGATTTGGCGATGCAGCGAAATAACGTAGGGTTGACGAAACGAAACAGTACTTTAGTAACAAATCGGACGGTGAGCTATGGGCAGCTCGCTGTCCGACCGTTCAGAATCCGTCTGAACCGAGCCCAAGTCGTCAACGGCGCGCCCCTTTCGTCAATGCATGATTTTTTGTAGAGCATTAAAAAAAGAAAAAAAAAAAAAACTTTTGTAACAAATAAAAAAGTAATCAAGTGACTTAAATGTGACCTTTAGTTTATTGTAAAAATGCATAGCAACTAAGTTTATTAGTAAAAAAGAGTTTTTTCATATTTTTCATTCTCTGAAAGTAGGTCTAAAGTTGCCTATGGAGCAGGATGAAAGCTATACTTTTTATCCCTAGGAGTTCTATTTCAACTGAAAACTGTCAAATTATTAAAAAAACCAAAGGAGCATAGATCGGGCGACTTAGCAATGAGATTCTTAGATATCCTTTGGTTGAACGGAACAATAACAACGTAATTATCTGAATAGGTAACATAATGTTGAATGCGTGTCAACCCTACCTAAAATAGATGATTGATGCAAACGACACAAAACGACTTAGTTGACCCAAAAAAACAAATACTTGCGCAATAAGTATTATAATACAAAATATGATACTTATACATCTTTTAAATTTATTACCTAAAATCAACGACGGAAGCCTGCTCAAAAGACGTTACTTATGGTTAAATATTTTTGTATTAAATTAATTATTTACCTAAGAATTTGGGCAATTGACATCTGGATCATTCTTAGGTATAAACATTTTGCAGGTAATTTTATACACTTTTTTTGTATTTTTTTTATTCTACTATCTGAGGGACGAATTGTTATTATTATTATTGTGCATTTCTCTTTCCAGAAACAATTATTTCAACAAGCTTCTCGAATATTTTATAAAGAAGAGATTATTAAACTAGAGGACTAGCAGCAAACTTTCTAATCTGGATGACTAGACTATCCATTTTATTGAAGGTAATTTTGTATACTATATTTACTATAATTATTTGAACTGGGCGCCTAATTAATAATATGCTTTTCTCTTTTCAGGACTATTTTGTCAAGCGACTCGAATCTCGCTAAATAAATAACTACAGCAAATTATTGACCTCTGGATCATGCCTAGGTATAAATATTTATATTTTGCAGATAATTTTATGCACTTTTTTGTATTTTTTTTTAATTCTTAAATCTGAGGGGCAAATTATAATTATTGTGCATTTCTCTTTCCAGAAACAATTAATTTGACAAGCTTCTCGAATATTTTATAAAGAAGAGATTATTAAACTAGAGGACTAACAGCAAACTTTCTAATCTGGATGACTTGACTATCCATTTTATTGAAGGTAATTTTGTATACTATATTTACTATAATTAATAATAATAATAACATTCCAAAACTTTCACACAACGCCTTCTAGTCCTAAACTAGCAGAGCTTGTGTTATGGGTACTAGACAACTAATAAACATACTTATATATTTCTAAATACATACATATTATAGATAAATTACACCTAGACACAGAACAAATGATCGTGCTCATCACACAAACATTTGTCCTGGGTGGGAATCGAACCCACGACCTCCGTCACTAATCACTAGACCAACAGGCCGGCCAATTGAACAATTATTTGAACTGTGCGCCTAATTAATATTATGCTTTTCTCTTTTCAGAACTTATTTTTATTTGGATGTCAATAATTAGGTAATCCTCCTAATACTTTCTTCAGTTACTGTATACTTTTACTTTTTCTCTTTATTTCTTTAGTTTTTTTTCTACTTTTTTTGTTTGATTACTTTCACAAGATCACTAATTTTAGTTCTTAGTATTATTCTTGTTATACATATTATACTTAGAAACTCTAATCTTTTAGTCAAACGTTAAGTACGTTATAGTAACGATAAGTTATATTAAATTAATCAATAATGCCCCATTGTTCAGTTTGTAATATATTGGTAGATAATAGTCGATGGTCTGGTCATTTACGTAGTAATAATCATAAAACCAATAGTGCGACCACTGTTTTTGACAATGTCGCAATTATTAATTCTGCATTTAAAAAACGAATCGTTAGTTACAAGATCACCGCAACTGGCGAACAAATAAATAATTTTCCTGAAATGTTTCTCATTAATATTAGTAGACAAGTTAAAACTTTAATAAATCAATCATTATTGAAACATACAGCTCTGAAAATAAATTTTGAACTTTTTTCTTTTTTTCTAATGTTTAAAAATGATCAAAAAGAAATAAAATCATTCGCCACAAAAAACATTATTGTTAATTTTAATTACGACTTTGATTCAATTTATAAAGCAGTGATTGATTTATTGTTAAAGAAAATTGAAGAGTTTCAGGAGAGAGATAGCGGTTGGACATTTTTAAGCAATTCCCATGTAGAAATAAATATTAATAAATATCAACCTCTCGGCGGATCTAAATTTATAACTTTACCGAAATGTATAAAAAATAAAAAAGCTTGCTTGAATATTCGTAACAATGATGAGTATTGCTTTTTATGGTGCGTAGTAGCGGCTCTGTACCCTAGCCCTACTAGCCAACATCCCGACAGAGTTTCATCTTATCCTTACTTTCAGGATGTTTTGAACGTTGATGGTTTGACATTTCCGATAACATTTTCAGACATAGCTGTCTTTGAGAAAAATAATCCGTTTTTGAATATTTACGTGTATGGTTTAAAAAATAATAAAACTATCGTTGGACCTTTGTATTCTACATCGAATCATAAATCTAAGAGCATCCATCTATTGTTCTTGGAAAATAATACTAATACTCATTATTGTCTTATCATTGATTTACCTCGTCTAGTCAGAAATCAGATAACCAAACACCATGGTAAACTGTACTTCTGCGAAACGTGCTTATTGTTTTTTCCAACGCGCACCCAAATTGATTCACACCTATGTGGAGGGATTGCCACGGTATTACCAGAAAAAGGAACATTTTTAAAGTTCAAAAATTACGATAGAAAACAAAATGTTCCTTACGTCATATATGCTGATTTCGAAACGATACTTGAACCGATTTCCGGCGAAGATTTCAACACCGCTAACACGTCATATTCTCACCGACACGTGCCGACTGCGTTCGCCTATAATATAGTGTCATCATTTAACGATACGGTTGGTGACTATAGAAGTTATCGCGGAAAAGATTGCGTTTCAAAATTTATACATTTACTGACTGAAGATGCTAAAGCAATACACAGAATTCTCACTCAAAACGAGCCTATGATATTCACAGATATAGATGCTCTTGATTTCAAACGCGCTGTTAAGTGCTACGTTTGTGAAAATTTACTGTTGAAAGATAGAGTTAGGGATCACTGTCATATGACAGGCCGGTACCGGGGTGCAGCACATCGACACTGCAACCTACAACTCAAAGTACCAAAATTCATCCCAATATTTTTTCATAACTTATCCGGATACGATTGTCATTTATTTATTAAAAAGTTAGGCGAAATACCTGGACAAATTAAAATAATACCCAAGACTAAAGAAAAATATATATCATTTACAAAGTTTATTCCTATTGCTGATAACGAGTTTATACAAATAAGGTTTTTAGATTCCTTCAACTTTCTAGGAACTAGTTTAGACAAACTTGCTAAAACATTGCAAACAGATGATTTTGTTAATCTTAAATCAAATTTTTCTGATGAAACACAATTTAGTTTGCTGATTCGTAAAGGTGTGTACCCGTATGACTATATTAAAGATTGGAAATGTTACGAACAAAAGTCGTTACCTTCTAAATATTATTTCCATAATTCTTTGACTAACGAAGGTATTAGCGATGAAGATTATAGTCATGCACAAAATGTTTGGGCTGAATTCAGTATTACTGATCTGGGCGAATATACAGATCTATACTTAAAAACAGACGTGCTTTTGTTGACAGACATATTTCAAAATTTTCGGAAAACATGTAAACATTATTACAAACTCGATCCCGCCTTTTACATAACTGCACCTAGTTTATCGTTCGATGCAATGTTGCTAAAAACAGGTGTTCAGTTAGAACTGATTTCGGATTTAGCTATCATCAGAATGATTCAAAGCGGTATACGAGGCGGCTTGTGCATGTGTTCCCATCGGTATGCAAAAGCAAATCACAAATACATGCCAGAATATGATGCATCACAGCCTCAGAGTTTCATAGTATATCTAGATTGTAATAATTTGTACGGTTTTAGCATGTGTCAGTATTTACCTTATTCTAATTTTAGATTCCTTGATGAAAGTGAATTAACTAATTTTTGTGTAGAAAATGTCGAGGATAACTCTGAGTGGGGATTTATATTAGAAGTCGATCTTTTTTATCCTGAACATTTACACAAATGCCATAATGATTTACCATTTTGTCCCGAAAAATGTATACCTCCAGGAGGTAAAACAAAGAAACTAGTTGCAAATTTACATAATAAGTACAACTACGTAATACATTATATTCATTTAAAAAAGTGTTTAGAACATGGCTTAACATTACGTAAAGTTCATAAAGCTATTACTTTTAGACAAAGTCCTTATTTAAAACAGTACATAGAATTAAACACTCGGTTAAGACAAAAGGCAAAAAGTTCTTTCGAACAAGACTTTTTTAAATTGTTAAACAACAGTGTTTTTGGCAAGACATTGGAAAATACTGAAAATAGAGTAACCGTACACTTAGTTAATCAATGGTGTGATCAATCTAATCGAACTAAGAAATTTATATCCTCCGAGAGACTTGTAGCCAACCCCTATTTCCATAGCGCTTCAATTCTAACTGAAAATTTAGTTGCTATACAAATGAAACCTGACCAAATTATTTTAGATAAGCCTATTTATATTGGATTCACTGTATTAGAACTTTCTAAGACACATATGTATGACTTTCATTATAACATTGTAAAACCTTTTTATGAAGATCGAGTGCAGCTGTGTTATACAGATACCGATTCGTTTGTCTATAAAATATTCACGTTTGATTTTTATAGTGACTTAAAGTATAATTTTTTACAATATTTCGACACCAGTAACTATGATGACAAAAATAATTTTAAAATACCAATTATTAACAAAAAAGTTCCAGGTTTGTTCAAAGACGAAATGGGAGGAAAATATATATCAGATTTTGTTGGTTTGAGATCGAAACTTTACTCAATAAAAACAGTCGATAAAGTCATTAAAAAAGCAAAAGGAGTAAAATCAAGTGTAATAAAAGACTTAAATATAACAGATTACGAAAATATTTTATTAAATGGGGGAATTATTCGTGGAAAAAATATTATGTTTCAATCTATAAAGCACGAAATATTTACTAAGAGTGTCAACAAAATTGCCTTATCTCGAAATGACGATAAACGCTTAATATCTGTAGATCGAATATCAACGCGAGCCTGGGGTCACTCGCTTATTTTAAAACGCTAAAATTAATTTGAATGTAATTAGTAATAGAGTTAGAATATGATTTATGTAACCTATGTAACATAGTTCTTGATCTTTAATGTATGATAAATATAATTCATAGTTTTAAAAAGCTAAGTTTATGTAAAGATATTAATTTAATAAAATGTGAATGATTATGACTACTTGTTTAATTTATATTTTAAGACATCATCCTCCTTTTTTGTAGTTGGTTAAATAAAATGAAACCCGACCAAGATTTAAGGGTGCCACACACGACTAAGGTACTATAATTATTATTTTATTTGATTTTTTTAATAAACTAGTGCGCCTCATCTTCAACGATTGCATTACTGCTTAACATGAGGTGGAATCGCAGTCAAGCACTGGTTTATAAAAAAAATGTCTTAAGATACAATATCACTCGTCATACAATTCAATGCACCATTACACACGACGAAGATATTTATTTAATATTTTCGTTAATAGGTGAATTGTATGGCGAGCAATATTGTATCTTAAGATAAAATATTATAGTATCGTAGCCATGTGTAGCGCTCCTAATTTGCAACATGATATGCATGTTGAAACATGAATCGTTCATTTTACGTAAAATGTATTTTGTACGCTATACAATAAGACTGATTATACAAATTTCAAATAATGAATAGTTGCATCAATTGCATAACGCTGATCATGCAAAATAACTATTACAAAGACATAGCAGTGCATTACCCTCATAAAAGCTTAGTTAGCATTTTAATCTAAATTGGAACATGTTTCGCCATCGCAATATATATAATTTTTCAATTTACGAAATAAAATTCGTCTTGAGTACTTGTATCACGCACACAGTGTCTTGCGATCATGTCATCGGTAAGTTTCTCAATTTTTTTTTATATTATTTATAAACTAGCGATTTATGTAGTGTGAATAGTGTAATCTGCTGACAATTCGTGTATGCATCACTATTTTTAACCGACTTTACAAAAAGGAGGAGGTTCTCAATTCGGATGTTTGTGTTAAATAACGAAGAGAAAAAAAACTTTAATAGAAACACCGACTGCCGAAATTAAAGTTATTTTGCACTTTTTGGTGAAGTCGGTTGTATTTTTTTGTAAAAAAAAGTTTTCAAAGTTTTCTTTTTAGTTTAAATTTCATAGGTGTCTATTTTTGTTCCAGATTACGGAATCAGAGGTTATGTTTAGCCAGTACGCTCAAAATCCTTATGAAGGATTCTCCGAAATGCTCCATGACGAACCCGGGCCCAGCAAACAAGTGACGAAAGAAAAAAAATCAAAACAACGAAGCAGGGAAAAGTCGAAGAAGCACAATCCAACTAAATCCTTTGTGATGAGCCGATTACAGCGACGAGGCATCAAATTAATTAAAATATCGGTCCTAGATCTATGCAATAACAATCCGCAAACCAGTGAAAGTGACAGTGACAGTGAAAACGTTATTATAAGTGCTCAATATATCGTTAAAGACGCTATCGACAATGTTATGGACGAAACTGAATCTTTAGTTAAAAAAATATCTAAATCTTTGATAGATAGTGATTTTTAGTACTTGTTTGTCTAAGAAGTTGAGTACTTATTTGTGTTGTTTTGTTTAATTTTAAAGAAGATTGTTTTATTTGTAGAAGTTTAGGTGTTTGAAATAAAAGCAGTTTTACAATACATGTAGTTTTTTATTTATGAAACCAATAAACTTTAACCAGGTACACATTTATAACTCTAAATACTTTCTAATACATAACACATTTTTAAGAGCACAATGTTTTAAATGTTTTACACAATTTAAATTAGTTCTTCCTTCACAGTATTTTTTATGTAAAATTAAGAAATTAGGACATCCTTCAGTACCAAGGTCTGATACTTTACAATTCTCACAAAGTTCCTTTATCCACTTTACTTTCTCCAAACCATTAACAACGATTTCCTTATTTTCTAGATAGGGAACAATTATACGACGAAATTCTTTATAGTCGATATACCCTTCATTCCAATAAATACCTCTGTTTCTTTCCAGCCACTTAACTTGCCTCTTTTCTTCACTTGTTAAGTATTTAAACAAGTATGGTGGTTTTATCAAAAATGTTTGCGTATAATCACGGGTAGCAAAAGCCAACTCTTTTATTATAAAATTATTGTACAGGTCTTTAAACCCTTGAACATCTAATATAACAATATTAGGATTCATGATATTTTCCTGACTGTATTACTTAAAGGTTTATATTCAATAATACAATCGTTCAATATAAGACAATACGCAGAAGTTTGATCTGGTATTTCCGTATCACTCTCAATTTCCAGTCTTACGTCTACAACGGGCCCAGTCTTTAAATTGTCAGCTTGCCTAGAGCAATCGATAACAAATAGTGGCGCTAAATCTTTAAATTGTTTTTCGCTTAGTAAGGGCTGCGGTCGACGCCCGTAATAAGACTGCTGAAATCTAACGTATTGCTCATATAATAAAGCGATTCTGTTATTCGCGAAACTCACATTTAGGTTTTCATACGGGAAATAAGTAGAGTTGAGGTACACTTTTACATCACGAACATGACAATGATCGAACTGAGACATATCAGAACTGGCATTGTTTTTTCTATTTGTCTGTAGTCCCATAATAATGTATCTTGGTTTCTCTATTTGCGAGGATGTTTTGATTGACCAGGTATGTTTTGTAGTTTTAGGTAAAGCCGGATATTCGTACAGATCCCAATTTCTGAATACCATCTGCAGTGGTCGATCTTTTTCTAATAGTTTCAATAAACTTATTTTCTCTTTGTCAGACACTTTAACGTGCGGTACGCGCCAAATGATTTTATTTATCTGAACGTCTTCCGCAATTTCACCGGTGTTTAGTTTTACAGCATTCAGGTTAGTGTTACTTCGTAGCAATATCAATTCATGCTTACAATTTATCACGACTTTCTTGAAATCCTCTGCGAAACCAATGATATTACAGAGGGGTATAGAAGCAGAAAAATTACCTCCGTGAATGTTTTTTGTGCCATCGATATTCCAGCCCCATGAATTCGATGTCTTTGATTCGTTCTCATTCATTGATATTAAAGATTTCATGGTGGTAGTAACGCCAGCATTTTTTATTTTATCAATCTCTACTCCATTCAACTCATACCTTATATCTTGGAACAAGTAAAGGAGAGCATTATTCGTAAAATGAACGCTAGAAGCCTTGTCTTTTGAGTCCTTTTTGCTAACAATTACAGTTCCTTCCAAATAAAGAGTGCTAGCTGATGGTAGTACATATAGGTCCTGTTGGTTGATGGGTATGCGAATTTCATCATTTCTATTAAAACTTGTAACGTAGGGCTTGTAGGAATGAAATTCGATTCCTTCAACTGTATTGTCGTAAGTCGGAGCGGATAAAACGTCTAAAATATTCATTTTAACAAACCGATAGCTTTCAGGAATGCCTTATTATTATTGGTTAATTTTATTTTTTTATTAGAGCGCGCTCTTATTTTCTTGGTTGCTAAATTAGCACTGATATTTTTGACCTGGGGCTGCTCATATTTATTATAGTCAATCATTTTTTCGTCTGAGATGTAAATATAGTTGTACTTCTTCACCACGTAAATTTATTAGACGATTGTTAATATCTAACAGTCTGATATGTATACAGCTTATGTTGTTTTGATTGATTGGAAAGTATATTGCGTTCTTCGGGATTTCTATGATCCTATATCCAGGCGGCACATTGAGTGCAAATTCGTGGATAATGTGACTCGGATCTCCGTTTATGTAGGATCCGCTTATAATATCACATTCAATCCTGATCACGGTCGTAGGTAAAATGTTGACGGGAAACTGTGATACATGCCATTTATTACCTTTTAATATCTGCTTATCAAACCCTAGCAGACGTCTAAAGGTGTTTTCTTTTTCAAAATTGATGTCTTTCGTACAGTGTATAGTAGTTTTTAAAGTATTGTTATTGCAACCTAGTTTTATTGATGCTCCTTTTATCTCCGATTTTAAATAATCACTGATATCTTGCAATTCATAGGTTCCATCCGGTATTTCAATGATTTCGGAACCATAGTAAAACTTGTTATTCGTTTCATCAATGTTTGGAATAGAATTAAATGTTGAGAAATGCAATAATGCACACTCATACTGTCCATTTAGTTGTAACGTATTAGGATAGTACGTGGATAAGGTAGACGAGTTTCCGGTTATCGATAAAGTGAGTGACATTTTGCAAATGATTGAAATGAAAGACACACATTAATTTTATACATCTTTATTCCAAAATTGCCACAGATATTCTAAACATAGGTGACCACAATTTACTGTGTTAAACTTTTGATATCTTGTGTAGTTGTAATAAACAGTACAATTCTTAAAATATCGCATTAATTCCATTGGAGGTTTCAAGTCTCCATAACTATCAAAGTATTCACAATAGTCGGCTACTTTAACATAAGCTACCCAATGCGTTCCTTCATTTTTAGAATCGTCCAAGTTAACAATACCACATTCAATCTGTTTTGGCTTTCTTGGCAATAGATCCTTCATGTACACTCCTCGAAAGTGTGGGATGTCTCGTGCATGTTCTTGGATGTCGATATTAGTCAGTGGGCGATTAGGTAGCTTCTTCATCAGTTTTTTGGATGTTCAATAAATAACCCTTTACCATTTTTATGCGGTTTAATGTATAAACCCTTACCCAACGCTAAAGCCTCCATAGTCTTATTATGACGTTCTGTTTCTCGCAAATTTTGTTGAGCTGATTTGTAATCATTAACGGTTTTTGCAATACCCGCTGCACCACCAGCCAAAGTGCCTAAAGCTGATAAGCCAGCAAAAATTGGAATTAAAGGCAAAATACCTCCAGTCTTTGGTATTGGTATGATTCGAGGTACCCGAATTTTCTGAATTTTTGGAAATATCTTTTTTGCTGCTAAGTAAGCAGCATTAATTAAAGCTTTACTATCTTTATGTTTAATTTTCTTAATTTTTGATTTTATCTTTGATACAAAATTTTGAAACGTTTTAATTCCGGCACCAGACTTTAATTTGGCTTTCATAACTTTGCTCACTAGCCATGAGCTAAATTTTTCACCTTTAGCAGCATCTTTTGATTTAAGTCTTTGTTTTGCCATATTCATTAATTGTAAATCAGCTTTGTGACGATGTGATAAGTCTGTGTGGTTAGCGTATGCAATGTCGTGGTGCATACAAGCTTCATCCAACTTATTAATACCTCGGTCACCACGTAATAAACGTTTCTGGAGTTTTGTTCCTGGTCCGCAATAATTATATCCAGGCAAATGAAGCTCGAATGGTAGATTTTCTATTATACTATTAACTAGTCCACCACCTTGCATTGTACAAAGCGCAATGGAAAAATATTTAAAAAAAATGACTATATACTTATTAACTCAATCCACTAATGCAGCTTTGTCAATCCAACTATTTTCGTTATTACTAAGACCCAACCATTTCACGTAAATTTTAGTTCCTTTCTTTTTTAAAACTTTCTCTATCAAATAAACACCAGGATAGTTTGATTTTTGAAGTTCTTGTTCATAAAAGGTTCCTAATATAGTTTGTTTTCGTTGATCTTGTACATGGTATGTCACTGGTATTGTATTATTAATCTTCTTTACAGTAAAAATTTCTGTTGACCAATTTGGAGTATAACCTTTCTCAAAATTGTGTTTGTATTTACTGATACGAACATTATCGCCAATTTGAAACTTAGGTTTATATGGAATAGATACAGGTTTATGTACTTTTAAAATACTTTCTTTTATTACTTGCTCATTAGATTTGTTTACATCGATTGGTTTTAATTTAATAGTTCGATGTTTTGTGTTGTTATACGATTCCAGTGTAACTTCTAATGGTTTACCTAGCCACTTATAGTTTCCATTAAGGCTAAAATATTTGTACAATTTATTTTTTATGGTTTTTATTAGTCGTTCAACAATTGATGCTTTTTTGGTAGAAAACGATGAGTAATGGTTAATTTTGTATGTTTTCATAAGCGCTTGAAATGTGTTATTATAAAACTCTGTTCCCATATCCGTTTGTAAATTATCAGGTTTTCGATTACTGTCAAGTAATATTCGTTCAAATGCATGAGTGACATCAAGTTTATTTTTTGATTTTAACGGCTGCGTCCAAGCATATTTTGAGAAGCAATCGATCACTATTAAAATGTAATTGTAGCCTTTGTTATATTTCCTTAGATTTTGCATATCCATCAGATCAGCTTGCCACAAGTCATCGATTCCCTTTAGAATGACATGACGTCTAAGGAAATTTCTTCGTGCTGCTCTGTGTATTTCATTAACAATTTGCTGTTTTGCCATTACTGATTTTTTTGAATTAATTTATCAACCTCTTCTTTAGTATAAAACTTATCTTGCAAATGACTTACAATTGCAGGCATCTTGGCTTTTAAAGAAACCTGAAATGTTTCCCGTGCGTCTATAATACTTTGTGAACGCAATGTCCCTATAAGTGTATTAAATTCTTTTATCATATTAGCAGTCATTCGATCTACATAATCCTTGTTCACTGCATCGTCAGCTTCTACTGGATTTTTGATTCCTCTCAGTCTTGATGTTTTTAAATCAAAATCTCCGTTTTTTGATTTTAATAATGTATTTTCATTAATCTCAAATAACTCTGATAATCGCATTCTTTTATGAATATGATGTCCGAATTTATCTACGTTCATGTTTAAGGTGTATTGTGTTGTGAGGTTTATAATAAAATGAACACACCTTTTAGAAAACGTAGATGTATTATTTATTTATAATTTTACTTTCACGTAATTCTTCAATGATAGATATAATTTCATTATCTAATCCTGTGTTACCAGCATCTCGAGATGCGATTAATAATTTTAACCTATCCACCAGTTCATTTGGATCATTCCAATATACAAAATCAACCTTTTTCTTCCACATTTTGGTTAAGGGTAGTCCTTTTCCCTTCGATTGAGGAGTCTGAACAGTGTTTTGTATTTTGAAAATAGGCTTGATAACTTGCATATACTTTTGACCTTTATTGCTTTTTATTGGTTTATCCGGCTCATAGTCTCGTCGATGTGCGTTTGTATCAAGTAGCATTGACTTATAATGCTGCATATCACTTTCTGTAACCATGTTTAAATCTACGTTCTTTTTCAGTAACAACTGTTTCAAACCAGACGTATTTCTATAATTGTGTCCAGCTACTGTGATAAATTTATCGCCGATCGTTATACGAGCAGAACCTAACATCAATCTCCCATTTTCTACTCTGACACCGAATGGAACATCTGAAAGAGCTTCTGAGGATACTGACCAGGATGACGTGTCACGAGCGGGGTTGTTTTCAACTAATGATTTATATGAAGAGTCACTTTCGATATCAGATTCATATTCATTTGAATTTTCTTTTCTAACATTGACTTCTTCGTTCTGCAAAGCTTTATCAATAAACGGAAGTTCTTCTTTTTTTGTAGGACACAGGTAAGAAGTCTGCTTACTGGCATTAGCAATCTGGTTGAGTGGTTCTGTTACAGGCTTGAAAACTGATTCCAGTGTTTGCTGATTGTTATTCTCGACATCTCTCATTTTTCTTACTTTTTTCTTAACAGCTTCAGCTGCAACTACTATTTGTCTTTTTAAAGATTTTTCCATTGCGAAAAAAATGAGCTGATAGTGATTGATGAAACGATGTCTGAAGAATAATAATAATATCACGAAGGTAACGGACTTAAATAACCCTATTCTTAATCAAAGACTACAAAGGTGTCAAATTTGTTTCTGTAACATCCTTTATTTTTTAAACAATCTTTATTAATTACTACATAACTGAAGGGCTCGTTCCATATTTTTGAACACATTTCACGAAATTCATTCCATGTCATATCAGTGTTGACATGTTCTTCATAAATATGACGCAAATTAATGTCATCTTGTTTGAAAAGTATGATTAAGTTCGCGTTGTCTCTTACTAACTGCTTAGGGATTTTACTATAAGTTTGATTTAGATAAAAACAATCGATGAACTTGTGTCTTCCCATTGCAAAATAATCACGCATGCTATCTTGATTTTCGCAAGCCACATCATCAAATATTATCACAGAGTTAGGTTTTGCGTCTTGAACTCTTATCACTTCCTCATTTCCATTATATTTCTGGAGTAAAGTACCTGGCACTCGTTGTAAAACTTTTTCTAAAAACATGTATTTGGGTTGATACAGAGTTTTCGAATAAACATAAACATTTTTAAATCTTAATCCATTTTCGTGTATGAGAAGACCAATCAATAAATTGGTTTTTCCACAGTTAGACGGTCCGCATATGATACATCGAACTGAGTCAGGTAACAATTCTCCGTGACGAAAACTAGTCTTACTAACATCCTCGCAGATTGTTGTAACATGCAGTGATTGTGGCTGCTTTACAAACTTCATGATTACACTTGGAAACAATCTGATTGGTAATGAGTAAAATGTATCTGATACATTAATATTTATAAATTGAAATAGTAGTGCAACCTTTTTCGCGATAGAGTGATCGTTTGAGAAGCGATCGTACTTACATTATTCAGCGTTACTTTATGTAGTAATGCGTACTCGCCCAGCTACTGGTAGCCAGTGGTATTTCTTACAAGATCTTCAGGTGAGTACACTAATATACTACACAGTCGAGTCGATCGTTTATTATTGGGTATTCTATGCCACTGTCGCGTAGCGAGGCGCACTGGCCGAGCTACTTGCCGACAGTGGCATAGAATGCCCAATAATACACTACTGGGGACAGATTAGTGATAGTTCAGTCGCGCTTTTTCTGTATTTCTTTGGAAATGTAAGAAATAGTAAAAAAAAATGCACTTTTGAAACATGAATAGAAATAAAACTATAAATGTTATTTTGTTGATAATTTATGTTACTTAGTAATCATTGAATGAAATTTATTTAAAAAAAAATATATTGTCCAAATGTGCGCCGTCTCGTTGTTGGCACTCATGCAATCGACTACGCAAATTTTGGAAAATTGTTGTTCTCATCGCTTCTTATTGAACGTGGCCGCCCTGTTTGTTTAATATTCGTTGTCGATCCCGTTTGCTTGAACTTCTCGACCCAAGCTTTGATCAAATTAAAACTTGGACACTCACACTTTATCCGTATTCAATTCTAAACAGGCGTCGTACAGTAACGTAGGAATCATTGTTTTTGTAAAATTGTTTTACACATAAAGCACGATGTTGTCCCGTGAAGCGCTCCATCGTGACTATAATTGCATGAAGTGACGCAGTTTCCCGCCACCCATGCGCTATTCCAATCCCACGAACGGTATTCAAAAAAATCTAGTATTGCTATTTGCAAAAATATTTGGCCCAGCCTGTAGTTTTTCATTTTATTAATTGCAATAAAATATTTTAATGCCCGCATCTCAGGAGATTTTCAAGATCTCTTATGTATACTTAATACAATGCTTTAAAATAAGAGTGACTTATCAATACGAGCATAATACCAAGATTCTCGCCAATCCGATAGTCGATATTGATATTCTATTCATTCCAATTTTCCTTACAGAGCTTTAAATTAAATAAATAGCAGTTAAAAACGTATTTTTCTTTTAGATGTCTTGGCTGGATCTTCATTTTATCATCATCAACATTAATTCAGCCGCTAGACGTGCAATGTTAGACATTGGCCTGCCCATAGGACAATATGGGTAAACAGAATTTTTAACCTAGCTCTGTTTTCATCACCTGCTTGATAGGCAGGAAAATGGCAATGTAAATAGTTACCAAAGCTTTCTAAATTATTAAAGGCTGAAACACAGAACTGAACAAATTGATTTATCCATTCCTAGACGTAAATCGATTGAGCTATAAAGGCCACTTTATCTATTGTTTATTTTAAAAATCAAAGAGAAATTCACGATTTCGGTCCCATAATTCTAGTTTCTCGTTTATTACTGTAATACAACGGCATATTTCATTGTTATTTACGAGACGTCCAAACCAATTATTTCTCCCATCCGTTTTTCTAGGTAATCTAAGTCGACTAGTATCGGTATATTTTTATCGTGAATTACTCGCTAGTGTTAATTATTACTAATTATTCTCAATCCTATGAAATGCCACAGTCTAACTGAACTAGCAGCATAAAAAAAATTCTACTGCATTTTTGTGCGGGCGATTCGTATAATATATTCTTACACTGCGTCCTCTAATAAATCAAGGGTTACCAAAACTCATACTTTTTGTCAATACCAAAGCAATATTATTTGTGTTTTACAACGAATATAAATTAAACGCCCGATCATCGATATGGTTTTATTAAGAGCCAATTTGCTTTGAACCCTAACATAAAATAACTTTTCTAATAAATAGAAGAAAATCCCTGTGTCGTGACATTCTGGTTATTGTTTTTCAGATACTACTTGTCTAAGCTCAGATAATATCATGGTGTAGAATTTTGTGTATATTAGGGTTATTTTTGTGGTGGTTTTGGTTATTTAATGAGAAGCTTCCTACGGGTTAGGAAATAATCTGTATACGAAGTTACTGAGGGATATCACGGGATGACAAACTTTTATCGTATATTTAAGTGCATTTCCAAGATTAAAAGGAAGGAATTTTGACGATTTATTATCCTGTCAAATATTGTAATGTTGCAATATGGATCAGATTTTGATTTTCTGTCGTAAAAGAGTGATGAGGGTGAATTTATTTAATAACATTTTAAAGGTTATGATTATATGACTTTTTACGGCGTTTCTTTATGGAGGGTGGGAGAGAAAGATACTCGTTCTTGTGTTGAATAATGTATGCTCAATAGCAAAATGATAAAAACGTTTCAAATTGCTAGTATTGATAATGGGATTTCAAAATTCACCATAATACATTGATTAGTTAATTTCAATCAAACTTACAGTTAGTAATGCCGATGTCAGCAAAGATCTTCATTCTCTCTTCCTACTATTCTTTATAGACTGTCTTAGTAGTAAGATTAAGTAGGTAGGTGATAAACAGACAACTGACGTTATACTTTATTCATAAATAAAAACCGAGTCTTCTCCTGCAAACATGAGCGTCTCCTGCAAACTAACGCTAAGCCAGACTACAGAAAGGCAAGCGACTTAATATTTCGATAGCAAAACTATTCAAAGGTATTGATTATTCATTCAAATCGCCGCAAAATTTTGCACATTACGTCAGTCACTTCATCATCATCATCATCATTTTAGCCGAAAGACATCCACTGCTGGACAAAGGCCTTCCCCAAGCGTCGCCACACTGTTTGGTCCTGTGCGTAACACAAGTCTATACTTTAATTAGTTAATTAATATAATCTATCTATTTAAATAAAAGAGAAAGTATGTATGTATGATCCTTATAGACTCCGAAACGGCTGGACCGATTTTAATGAAATTTTTAAGACAATCTTTAGATTGACCTAGCGGATAATCCTGTAAAGTTTGGTGGCAATCGGAGCATTTTTTTTAACTTTGAACGCCTACGAAGCTGCGGGCAGAAGCTAGTAATATTATGATGAGGAAAGATTTGTTTTTTGTTTGTACCTGATAGGCTTCGAAACTACTAAACCAAGTATAACCATTTTTTCACCAATAAAAAGCTAAATTATCAAAAAGCTATTACAATTTTCAAAAAAATTAGGCATACTTAAAAAAGCAGCAGTAATGATAAAAAATTTACTACTCTGGGTTAGAATAGTAAATTTTTGCCAATAAAATTCATTATTTGGCGTGCGCTGAGAAAACTATTGATGATACATAAAAAATGTGCACAACATAATTAAAGTACTTATTATTACCTATAAAAAGCCTGCGAGGGTATATATCTATCATATATACGTCACAATAGCAGCTTTTGTGTTCTAAAATTTTATTTGATTGCCAGTAAAAACAAAGGTTAGGTACATTCGTGTCGTAATCTTAATTCTAATTCAAATACATAGTTTAACTAATTGGTAGGTAGGTAGGGTAGGGTTGGGTAGGTAAGGTAGGGTAGGTAGATAAGTAGCCAGTTGACGGGAGTGAAGCCGTAGAGTACAGCTATTAACTAATATATAATATTATAAAGAGGAAAGATTTTTTGTTTGTTTGTTTATTTGTTTGTTTGTTTGTACCGAATAGGCTCCGAAACTATTGGACCAATTTAAAAAATTCTTTCACCAATAGAAAGCTACATTATTTCTGAGTGACATAAGCTATTTTTTAATCCCGAAAACGGGTCCTGTGGGGTGGCCCACGGGAGCGAAGCCGCGTGGAACCTATTTCCAATCCAGATTCCAAACTATTACTGAGAAATTACTTTGAATCAAGTATAGCCCTTATATTCCATCCAAGTTATGTCCTTCAACTCAGCTACACCTGAAATCATCAAATTGATAGTTATTTATTGACATTAATCGCAGGTTTTTCTTTTGCCATGGTGACTGAGTTGAGTGGAGGTATTTTAAACTGACTTGAAATATGGACTTAGAACTCCAGCACTCTGTTACACTCGCAACTACTCCAACAAAATATCTGCCAGCAACTAACTCTCGTCTGCATCCATCCTAAAAAGAGGAAGGCAATCTTAAAATTAAACGTCAAATATTATCCACGCTATTCTGAAGGAGAAGACCGTTTAATAATTCATCCCTTGAATTTATTTTTGAATACATTCATAATGATATAAAAACTCATTTACATAATGTGTTTGTGTCGCTAATAATATAGACTGTTTGGTGGTCTGTCTGATAGAGATATAGGTTAATCTATTATATTTTTGATTATCAGTCAAAGCAAAAGCCTCTTCTTCGCACAACAAGAATGAGAGAATATGACTCTACGGTTGCTTACTGCATTTTAGTGTTTTGACTCTACAAGAATGCTGTCCTGGTTTCCTTACGAAGTTTAAGGTGGACTTGCAGCAGACTTGTTTAACGTGCTTTCCGAGGCATGGAGTAGTCTGAATGAGTAGGAATCCACCCACGGATCGACCTGAGACAGAGTTGCTTAATCTTGAAGGTTAATCCAAGGTTTAATTAAAGGGCTAGATCAGAATACCGTTACACCATATGATTCTTATTTTCCTTGATGGGCATTTAATAAGTTCCGACAGTGGCGGTGTTCCGAAGAAAATTAATGGTTGTTGAAGGGCGGGTCGTAATTGAACCTGCCAGCTTGTAAGACCCGGATGATATTATTAAAAAAGTTGTACGTATTTGTTTTAAGGAATGATTTACAGCTTTACGAGTTTTGGCTGTTTGTGTTACATGTGTCTCGTTAAAAAGTTTTTAATTTTCAACTAGCGTGATTGGTACATATTGAGGATTTTTAAACCGTAGGCTCGTGGGACCATCCATTTTATACGGTGACACCTCCGTGCCTCGGAGAGTACGGTAAATTTTTGTTCCCGTCTGTCATTTGCAAAGCATTGACTGTCGTAATAGGTTGTCAAAAACCTGAAGTGTTACAACCAGACTTACCTGGGAATATCGTATTGTCCAGTTACTGAGTTGTAGAGGGAAGATAGGCAGTTGCTCCATGCAATATATTAGTTTTCAGCTTTATTCTTCTGTGTACCAAATACCTGTGATTATTGGCATATGCCAAGTTTTCAGAAATATTTTTGATTTAATGTTGGTTTGTTGTTTTTTCCCGGATAAATTCCGGTTTCATCGTTCCAGATCTCTCTTTACAACTACTTAGACTTCATTGAAATTAATGAAGATTTCAAGGAAGTACCGAAGCCCCTTATTGATTCTGAGATCACCTCAATTACTCAACCACGAAATAATTAAAAATTAATATGAATTAGAAATTAGAATTCAACTTAACTTTATACCTCTCATATTTCTCAGTAATACCCAATTAGTTTCAATTAATCAATCAGGAAATTGGCTGAACAATGTTCAAACTAGGGTCAAGTTAAATTATTTAGCGAAACTTCCTAACTATGACAGGTATCTATGGATTTACTCAACCCCAATTTCGAGGTCAACGATCGCTTGTTACAGTAACAAAGCTGGCAGTTTCAAAACCTAGATATGGGAAAGAAATGCCTGTCTATCTTTCTTGATTTAAGCAAAGCTTTTGACACTATCTCGGACTGGGAATCAGAGGAACGCAACTGAATCTCTTTCGGAGCTATCTTGCAGAGCGTAAACAGTGCGTGGGTGTGGGTGAACACACGAGCAGTGATCATGCCCTCGATTATGGTGTGCCACAGGGTAGTATTCTGGGACCGACTCTATTTCTCGTTTACATTAACGACCTCACTAACCTCCAACTACCCCGAGGCGAACTGAATTCATATGCAGAAGACACTGCTCTCCTTTTCTCCGCTGATACTTGGGATGAGGTATTCGATGCTGCCCAGGAGGGATTTAATGTTGTGAAGGGATGGCTCAGGTCCAATAACCTAAACTTAAATATCGAAAAAACTAAATATTTAACTTTTAGTACTCGCTGCCTCAGTGAGGCCATTATATATCGTCGCATCACATCACACGAATGCTTTGCCTGGGGTGGACTGCTCGTGCGGATCTCTAGAGCGCGTCAATGAAATCAGGTATCTGGGTATCATTATTGATACCAACCTTAGCTTCAGGGAACATATTAAAAAGCTAAGTGCTCGGGTACGGCAACTTATTTATGTCTTCAGAAAACTCAGACACGCGGCTGATCCCTAATTACTTAAGCAAGTCTATTTTGCCCTTTGCCAGTCTATAATTTCTTACTGCATCTCGTCTTGGGCAGGAGCGCCGAAAACCACCCTAAAGAGAGTAAAAATATCCCAACGAGCTATTTTAAAAACTATCTCTTGCCGCCCCTTTCTTTATCCTACAAAGCAACTTTATCAACTAAGTAAAGTTCTCACCATTCGCCAACTTTTTATTCTTAACATAATTCTTAAGCAACATGGTGATCTCACATATGACGCAGGTACTCTACTTAAACGTAGGAAATATGCAGTTTGTAAACGCACACATGTTGCCAAAACATCTTTCATCAGGCGCACGGTTGGCGCAATGATTGAGCTATTGACTGCTGCGCTGCGTGTCACGGGTTCGATTCCCGCACGGAACAAATATTTGTATGACCTACAGATAGTTGTTTCGGCTCTGGGTGTTTGTATGTGTTGTATGTATGTGAGATTATATGTTTGTAAACGCACCCACGATACAGGGAGAAATTCCTAGTTTGGGGCAACGTTTTTATTAAAAAGAAAAATATTAAGAAGAAAAAAAAGGTTAATTCTTAATTTTTCTTGGTCCTTACCTATATGACAAAGTCAACGCAATTATAAACATATATCCATTTTATAAGGTCCACTGTAAAAGAAAAATTCAGGACTATCTACAAGGACTCTCCTATGATGAAACAGAAGCACTTTTGAACATTCCCAAATAGATACCTAAGCTACATAAACACTTTCTTTAATAATGCATAATATTGCTCATATTAATTGAAATACACACACCACACACTCACCACACCCCTCCCCCCCCATGCACACACAACACACATCCCATACACATACACAACTTCACATGAAATGGCATTCAAATAGGATTATTTTATAACGGAAGGTGTTATAATTCTTATGACGCAGATGTAGCACAGTATGAGCGGCTCTTTGGCTTATTATAAGAGAAAGAACTTTATCCTTTTTCACACTTTATTCATGATCACAACTAGACATAAAACAACCAACCAGTAGTCTAACTGACATTTATAAAGGCGGCAAACAGTGTTGCCATTACAACAGAGTATCAATTCAGATATGTTTAATTATCTTTAACACCCTCCCTAATTAAACATAATTTTTACCTCCATGCCTTAACTATACTTAAACAGAGTGTTTACAGGCCGAACCATGAACATACAATTTATAAAATAGCTTACAGTACCAAAAGCAGAAAAAATCTTTAAACACATTTCTACCTGGTCAAGAGGGTTTACAAAAAAAACTTAAGCACAATTTACAATATTAAATTCTTTATACTATAATTCTCATTAAAATGTTTAATGTATCTGTTTACCATCCCTCCCTCATTAAACATAATCACAACATTCAATCTTTGTTATTTTTTAAACCTATACCATTATCATTTTGATAATACAAACAATAATCATTCTTGCTCCTTTTAAAACCTAAATTAGTTATAATGTCATTGAACTTGGTGTTCCAATACTTATGCAACTTTTTCAAGCCATAAAGATATTTATTTAACTTCAGGATCTTATTGTTTGTGTTATCCATACCTTCCGGTTTATACATATACACATCTTCTTTTATGTCACCATATAGAAAAGCACCAGTAACATCCATTTGGCGTATTTTCATTTTAGTTTTATTTGCAATTGCTATCAATGTACGAAAAGTTTGAAGCTTAGCTACTGGACAATATATTTCATCTAAATTAGACAAGCTTTGTTGAAATCCCTTCGCCACCAGTCTGGCTTTAAACTGTTTTTTGTCTAAATTAGTTTTACATTTAAAAACCCATTTGCAATTAATGATATTGTTCAGAGCTTCAGATTCATCAACCTCAGAAAAAGTATTATTCTCTTTTAAAACTTCAAGTTCCTTATCTATTGCCTTTTTCCATTCATTACAATTACTAGATGCCATAGCTTGTTTAAAACTAGTAGGTTCACTACATGAAAAACTTAATAGTCCATAATCACTCTCATAATCGTTAAACTTCTCCGGTTTTTTAATAGCATCACGATTACGCAAATTATAAGGCTGTTCAACACTCACCTCCTCACACTGAGTAGTTACCTCAAACTGGTCTTTACAGTCACCGCTGTCATTGTCATCAGGTGGTATTGCCTCAGAACCTGACATGGTTGCAAGTTGTTCACTCTCCTCCGGTGATTGACCAACGCTTGTAGCCTCTAGGTCGTCATTGCAGCCATCTGACACTGAGTCATTGTCAAACCTGAAAGAAACAGTCTGATGATGTGTTGAGACAGATTTACTGTCATTTTCTTGAACCTCATTCCTCAATGATTGAGTCTCTTTCCATTGAATTGCATCTCTTGTTATCTCTATTTTATTCTTTTGTGGTAAATAAACTCTTATCCCTTTTGTGTGTTCTGAATATCCAACAAAAATTCCTTTCTGGCTTTTCAAATCCCATTTCTTCCTTTTTTCATCATTAACATGTATATATACTATAGAACCAAATTCATAACACAGCTCATTTGGATTCACATTCCTTCCATGCCAAATTTCAAAAGGGGATTTTCCTTTCACACTACTTGGTCCTGTTCTATTAATAACATATGTGGCGTTATTAATTGCTTCTGCCCACATTTTTTTCTCTAATCCATATGCTGCTAGCATAGTCCTTCCAGCTTCTACTAACGTGCGCATGTCGCGTTCCGCACGGCCATTTTGCTGTGGTGAATAGGGTACTGACTTCTGGTGTATGATGCCATTATCTTTCAATAACTGTTGAACATTACTGTTTGTAAATTCCGTCCCATTGTCAGTCCTTAAATACTTTATACCTTTTCCAGTAGTATTTTTAATATACCTTATGTATTCTTTAATTTTATCTACAGTTTCATCTTTTGTTTTCATGAAATACACAATTCTAAAACTTGAAAAATCATCCTTCAATAATAGAAAGTATCTTGATCCAGCTAGGGATTTTTCTTCCATTGGATCGCAAAGATCTCCATGAACTAGTTCACCGATTCTTGTAGCTTTGAAATCTGACCTCATAAAAGGTTTTCTATGGTGCTTCCCTTTTATGCATGCTTCACAAGAAAAATCATGATTAATAAATTCTATTTCTTTTTCTTTCAAATATTTTCTTACATGATCTATATTTTGGTGTACAAGCCTATTGTGCCATGTTTGTAATGAATTAGTCTTATTGTATGCAACATTAGATAAGCTGATGTCCATTTTAAAAATCATCATAAATAATTTTCCTTCCCTCTTAGCCATTGCTTTAACAGAACCATCCTTTATAAATAACCACTGGTCACCCTCACATTTACATTGATAACCATTTTTCAATATAGGATCCATAGCTAGTAGGTTAATTTTTAACTTTGGAACATACAATACCTCCTTCAATGTAGTTTCAATCCATGTCTGTCCATTGAATGCTAACAACTTGGTAGTACCTATGCCTTCTACATCCAGCATTGAACCATCCCCCAGAGCAATTTTTCTTCCCTGAATAGGTCTATAATTTATTAATGTATTTTTATCTCCAGTCATGTGCTCTGTCGCACCACTGTCTAGATACCAACCATTACTTTCAAATGCTCCGTTGAATAATGTATATGAAATAAATACATTACTCTCTTGTTGATTTGGTTTCCCTTGCTTTTTATTTTTATTCTGTGCAAACCAGCAGTTTTTCTTAATATGACCTTTTTTCTTACAATAGAAACACTCTATTTCTTTCCTGTCTTTAATATTTCTGCCTTTTGTTGTTGTTGAAAGTGCTACCGACTCATTACTTATTTTCTCTGTATTGTTCTCTCTTTCCTCCTCCAATAACAACCTAGTTCTTAAACTTTCCAGTGTTTGTTCTGTTTCAGGTACACTTTCCCAGGCTGATGTGAAGTATTTAAATTTATCTTTTAGAGACAATAGAATTTTAGTAATGATCATTTTGTCCGATACTGTTTCACCATTTTGTTTTAATTGACTTGTAATTAATTCCAGGTTGCTCTAAAACTGATTAATTCCTTCACCTTCATATTTCACATTAAAGAATTGTTGTTGTAAATAATGCACACTTACAGCTGTTTGCTTCTCATATACTGAGCATAACTTATCCCACATCTCTTTCGCCGTTGTAGCTGTTAATAGATGGGTCATTGGGCCTTCAGCGATACTCGTCACCAACAACTCTTGAGCACGGGAATCTTTCTTGGCAAATTCAATATTAGGTTTTTCACCCTCATTTTTCTTAAGCACGCCCGTTACAACGTCATATAAATCATTAGCCCGCAAGATTACGGTTACCTGGAACTTCCATACATTCCAATTGGACCCATTGAACAGTATCACGTTTCTTTCCTTGCCACTCATTTTTGCGAGCAAAAAGCCCATAACCTGTTATAATTCTTATGACGCAGATGTAGCACAGTATGAGCGGCTCTTTGGCTTATTATAAGAGAAAGAACTTTATCCTTTTTCACACTTTATTCATGATCACAACTAGACATAAAACAACCAACCAGTAGTCTAACTGACATTTATAAAGGCGGCAAACAGTGTTGCCATTACAACAGAGTATCAATTCAGATATGTTTAATTATCTTTAACAGAAGGCTACTCAGAGACCACTATTTATAGAAGGGTATAAACTGCATTCTGAGATACAGGCTGCCACCTAGTTCAGATGCAGAAAGTCCAGCAGCAGCAGGAGTTGGTACATATAGTAAATAATAAAAAATATTTTTTTCTGTAATATGTGTGTAATATCTTTGTGGAATAAATATTATTTGATTTGAGTTTCAAAACGCAGGATTTTTTGATTTGTCATATTGCAACCTATGAAGCAACAAGTAAATTAACATGTAAGAGTCGTTGACCCTGTAGTAATTTAAGTATGTGATTAAAAAATCTTATTTTTTTGTTGACATGTGTTTTTTGAAAGGAGAAGAGGCAAAAATAAAGATGAATGGATTATCTGAGGATTGATATAAAAGAAAAGGGATTCGGCGATAACGTGACGGTAGACAGGACGGAATGGACGAAGAAAACGTTTTGTGCTGACCCTGAGTAGCAAGGGCAGGGAGATGATTTTGTTTAAATATGTCGATATTTAAACAAAATCATCTCCATCCATCCATCACGACTGCCAAGTTTCGTCAAGCAAAATATTGACCCTGTATAGGTAGAATGTAGGTACATTGGAAAGGCACACAGCTCACTAATTGGTGACGCGCTGGCACATGCTAAGCGCATTGCATTTAGTTTGCGGGACTTCAATTCCGTCGTGGTTTTTGCTTCTTTTGTCCTTTTCAACCGACTTCAAAAAGGAGGAGGTTCTCAATTCGACTCTGTTTTTTTGAATCTATTCTGAAGGAACGAAAACTCTGAGAGAAAATGGGAAAATTCGTTTCAAATATATAGCCAATATAGAGAAGTGAGAATTTAAAAATTTACAAAATGACTATGTTAATCAGATTGGTGCTAGCAATACCGTACGTAATCTTATTGTTTGCCCACACTATGTGTTGAGTTTAGTGTAGGGTTTACAACTTTCTTAAACCAGCAAGTTTAACCATACTTTTGGGTAAAAAAAAAGCCCGTGTATGTAAATTGAGATTTTTTGATACTTTATTTGTCTTACTATATTTTCTATCACAGTATCTAGAAATACCAACACATTAATCAGTCAGTTTATAAGGTAGCATCCGATCCAAAAAACATGGTGTATGCGTCCAAAAATATACTGGTTTTTGACTTGCAATTAAGTCAAAAGCCGTGAATGAAATAGCAAATATTTTAATGTTATATCGCGAAACAGTTTAATGACGATATTTTAATAGCGATCAGAAAACTAAGCACGGGGTTACAAAACCTCAGTCTCTCGTTAATAAGATAACACTATGTAGTTTCAATCAATCAAAAACGTCAAAAGATAATTAAATGGCTTGATTGCAACCTACTTACCTTGAATCTTATAAAAACAAAATATATAACTTTCAGTATAAAAAATAATTTACAACCTCCCTCAAATTTCACTTTACAAGCTCATTCTTCTAATTGTGTGAATGCTAATAATTGCGATTGTTCATTGTTGTCTTCAACTGATAGTTTAAATATCTTGGCATCGATATCGACAAAAAATTAAATTGGAATCAGCATATTAGTAATTTGAAATCTCGAATACGTAAACTAATACCAATTTTCAAAAAAATAAGAAATTTTAAAGATAAAACCACTAACAGAACTGTTTATTTTAAACTGTGTCGATCAATACTTTCTTACGTTATTTCTGCTTGGGGTGGTGCTAGGAAAAGTATTATCATAAAAATAGAAAGGGTACACCGATGTATTATGAAAGTTATTAATTTCAAAGGATTTAGTTAGGTATCCAACGACTGCACTGTACAAAGAATTTGAAGTCTTAAACGTTCGTCAACTCTTTATACAGAATATAGTTCTAAAACAACATATCCATGAAAGGCCAACTTATAAATCTACCAGAAGATCACATAAGGTGTACGTTGTCCCAGCATGTAAAACAACATTTGCACATAGTTTCTCCTTTTTCCTGGCTCCTTTATTGTACAATCGTGTTAGTAAAATAAAACCCCTAAATATATGACTAGTTATATTTGTAGAAAAGCACTGGATGAGTTTCTGGGTAAACTGGATTACGAACGGACTGAAAAATTCTAGGTAATTCTAGGTAATACGCTGTTTTATTTATTTTATACCCCTATGTTAAAATATGGAAATTTATCATTTTAATTACTTCCACGTTTTAATGAATTATAATATATTTATGAAACATAATAATACAAATATAAGTGCAGGTACACATTATTTAAGTATCCAAATAACGCATGACAAAACAAAATATTGATGTATCTATTTACATTAGTACGTTCACTACTAAACTATATTTATTCTAGTATCTACATTTAAATCAAATATGATGTTGACAAACAAACAACCACTCAATAAAATATGCCTTTAAAAATAATAATATCATCCCTATTAAAAATTCGTTTCATTTCTGTACGATTCGTTTTAAGGAAAAACATAATTGCGCCGATGTCTCGTCAGGACTCATTCACTCACCCATTCACAGTCATTCACTCGACCATTCGTTCTCTCATTCACTGAGAGCAGGTATTTTAACAAGCAAAAAGTATGGCCATGCGACCCAGGCTCGTCAGAATTGAATTAGGCTTCCATCCACTGAGAGGGATTCGACCTTTTATTTTTAATAGGACTATGAGTTTATGAAGTTACAAAGGTGGTGCTTTTTTGTAATTGAATAAAATTGATTTCGTTTTATTTATTTATTTATATATACTTTATTGCACACCAAGATAAAAATAATAAAAATAAAAAAAAACACAACAGGCGGCCTTATCGCGTTCCGCGATCTTTTCCAGGCAACCTAGACACTTGTTTTAATATAATTAAGAATTTAATTTTATATTGTGACCATCAGTTTTTACTTTCAGTAAACAAAACGCATCTAGTCGATGCAACGTCACTTGAATTTAATAACCTGCGGCAAAATTTAACTAACATCTTGAAGAAATTATCACTATACAACTGTTTCTAGAATCAGATACAGAAGGCAAAGTTTGTAGTCTTGGTCAATTGAATATGGCCAGCAATGGGAAAAGATTTCAAACTCCACAAGATCCCAAAGCTGCGTTAGCTTTGTTCTTATAATTTTCCTACAGGCGAAGTCCAAACATCACGCCTGTATTTCCCAAAGGGCAAGGCAGAGATGAATCTATGCTCTTACTCAACATTTACCTATTCAGCATTGTCTAAATGCGTTTCATTAAGTGAAATCATTTTAAATTAAAGAATGACATAAGTTCTAAATGTTTTGTCGCTGCTTGTTTTTTTTTTGTATTCAGAGAATTGCCTACTTACCTGATTTATCACTTTTACGCAATCCGGATTGTGTCATTACAATCAAATGAGTATGACATAAACAAAAAAATAAAAGAACAAGAATAGATACAACAAGTTCATTCCGATCTCGGGAAACACAGCAGGCAGGCAGCATTTCTTGTTTTATACGACGAATAAGAAGTATTAATTTACTTTTATTTGATGGCAACCGCTGAGATGAGTAGTTAATTGTGATCGTTTGAAATTACGTTAATGCAGGTAATTAAATAAAATAGTTATTGCCTATTTATGATGCTCAACAGATTTGCTGTTGGTTTGGACATGCATATGAGACACTTCAACTTTTTGTTTTAGGTTCCTTTTGGTTTCAAGGGTGAGTAAAATTTCAATATGTTTGTCGTTTAGTTTTTTACCACTTTTTAGTGGCACAAAATCATTATTACCTATCGTTTCTGCAACCCTCTACCTGCTTTTACTAACATATATAGATTAGAGATAATCCGACATTTTTAGAAGCTTTTTCTGACTTACTTCCGGGAAAAATCCTCCTTCCTTCCGACTATGGTTTTTATTGTATCTTTTTTTAAATTATATAACATCTACCACAATTTTTCCTCGGTGCCTACGCAGCTACAGTGACTTGAGTATCCGATCCGCGCCGTCTCTTATCTGTTATTCGAAATACGAACCATTTCGTGTCCGTTGTGATACACAATGTATTTCACATGCTTGTTAAGGTACCCGGCTTTCATTCGTAGATCTTTGGTAGTCACTATGGGTCGTACCAGGAGATTATAATCATGAGGAAGCTAGGCTGGAATCATGAGCGGTAAAAAGAGTACCTGGCGATTTTCGATTCTGAAGCCCTAGTACTCCGTTAGTCTCTACCGCTAATGATTCTAGCTCTGCAAATACTTCTTCATGATTCTGGCCTCCTGGTAGTTTGAATTGCTTTCCTAGTTTCTAGTACAATATCTATTAACTTTGATTAATTCTTCGTATTATTACCGAGACGGGTGAGCACGACTGTAATTTTATATTGTTTGTTCTCTAAAATAAAATTCGGGCAAATCGACCACTAAATAATATTGGAGTGGTCGATTCGCCCACCGATAAAATAACTTCGGGCGAATAGACACAGAAAAATAAATATTTTTAATAGTGGACAATTCGCCCGATTCGGGCGAGTTAAATTCGGGCGAGTCGTCCAATAACCCATTTATTTTAAAGATTCTCTATTGCAATGTAGACAACATTTACTTACAGATCTTTGTTTCAGTTTTCAGTTCCTACAAACTTCAAGTACGGAGCTATCTAATCATAACTTTGATAATACAAGACAAATGACGTGTTTCTCTCCCTCTCGATGAAGGGATCTTACTACCCGAACTCACTTTCCAAGGTTATTGCATTGGATAGGAAGATAGCAGAAGGCTTCCTACACACACAAAATATCATCACGCGTATGTTCTGCGTAGAAGTAGGCAGATGTGCAAATCACGCCAGTTACCTACACAATAAGTTGTAGGTATGTAATAGGGGGCAAGCCTATTTCCAATAACTGGCACAGAAATAGACCGCATCATCATCATTTCAGCCGAAAGACATCTACTGCTGGAGATATGCAGGACGAAGGAGTTGAGGGAAAGCCTATGCCTACCCTCCCCCAAGCGTTGCAATAGAGCAAATGCTATAAAAAATTATGAGCAACCTGTATGTTATTTTGTTTTAAAATTATTTTCGCCTTGAGAGTACATCTTTTCATGATTCACTGTTTAAGAGTCATCAATATTTTTTTTGCCAATAATATCGTGGTACAAACGGCATATCTAGATTGCATTTATATGTGAAACCGCTGTCATACAGTAGTGAGCAAAAATAATGTTTCAGCAAAGGTTTTACCCTTAATTTTACCTATTTCCTTATAAAATTCCTTAGGTATGTCACGATACCGAACCTTTATAACAGTTATTACATCTCTATGCCACACATTTCAATCTTTAAGCCTCTTTTTATCCAACTACTGAAGGAGGGATTACCCTCCTTCGGCAGTCGGATTATTAGTGTTTATCAGTCTATGTATGTATGTATGTTGGTTCCTATGTGGGGTTCTAGAGACCAAACGCGTTGGCCGATTTTGATGATTCTTACGTCAATCGATTCGTCCTAAACCTGCGAGTGTCACTGGCTACATTAAATTTGGAAAATACAAAAATGGCGGTTTTCTAAATTTCTTTCAATCCCATCGTGTGGGATATAGGGCATTAAAATTAAAGGGTTTTCAGAGGTGATTTCAAAAATATATAACTCTTATGTGTTTAAATGTACCAAATTATAAAAAAATAACTAAAAAGTTATATAAAAAAAGTTAATTTAAAAAATCAAAAAACCCGACTGCTTAAAAAGCGAACTAAAAAGACGTAAACAAGAAGAAAATCATGCTGTGCAGTCGGAAGACACATCTGGTTTTGGTCAGCATACTCGCGAATAAGTATCTTCCGACTGCACCGCATGATTTTCTTCTTGATTATGTATTTTTTTAGTTCGCTTTTTAAGCAGGTTTTTGATTTTTTTAATTATTACATAACTCTATTTCATCTTCTGTACACTACCATTCAGTGGCTCTACCCCTCGATAGTCGGTATTTTTCATATTTGGTTCGCAGCTTGATTGTGATAAATGATCTTTATGCGCGTCCTATCGATGATAAAAAGGGTCTTTTAGGACCTACTGAAGGCGGGAATCTGCTGAATGTGGCGACACTTGGGGGATGCCTAATTGCCTATGTCCAACAGTGGACGTCTTTCGGTTGAAATTATGATGCTGATTTAAAAACCGCATGGATATCGTGTTACCCAGTAACTGTATTGTGAAGGACGGATTAGTTGTCGCTCCATCTCAAGTACTGGTATTCAGCTACAACCGGTCAGACTGGAAGCGAAGCTGGAAGTTGAATTTATTTTTGACGACATAACTACTGATATTGCACCTTGATTATAGGGTTTTAGGGTTGATCTTTCCTTAAGATGTGTCGTATAGATTAGTATTATTTCATCTTGATTGTATGAATAATTCTATGATCTAAGATAAAAGAGGATTTTGTGGGGTAAATATGACGGAAATTATGTTACTGTTCAATAAATAGGGCAGCCCTTACATGTAACGGATTGGTAATGTAAATGTTATGATATAGTAAGCCTTGTAGATGACTTCCGATTGGCCATTAGAATATTATTATAAATACTAGTTTTCAATTGAAATTAAACCCAGTGTGTGGCCCATTCCTTGTTCAAACAGTAAGAACTATGTAATAAGTTCAGGCTCAATTGCGGTCTTGACCTTGTTACCAGGCTTACCATTTCAATACGACATGATATGAAATTAATCAATTATATCTCGGGCTATGTTTACAGTAAATAAAGAAGGAGAACTGGACTATTGTAAGCCCAGCGCATTGGACAAATCATTAACATATTAGCGAGAGTACTTACAATCATTCCAACATATAAACAACAAACAATCGCCTACAGTACTTAAACATACAATATATTAAATTTAAAAGACGCCGCTTTAACGATCGAAGAGTTTTTACAAAGGAACCATTTTGTGTTTCTGTTAATAATTTACTTTCTTTCAATGTCGTATCTTCTTTAAGTCAGATCAATTTGGTAGAGAGAAAAATGGCAGCTGCAGATTTGTTTTTGATGATTTAGATGACTGTGTATGGTAGTGGTATTTTATGGCAAGAGTAATCGATGTATTTTTACTAGGAGAGTAATATTAATTACAAATTCGTGATTTACGTATACGTAGAAGAAATCAAAAGTCATTTTAAACGTTTATAATAATTTACACAACGAAGTGATAAGGTTTTTAATTCTAGTCTAGAGTTTTATTTAAGTGCTCTATTCATTATATTCCCAAAGGCTCTATTCATTGTCGGACTCCAACAATTCTATTTAAAAAATATAGGTATCATGGGACGTTAATTTCTGGGTAGTTGATAAAATATATAGATTCAGTGCACGGTACATTCAATCTATTGCTGTATGAATAACGTTTCTAAAACTTTTCTAATACTTACCATTACATTTATAAGATTTATTAATAACAGTCAATCTGTTACATGTTATTGTAGTGGTCAATGTGTTCTGGTCTTGCGAATGTTATACTACGTTTCTTCATTGCGTGCTTCTAAAAGCATTTCTCGCCCTTTTCCCTTATTTTTAAAAGAGCACCAAAGGATTTTGTAATGAAGTAGAGCAGTGAAAAAGAGTTATCTCCAATTCAAAGGTTTCTAAATAAAAAAAAACAAATAGTTTATTTCAAATAAACCTTAGAGGTACTTTTGAATTTTCAATAAAAAAAACGATGACTCTAGTTGCAAATTCGCAAGCGTCAGAAGGTCCAATGGAGAAGGATTTGCAAGAAAATAGGTACAGTGAATGGTAGATTTACAGTTGGAACATAGTACTCACATATGTGCTATATAATACTAAAAAAGAATATGTTTATAAATTACAAATATATTCATACAGTCTTCAGCAGGTGCAATAATAATTCAAAACCTTTCTGCCCATCATTAATTGTTCTTGCGCCCTAGTGGCTGCGGAGCAGGACCAACATTAAGCCAAGCATTTTTATTAGCGATTTAATCCCCCAACTTATAACATGCTTGCCAGCATAGTGTGCGTTGTATACATGTTTTAAATTTCGTCTCATTCATTTCTATAATGTGGGGAGGTATTTTATTGTAACATTTTATACAGTACCCCGTAAAAGATGATGCTACTTTAGCCAGCCTGAAACCCGATTGAATTAATTAGTCCCTATTTATAGTGACATAATTATGTCTGTCGCCATTTTTACCAAAAAGATGTAAATTCTTTCTAACGTACATTATGTTTTCATAAATATATTGACAAGGTACCGTAATGATGTTAATGTCCTTAAACAGTTTCCTTAGAGAATCGGGCCCTGATGGCTCGTTTTTGCAGAATAAAAATTTACTCAATGTCTGCAACCCTTCCTCATAGTAAGATACCGTAAGACATTATACTATGAAAGTAACTAAAATAGACTAGCCTCGCGGTATCTACATCAGTAAACTGATGTATTTTTCTAACAGTATAAGCTGCCGAACTTAGCCGCCCTTCAAGTGATTTTAAATGAGGACCCCATTGTAACCTTGAGTCTAGCGCGATCCCCAGGAAAACCATTTTATCGACGAATTCTAGCTTCTCCCTGTTTAATATAATGTCACAATCAGTACTTTTGACATTCGGCAAGGCAAATTTGAAGGCAAGAAAAACTGAATAAAACCAACAGTTTGCCAAAATTCTATATTGCTCAATCTAAAACCCATGTTTTGCAAGTGTTACATTTAAATAAATACGTAAAGGGGTACGCAAAATTGTTTACGACAAAATATTTTTTTTTCACACAGCAAGATTTCCTTCCAGTGAGTCTATCTCACCACCAACAAACATAACGTGACGCGATCCGGATAACCATTAGTTAAAGCACAAACCACATTTTACTTCTCCTATGAGCTGCCAAAAATAGGCTTTCTTCGCAAAATCAATCTATTTGTCTATAACCGCTCATTTCAACACCAGCCTGTACACCAAAGCTGATTTACCTTCAGCCCGTATATTACTAAAGGTGTGTAGAAGTCATTCATATTAGAAAGCAGAAGACTGTAGAAAATAAAGCATCATTACAAACCAACAAAAATCAATCTGCAAACATGAAATGCTACAATATAAAGAAGAAAGTGGTTATTATTGCTGATCAGCAGGGACGCTACGTGCAGAGAATCCTTCAAAAACTATTAGGGGATACATTTTTAATTATATGTTTCTGGAAGCGAGGGGCGACTCTAAAACAAGTTTTAAACTCCGAAAAATCAGAAATAAGTCTATTGGACAAAAATGACTTTGTTATTGTTCTAGGAGGAGTAAACGATAAAAATCCAGTGGAAACTCAAATTGGTCTCATAAATTTCCTAAACAATACACAAAATACTAATGTCATCGTTTCCGAAGTGTTGTTTAATATCCACTTGAATGTGAAAAAGTTAAATTGTGAATTTAAACTTATTTGTTCTCAATACAGTCACTCAACATATTTAGGAATGAATTACTCAATATTTATACCAGATTATAGCTCTTTAGCATTACATATATCTCAGTTGACCCTTAGGGAAATTTTACGGATTGTTTATAAACAGAACTTTAGTAAGTATTCGATAGAGAAGCTTAGCATTGATTCTGCTCCAACGTATACTGACAAATGTACTCAAACAGATAATCATGAAAATTCAAATCTACAAATTAAAAGTTCTGAAACCAGTAACGGTTTTTTTCGAATTTAAACATTTAAACATTCTTCACCAAAATATAAATGGTTTGATTACTAAATTAGATGAGCTAAATGTACACTTGTATTCATTATGTGAAAACACTAACAAAAATCCTGTTGACATTTTATGCATTACCGAACATAATATGACCGCAGAAGATACTAAAATACTTAAATTACAAAATTATATATTAGGAGACTTTTTCTCACGTAAAACTCGGAATGGGGGGTCGTGTATAATGATCAGGTCGAACCACAGATTTAAAATTATTTCAGAAGCCGGAGGTTTGAGTATCAAAAATATTTTCGAATGTAGTGGGATCGAGCTGACGGACCACAAAATTGTAATATTGTGCATTTATAGACCACCTAATAATAGACGTGACTGTATAGATCAATTTTTTTCTAGGCTAACAGAATCATTAAGTAGATTAGCATACACAAACAAAAAAATTATAGTATGTGGTGACTTTAATATTAATAGATTGGACAAAAACAATATATCCAGACAATTTGAACAATTATTATCAAGCTTTAACCTGACATTAACAATAAATGAACCCACTAGACTGAAAAGCATGACTTGTATTGATAATATAGCACATAATATTAGAGGTTCAAAAACTAAAGTACTGGAACTTTCACTCTCTGACCATACAGCGCAATTTTTGACTTGTCCAGTGAAGAAAAGTTACTACATAACACACTGGTTTAAAACCAAACGTGACTATTCTGAAGGAAACATATTAAAATTTATAGAATGCATTAAAAATCTCAGCTTTGCTGAATGTTACACCTTTGATGACCCTGAAAAAAGCTTTGACACATTTCATAGTTTATTTAAACTATTTTATGACTTATGTTTCCCTGAAATACGCGTAAAAATACCGATTGCCAAGAAGCCCGCATGGTTAAGTAAGGGTATACGGATATGTTCGAAACGCAAACGCCAATTATTATGGAAGTATAGGCTAACTTCGAATCCAAATGATAAAACAAAATTTAAAGACTATTCAAAAAGGCTCAGGATTATAATTAAAAAAACCCAAAAAGCCCTAAATAATTATTATATTAATTCATCTACAAACAAGGGAAAGGCTATATGGAAAATAGTAAATAATTATAAAACAGTAACTCCAAAAGAAAATATAAAGCAAATAAGAGTACATGACCAACTCATTACACGGCCAAAGGAAATAGCACAATCATTCAACAACTACTTCGTTGATGACATACAGTCTATCTCCAAAGGTTCAGTTACAAATACAACAACCCTTAATAAAACTTCCAATTCCATTTTTTTAAAACCAACAAATCCTTACGAAATAGATCAAATTATAAAAGGACTAAACAACACTAATAGTACAGGATACGACGAAATAAGTACAACAATAATAAAACGAGTATCTAGATACATAGCTCCAGTCATTAGTAACATTATCAATCAATGTCTAGAAGGTGGAGTTTTTCCTTCAAAACTAAAAACAACTATTATAAATCCATTATTTAAAAAAGAAGATAGGGAGGATATGCGTTTTTACAGACCCATTGCGTTAATACCAGTGATGGCAAAAATTTTCGAAAGGGTTATATATAACAATTTATACAACTACTTTGAGGTGAATAACTTATTTACTAATGAACAATTTGGTTTTCGTAAAGGAAGATCCACCAGCGATGCTTTCTTTAACTTTCTTAAGAAAGTAATGACAGGATTAGACAATAAGCAAAAAATAACAGCTATTTTTATGGATATGACGAAAGCGTTTGATTATGTGGATCATAATATCCTACTAAACAAATTAGAGAGATATGGGATACGAGGGAATGCCTTAAATCTTATTAAATCATACTTATCAAATAGGTTTCAAATTACTCAAATAACGAGACTACATAAAGACACAAAATTTGAACATATATATATGTCAGACCCTAAACTTGTTAAATTTGGAGTTCCCCAGGGGAGTATCCTTGGACCTCTTTTGTTCATTATATACATTAATGACCTACCAAGGTCTATAGACCAGGAAATTATATTATTCGCCGATGACAGCACGGCTATTTTTGCTGATAGTGGTCAAGAAGGTTTTGAAATACAGGTGAATAAATCCCTAGAGAATATTATAAACTGGTTGACAGTGAATAATTTAAAAATAAACATTGACAAAACAAATTATATGATCTTCACTAATAAAAATACGAAGTCAAATAAAATCAATCTAAGCTATAAAGGCAAAACAATAAAACAGGTCAATAACACAAAGTTTCTGGGGATCCATATTGACTCGGAACTAAATTGGAAATTGCATGTGGATGAAGTATGTAAAAAACTTAACCAGTTTTCATATGCTCTCTACGTACTTCGGAAAGTCGTTAATGAAGGCGTACTGCTAAATGTTTATCATGCATATGTAGGTTCTGCACTTAAGTATGGTATTTTGTGCTGGGGTAACTCTACTAACAGAGAATTTGCATTCAAAGCCCAAAAAAAATGCATCAGAAGCATTTGTGGGCTTAAACAAACCGATTCATGCAGAGAGCACTTCAGAAGGTTAAAAATCTTAACCCTAACGTCAATTTATATCTTGGAAGCAGCATCAATCACAAAACGCGATATCAGTAATTTCGAAACAATGAGAAGTACAAGACATAAAAATGAACTTAGGTCAGTTAAATGCAGAACAGTTAAGTTTCAATCCAGTATATTTGGTATGGGTGTTAAAATTTATAATAAATTACCAGACTGTATTAAAAATATTGAAAGACTAACTACATTTAAATACAAACTCAAAGAATTACTGATACAGAAAGTATATTACACAATGAATGAATTCCTAAATGACAAATGTTTTTGACTAAATTTTATTAAATATTATAATAATCCACTTAATTATTATGAAATAGTATACTCTGACATTACTTGTTGTACTTATTGATTTGAATCTGTTACATAACTTACTTATTCATTTGTTTTATGACATTGTATAATGTACTTATTTGATTTTATGATATTGTAGGTATGGGGTACTAATTTTTTGAGTTTATGACATTATACAGGATATTTGCTGGAAATATTGACATTGTACAGGGTATTAATTGGAAGTCATGAAATTGTATAATTTAATGATAATTTTTGCATGCCTGAATTGGTACAACACAGTGGACTGCGCATTCACTTGACACCTGGAATTGTATAATTATGTACTGTGTTGAGCAATAAACATTTGAATTTGAATTTGAATTTGATTCATTCCGAAATTTACTTTACTCAAATCCCTTTGAGCGCCTAACATCCATTTTATATTAGTTTTTTTCCTTTACCATTGACCGACTTAGCTTTTTATATTTCCATATCTGAATACGTAAAAGGTTCGCATTTATATAGGGAGTAATGCTTATTAAGTTTGGTAGGCAGAATTTGGTGGCGTTTCTGCGATTTCATTTATTGATATTTGGTGATTGTGTTTAATCTTTTGTTATTCAATGGTTTTTCTGCCTCTTAGTTATTGAAAAAGACTTTGCCTTCAGTTTTCATATAATTGGCATCCTTTTCATTATTTCAGACGATCACTCATCCAAGAGTCGCTACATCGACCGGTGCTTTGCTTCTCGCATCCAACGGTCTAACGCAGCCCTCTCCAGCTCGCATAAGATAACCTCGGACAAATTGTATTATGTATATTATACAACATGGGTAATCAACAGCGATATTTTCAAACTCGAATTAATCAAATCAAATATGTATTTTATTGACATAAAAGTATATCTAAATCATAATATTTATTTCAATTAAGCATTTAAAGGTTTTTTTGAATTGTCAAACAAAAGATGATTCTAGTTGCACTTTCGCAAGCGTCAGCTGTAAGTCTCTATGGAGAAGAATGTGCAAGAAACTCCACAAATACTCACTCTATAAATAAGTAACCGATACAAAGTCTGACGAAAAGAAAAGTAGCAATTTAGGGAAAGAAAACTTAGACAACAAGAATGAAAAACCTTTAAGATGAGAACTCCCAGAATTCTTAATTTCGCTTGTCTGATATACCTCTAGAAAAGATTAATGGACTTTATTAAAACCTCTTTCTGTTAAGACTCGTAAAAGGTGACAATAGGTTTATTTGCAAAGTGACTAAGCTTTGTAGCAGCAGCTGTCGCAAATCTAATTTTAAAGTTCTTCTTAGTAGGAAAATCTTGACTGTTATCAGCAGTTAATGTCATGTAAAATTATACAAATCTTATATTAATAATTTAGGGGACTCGACAGCCACGGCTCATCAAGCGCAATTAGGTCTGGTGAGTGCTTAGTCAGAAAAGTTTTGAGATGCCCGTGGCCAAATAGTCAGTACCGCACAGGTCGATCTCCAGGGCAACACTTGCCAATGTCGGTTCTTGGATGGCCAACAATCAATCACATAAGTATCGTTATACGGAAACATTTTAATTAGTAATTTCTAGATCTTCGATAGTTGTTACATTAAGGGTAGTCAGAGGCTCGAAATTCTGCAAAATTCTTTCATGCCAGTAAACTGGGTAACGCAATACCCCTTGGTAAAACTATAAATCATCCGTAGGTACCTATTTTAGAGAGTAGATTATTGGTATAATAAATACACAGCTTATAAAATTACCACCTAGAAGGCATGACCACTTAAACAATACGGTCAAAGTAATAAATCTTCCCAAACAAAATGGTTGTCTTTTAATTCGGTCCGGTCTCTTAATTAATAAGTTAATGACTGAGGTAAGGCAGATGTTGCGATGTGACCGAACTGATACCATTAACGCTAACTTGAAGTACGCCACCGACATGCTCGGAAGAAAGAAGTGGCTTGGATTTTTTGACGTGGATAAGAAGCGATGATTGATTTTTTCGTTTTGGTATACCACCGAAGCGAAGTCGCGAAAAAAACTAGTTTTCTATTATATGTGCTAAAGTCATTAGTTGTTTGGCTGGTAAATTATTATTTCCACAACAATTATATACCTGCCCAATTCACTAGAGATTTTTTTTTCTGTGTTACTGTGTTACCAAAGATTTTATAATAATGCAAATAAACTGTTGGTCTTAGATTCGCATTAAACGAAGGCATAAAAGTTTTCAGCAGTAGGATTACATAGGGATTATGTCGGTACAATAATAATTTAGGCGTATCCCTCGTAATAAGATTATATAAAGTAAACTCCATCTCTAAAATAGAAAAACACCAACAAACTTATTTTTGCAGGAAACCGAAAATAAGACGAAAAACCTTTCCGACGCAAATCCTAAACTTTTTTTTTTTTAACCATGTCTACGCCTTCCCCGCTTCGAGCTAAATGCGAACAGCGAAAATATATATATCCGGTTTCTTTATAGGCTTGTATATAAATATCATAGAGTTGTCCCGTGTCCCGCAAATGCGGGTGAATTTTAAAAGATTGGAACCCCACTATGGAATATTTTACCAATTTGTGCTATGTTGGTTTGTGGTTTTGACATTACGATTTCTGTTTTTGGTGTTTTTACTGTACCATATGCGGTTTTATGTTCTGACTCCTGTTAACGGTGTTAACATAGCGATGATTTTGTTTGTTTTATGTTTTATGGTAAAGCATTTAGAATATTATAAATCTTGATAAGAATGTATTGTTTTGTCAGGCTTGCATCGCAAATTATTGCAATGTATGACTGAAAAATACAAAAACGGAATAAGTAGAAGGTAAGTTTAGGCAAAACACAACTTAAGTCTCTATTTTATCCAGAATCAAGAAAAATACAAATTAAATACATTCAGAGTGGTAATTGCTCTAACTTGAATTATTAAGTTGGATACATGATGAGTTGCTATTCCAACATTATTGAATCAAAGTTAAGTAAGCACGACCGGCCAAACTGGGAACTGGCGCCTGTTCATTGACGAGAAAATGGGTGGTATTATGACCCATCGAAACAATAAATAAATGTCCTGAAACCAAGCAAAAATATCCTCTATTGTGGAGTACCAAGGTTTTAATTAGGTCAGCTCAATTCTGTTGCTTAAGGCAAAGCGAAAAACAAGGCTGCACCCTTGCTGCACCGACGTAAATGTCAAGAATTCTTGTTCTTAAAAAACAAACCATTCATCTTTTGTTCTTTTTGATGAATATTTTATTTGCAATAGGAACGTGTTTTGCTTGTAATTTTTTATTGTTACTTACGTCTTTCTTGTTTATTGGTGGGTGTTACCGTTTTAACAGGGATTGAATTAAGAACCACTGGACTCTTGTACGATAATAATCGTTGCTTCTGTTCGATTTTTAAACGTATAATTAATGGATCGTGTGAAAGAGAACGTTTGTGCATATAACCAGCCATACAAGCTGGTTTTTTTTTTTTGGTGGAGCTGGACAGTATTTTTGATACGAGTCAGTAAATGCACATTTCTTAACCGTTGTATAACTGTATTCAAAGATTTAGAAAAATTGCTCATAATATACTCGATATTATGAGTAATTTTTGTTTTAACGCCAGTGGATCCAGTTTTGAATAAGGATGAACCAATTGGCCAATTAAAATTAGAATAGTTAATTTTATCATTATTATTTAAGGAGTGGCTCCTATAGAAATTATTCTCAGGATATAAGGCTAAGGCATTTTGTAGGCTGAAAAATCCACGCTTTATTTAGGTAGATATATGTAATGGGAATGTTGGTATGTCTGCCTGATATTAAAAATAAATGGGTTTTTAACAGACTTAAAAAAAAGGAGAGCCAAAGTGGGTTTGTAATAGGTATTGGAAGTAGACCTTTATTAAGCAAGTATTTTGCTCATTAAGGCCATAAAATTATGTGAATTATTACAGAAGGGTGCAATAAAGTTTTGAAAATATTGGTCAGAATGTTTCCCACTGCACTTCCCATTCTCATGCAACTTGGAATTTAAACGAATGACAAGAATGACAATAAAATTCTTAGGTCTGTATTCCAAGTCAGATGAATCATATCCACTCAAAATAGTCGCCTTGACAACGGAAAAAGACTCTCAATTAATGTCAATATATAACAAGTTATAGCTGTCCATTTGATGATTCGAGGTGGAGTGGAGTTGTAGGACCTGACTTAAGATATATCCCTAAGTCTTAAATTAACTAGGAAAGTGCAGTAATATTTTTCAATGTGCACATAAGCATGAACAATTTCCTCACAATTTTGCGCTAAGCCTAAACTAAATTAACTTAGCTCTTGGTCTTTAACTGGAATAATTCATAGAAAATAATTAAAAACACGTTTACCACATAATACAACATAAATGAAAGTAAATATAGCCACGATACGTAAATATAGCCATTCTCTGACGTAGCAATGTCTAGCGTTGACCGGCCATGGTTTGGCGCCGAGTGCAATCGCGCCAACACGCTTAAACATGAGGCGTACCTCGCATGGGTCGACGCTCGGACGCGCAAGGCTAGCGACGTGAGCCAGCGGAAGAGAGCCTTTAATAGGGCTGCTAAATCCTGCAAGAGGGTATTGCGAAGGGCTCGGTTTGACCACATAAGCCCTATTGGGACCAAACTTGCTTCCTTCCCAGCCGGTTGTAAAGCGTTCTGGTCCCTGGCTAAGTCGGTTGAATCGAATTTCTGCCGTCCCTCACTACCACCACTGCTGAAACCCGACGGAACCCTGGCCCACTCCGCTGAGGAGAAAGCAAACTTATTTGCCTCTCTTTTTGCGGAATCTTCACGCCTGGATTCTGGTAACGCGCAGCCCCCTCCTTCCCTTGACGGATGCGGGACGAGTATTTTTTTTTTTTTGGGACAAACCCACCGCACTATTCCCAAACCACTGCAACTCCTGAAAGCCAGAATCAACAGTGGCGACCACCAGAAAAGCGCCGAGGCAATGAAGCTCGACGAAGTCCCGGAGAATGAATTTAACTGTCTTGGATCCCGCAACGAAATTAATCAGAAAAGAATAACGGAGGAGTAGGAAAAAACATAAATTTCCACTTCCCTCCATATCAAGCAGGAGACAGAACAAACAAGGCCACTAGGCACAAAGGGTCGTTTACAACTGGGATAAGCCCAGTTGCCTAGCACCACGGATAAAAATAAGAATTAATAATTAATGGGTCCTAACATTGTGAGCTGCTATGTTTGATTCCAATAATAGGTATGGCAAAAACGCTTGAACGCACGGAAATTTGTTCTAGTTTCCACAAGGTCCGTATAGTAAACAACTCCTGAGGTAGCCTCTACATTATTCAACATAATATTACGTTCATTCTGCCAAAGAATACACTCCCATAAGATATGATGTGCAGATTGTACATATTCGCAGTCAGATGTAGAACACTGACATAAAGGCGAGGCAACGAGCTTGAAGGAAAACAATTTACTTTTAAAGTTACCATGCCCTGTGAGAAATTGGGCAACACAGTGATCCACCTCCAGCCACGTCCTGGCCAGCCGAACGCGAACGGATGGAAAGAATTGGTGGAGATGTCGGCCCTTGATAGAATTATCCCACCTACATTGCCATTCGGATAAAAGTTCCTCCCAGACGTCAATAGGTGGTTTAAATAATCTAGAGATTTTCTCACGGTCACTCCGCGTTAAAAAGTTCGCGTCCGTGGTCTCTCGTGCGGAATAGTACATTGCAGCACGTCGCTGCACTTCAAGGTCGACCGGAAGTACGCCAGCAAGTACCGGTAAGGCCTCAGTACTAACCGTCCTGTACGCTTTGCATAAGAATATCAAAGCCAAACGCTGACTCTGAAGCAACTTACGTCGCACCGCCCCTATGGTGGCCCTATCAGCCCAAACTGGCGCCCCGTAGCAAATACAACCCAAGTAAGTAGCCCCATAAATAGTTTTTAAAGTTAAAAAAGACAGACCCCACGTAGATTTAGATATTCTCGTTAAGGCATAGAAATTTTTTTTTGCTTTTTCACCGACTATTTTAATATGATCTATAAATGCAAAATTCCTCTCTAACACGAGACCAAGATAGCACACGGACTGCTTCCTTTTTACGGGAACGTTATTAAATTTAATAGTAGGACACGATTTAAGATTACCCTTCAAAATGAGTTGATAAGTTTTGTGCGGAGCAAAGGTCAGGCGGTTTCGATCGCCCCACTGAGATACCAATCGTAGGCAAGTGTCAGCCAAGTTCTCGAGTCCAGCTCGAGTACTTGATTGAATGAGCAGAAGAGCGTCGTCCGCGTAACCGGTTAATGAACAGCCGCTTGGAAGAGGAATCGCGAGGAAATCATCAAAGCCTAAATTCCATAAAGGCGGACCAATAACCGAACCCTGAGGACATCCCATGGTGAGAGACTTCGACATGGAATGATGGCCGAGTTTGAGCTTCGCGGAACCATTCAAAAAGTAAGAGTAAACTAGATTATATATATTTCTATAGCAGCCCCGAATTTTCATTTTAAGTAGTAGCATTGGCCACCATGCGTTATCAAAAGCCCCAGAAATATCTAGAAAAATCCCAATTACGTACTTATGTTCAGATGTATTAACTATTTGCCTAACAGTAAGGGCCGCATCTACGGTAGATTTTCCAGTAGTGAAACCGAATTGATTGTTATGAAATTTTGGTCCGTCCGGTAGCAAACGTGGAACGATAAGGCGCTCCAGGAGTTTTCCCAAAGATGGAAGTAATGTTATGGGCCGGTACGACTTAGGGTCGTCCGGGGGCTTGTCGCCATTTTTCGGGATGATTCGTATAAATCCGCGACGCCATATACGAGGAAAAACGCCCTCCGCAATACAACGGTTGTAAACGGTCAAAATCGCATCAGCGGCTGTTTTACACGCTTCTATAATCATCCGATTAGATATTTTATCTTCACCCGATGACTTGTTGAGTGGTAACCTGGACGAGTATGTCGGACATTCGCATCCGTCAAAGGGACGTCCGTAGGGTGCTGCGCAACCTTGACGTGAACAAAGCTAGTGGCCCCGATGGGATACCGGCAATTGTTCTGAGAACTTGTACGCCTGAACTGTCTCCGATCCTGACACGCCTGTTTCGCCTTTCATATGAGACTGGAAAAGTGCCGAATGCATGGAAGCAAGCTAACGTTCAGCCTGTGCCCAAGAAGGGCAGTCGGGCTGACCCGGCCAACTACAGACCCAATTCAGTTACGTCCATTCTCTGTAAGAGTATGGAACGGGTGCTCAACTCCAAGCTCCTGGCATACCTAGAAGCTAACGACATCCTCAGTGACCGCCAATATGGCTGCCGCCAAAATCGGTCAACTGGGGATCTTCTAGCGTATGCCATTCACATCTGGAGTGAGGCCATCGAGAAGCACGGGGAAGCGCTTGCCGTCTCCCTCGACATCTCGAAGGCTTTCGACAGGGTCTGGCACGAGAGCCTTATTGGTAAGCTTCCTTCATTCGGTCTGCCCAGTGGACTGTGCGATTGGATTGCGGACTTCCTAAGGGACCGGTCTATATGAGTGGTTATCGATGGCCGCTCATCTGACCAACTGGATATCAATGCCGGGGTCCCTCAGGGATCGGTACTCTCAGCAACATTGTTCTTGTTGCACATAAATGATCTGTTAAAACCCGGCACCTTTAGGTATGCAGACGACAGCACTGTTGCTGAGAGATACGTATCCGACGCGCGTGCTACTGGGCCTCAGATCCGGTCTCTCCGGGAGGCCATGGTTGGGCGCTTGAATCTGTCCTTGAAGGCAGTCTCCGAGTGGGGTGATGCCAATCTGGTTAGGTTCAATGCTACTAAGACCCAGGCGTGTCTTTTTTCCGCTAAAAGGAGCCAATTCCACCCGGCTCCTTCTTTCCGTGATGTGACCGTGCCGATAACGGACCATCTTGAACTTCTTGGCGTTACATTGACATCGACCCTCAATTTTGGTCCATTCATTGAGGCAAAAGCTCAACTGGCTGCCAAAAAGTTGGGGATTCTTGCAAAGGTGAGACGGTACTTCACGCCAGAACAGTTGCTCAACTTGTACCAAGCGCAAGTTCGGTCATGCATGGAGTACTGCTCTCATCTCTGGGACGGATCTGCGAAGTACCAGCTGGATGCACTAGAGTCAATCGAAAAACGGGCCAAGAGGCTCATCGGCAATGAGATACTGGTCGAGTCTAGGCATCATAGCCTTGAACATCGGCGCCAAGTTGCCAGTCTGTCGGTTTTTTATCGGTTACATTTCGGGGTGTGTGCGATGGAATTGCATGAACTAATTCCTCCTAGCCCGTTCCATCATCGGACTACAAGACGTACGGCGATGCGTCATCGGTACATGGTGGACATCCCACCCATACGCACCAAACGTTTTGGGAATACTTTCATTATGCGTACAGCTAAGGAGTGGAATTCCCTGCCGGAGTCTGTATTTCCTGATAGCTACAACCTGGGAGTCTTTAAGTCAAGAGTGAGTAGTAGTATTTTTATTCCCTTAAATAATTATAAAGTTAATCGACTGTCTTTCTATTTGTATGTATGTATCCTTCATCATCATCTTACTGCTCTTGTCTGTGTCCTTATGATTTGATAACAATTCGCCCGATTTCCGAAGACTACGACAGGAAGGCGTAATGTGACAACGCATTTTCATAGAAATTGTTTTACAGGCTGACATTCCTCGTCGCTTTATTGTGTGCGTTGCACCTTTCTGCGAAAGACTCGACAAATGTATCTGTTACATCTAACTAATTCATAGATGTACCCTGTACATCAAACTATTTCTTCTGGGGTGTAATTTTAACCGACTACAGTGAAGCCAAAAGGAAGGGTTATGGTTTTAGAAGCCTATGTATGTTTGTTTGTATTTGCATATGTTCCTCAGTAGCGCCTAAACTATTCATCCGATTTTGATGAATATGGTGTCAATTGATTCATTATTATGGCCCGAGTAACAAAATCTAAAAAAAAAACAAAACAAAAATCCTAGTCGTATTACATTATTTAATAAACTTGTTGCTTGTTTATACTAATATCACTACCACACTACACTATCGATCGATTAGACAAAGGAACAATTGGTTTTATAATATTCTGAGAAAGGAATTATAAATACAAAGTAAGTTCTTAATCACAGCCAAATGTCGAGCAGTTACAAATAGGCGAACAAACAGTTTGAATGTAAATAGGCAAATTTTACTGAATAACGTGACCAACTTTCATTTGAGTCGGCCATTAATTTTAACAATTTTTCATGTTACGAGGGCGAATAAACTAACTGTAGTTGTAGTTGTAGTTGACTGGTGGTTCATTGGTTCAACTATTTGTGTTTACGAATCAGTTACATGAGGAACTTTAATAGTTAAGATAAAAGTGGTTCTATACAAAGTAACATTCCGTCAATCATTACGATTGTCAACAGGAGAAAACGAAAGGGCCATTAATGTAGCAAATTTCCATTATTTTGATTTTTATGACAATCGATATCGCTGATAGGTATTTTTGGCACCTTCTGGCACGTGGCCCTTTTTGGCGCTATACAAAGGATTAGGCTGCTCCATTAGACGGTTTCATCGGGTATCTTTCCTTCAACAGACAGAGTACGGAAAAATAAATTATTCATTAAAAAAAAAGGCTTTTTCGTATTCTTCTCAGCAAATCCTTTCATTTGATACCCATATCATGGCATTGCACAAAAAGCAATTAGTCCGCCATTTTGGGCCGTCTGCCATATTGGATTTAGAATGACGAACCATGCATTGTCATCCAAACTAAAAGTGTATGCAAATCGGTTTCGGATATCTTGCAAAATTTGACCCTCAATGTATGTTGCAAGTTAAATTAAACCTTATAAATATCTATGTTTATGTAGGTAAAACTGTTTTGAAAAGTTTTGCAGTCCTTGATATCATCATTTGCGAGGACTTTTAAATGGAAATCTTGTAAGTTTCATCTGATATGGATTTAAATTAATGTGTGCACTGTGACCAATTAGCGAAAAAAGTTTTAGTATTAACTAAAATAGCAAACAATATCCACCTGTTATAAAATTACCTCTGTGTTTCCTCGGTTTCACACAAACCATATATATAATTTTGAAAATTATATATATTTTATGGTGTGGAACCCCTTACGGGCTGTAGAATTATACCGGGAGTAGTTTATTTAATTATTTTGTACTGCTTGTATTATCAGTTATAATAGACCATAGGGAAATAATATAATTATTGTGTCAAACATAACATATTTATAGCTGTTAGTTTTTATAACCACATGTGTTCATGAAATTGACAGCACCGAATAACAGCTTTCTTCATTATTTATTAGTTATTTGCTTATTTTCTGAAGCTAGTTAGGTACAATTTACATATTTGATTGTAATTAAGGATTTATATCAGCTGCTGATAGATAAGCTGCTTGTAAGGTGTTTTGGGCACAAAACACCTTAAAAGTGCAAAATTAAAAATATTTACCAGGTCCTGAACTCACAATCTTCTTTAGTCTTTAGTCTTTTACTTCCTCAATCAATTAAAGATAATTATTTATTACTTGGACGGTTTATGTTAATATCTTTCCAGAAATAACATGGCATTAAAGATCTCATGTGTAATGTACCTTAACAGCAGGCGACACAAATAACGAAAACATTCGAAGGGCATTGGTTCTACATTTAAAAACTTGATACATGGCTAAACGAAATCTCTAAACCGACTGCGAAGCCAGGTGGGTCACTGCAGGCACAACCTAGTTAGATGGGGGTACTCCAATGACCCACAGTGCGATTGCGGAGCCAGGGCCCAAACAATGCCTCACCTTTTGTCGTGTTCTCTGTGCAACAACACCTGCACCTTTGTGAGGCAAATAACTACGCTGTTGGCGTGGCTGAATACTGGTCTAAACATATTTAAATTTGGAATCATCGATACGACGAAGAAGAAGATGGCTAAACGAGAACCATAGAGTACCGAGACGATTTGGCAGACAACATTGTCAAAATTTCCATCCAAACCTAGCGTGTCAGTGAGTATCACCGTTTACTCATAGAAATTGACGATCCGTCACAATTGTAAATGCTTGCACAATGGATGGTTGATCGAGCTGAAAAGTTCGGGAGTGGCGACCGAATGTTAGAAGACGCAGCGTTCGAAAACCTCTACAAGGTATAACCTGGTGAAGGTCGCAGCAATTGCTAGATGCGGGACGCTCAGAACCGGTCATTGCGCTGATGCTTGAGGGAAACCTATGTCCGGGTTTGGACGACTGCAATGATGATGATGACGACAACTCTGACAATGGCTATAACAACCGATACTTGTTCTGAGCTCGGAGCACATTCCACGGATATGAATATTATTAACAATGGTATCTCTAAGTTCCGTACTCTGTATTAAGAACCGATTATCGATTCAGCAAAATGATTGTAATTTGTAATCAAATCTTTTTTTAAAGTTTTATAGCTGTCATTTAGAAATCGAATCACAATCGATCATATTTTAAATCTCAATTGCTGTCAGCCATAGATTTATTCTGCAGTGTGTAAAATTTATTGCTTTACTAAAGAGTAATTTGTTATTTAAGAGCTGTATATTTATATTAGTTTTATCGTACGTGCAATGTATCTAGTTCTGTGACTTTTTTTGGATGGCTGCAGATTTTAGACTAACTCGATAAGACGTCCCGATATGTGCGTCAAAATCCATTGAACGCTCACATTAAAAGCAAAATTAAAAAATTTATTTAGATTTTCAAATGGGTACAAATCAAGACATAAGAATGAAAGAATTACTCTCAAAGAATTCACTAAAGATACCGTGAGGGAACCTGGCATCTCTTAGAACCAAAATTAGATTACCTGCGCCTGGTACCTGACCAGTGTTCCAGCTGTGGGAACATTATAGGTTGATATTATGCTGCGCTAAAAATCATCCATCTCAAACCGAAACACAGATTTTCTTAAATGATATTCCTTCCTAATTAACTCAGCGATCAGGACAAGAAATAAGTGACAATCGCAAAGTCGCCATCGTGCACCCAGCCTTAAGCCCTCTGGGTTGTTAGTAATGGCAGTATAATTCAGTCCAGTTTAAGACATTCAATTAATATGACTACCCAAAGGTGCTTGTAAATTATCTTCTTGTACTTTTAAGACGCAATTATTTTCATATCTTTTATACTTTTCTTTTGAACTTTTATTATGACATTATTTATCAGTGGCAATAAATTATAGTGGCAATATATTGCTTTGTTGTTGCAATAGTAAAATATAGAGTAAACACTGTTGGAAGGTCTTGAAGTAATTTTGAGAACCAAAATTAAGGGAAATCTGTATGAACCACTTTCTTCTAATCTTAAGGTACCTTAATCTGGTAATACGGGCCCGGGCACGTCCCGTGCACGGACGTGTGTGAACGAGTTCATATAAAATGTTCCCACCGATATTTTTTTGAGCCCCTGACGGGACCCGGCCCTGTCACGTCCCGGGCACGCTCCTGATATGTGTGGATAGACCTTTACCCTAGCGTTCCTTTAGCAAACTTACATCAATGTGTTCTAGACATGCCATAGTTCTGAAACCTAAAAGAAAAGAATATTCTACAAAAATAAAGTCCTAAAAATTTTCTCCTCACTCATACAGCTTTAATACAAGAGTATACGTACCTATTATATTACAATCCCAACATAATTCCCCAATTTTCACATTAATTCATTCAACATCGTTTTAGTATTACCGCAAAAAAGTTCTTTTTAACGTATTAAATTGATCCCTTTTACCCTTTGTGGAGTTTTCATATAAAATACGGAATAGCAGTTTACATAGTTTATGAGGCATACATGTGCCTGTAGAAACTTTAAAGAATTAATAAATATGGTTGACTAGCTTCTGCCAGCGGCTTCGCCCGCGTGAATGTCAAAAATTATCTCGAGGGAACATATTCCCGGGATAAAAAGTATTCTATGTGCTATTCTTGACTATTATCTATCTCTGTGCCAAATTTCATCCATATCCGTTTAGTAGTTTTTGCGTGAAAGAGCACCAAACATACATACATCCATCCTCACAAACTTTTGCATTTATAATATTAAAGTAGGATTCAATAAATAGAGGAGCTCATGGCTTAATAATAACAACCATACGGGTCGATCTTCAAGGTTAAGAAAAGCTTGCCGAGGTCGGTTCGTGATCCCCATCCACGGATATCGGCAAGCATCAAAAAATATCACCTCAGACATATTCCCGATATTTTGTATAAAAATGTGGCCGTGTCAATAACAGGCACAAATTGCGTGTCACGGCAGCAAACATTTGCGATGGGAAATACTCTGGCGGCTGAGAACTAAGTAACGTACCTGAGGAAACTAATTTTTTCTGTTTGGTATGAGCATTATTTTTAAAGAGATGCTTGTTTTTAGGTCTGTTAAAGAATGAGTCTGCCTGCAGTATTTGAAATGAGCAATCCCCAAAGTACGACGACTTCTTCTAATCGACCAACATCATAGTAGGTAATTATTTAGAGCAAAAATTTACGATACGGATTTTCCAATATAGTGTGAATGTTTAATGCTCCGACTACGCATTTTTTGGGAACGTTTTTGTTAGTCACAGTTCTTCCAGCTACAAGGATTTTAATGTTGCTAAAAATCGACAAAACACCACTTACCCCTCTTTTCTTTAGCACTAAATATTTAGTTTTCGTCACACATATTTCGTTTTACAGGGTTTCAAGTAAACGATTCTGTCAGATTTCTAAAAGATTTTATTTTAGAATTTCTAGTACCGAAAATATACATTACCGTTTAAATATAGATGTGAGCTTGAAACTGTGGGATTCGTTGAAAAAAATTGCTTTTAATTAAGTCTAAAATGCTCATGGAAAATCATTTCGTCAAGTAGTGGAAAGATAGTAATAGATTGTAGCTGTAGTATATTTTTTAGATTAAACACCCTTTATTATCCCTACCTACTATTATTTCACATAACATCACACCTGTATTATTTTATAGGCATATTGTACTTATAACATTACCAAATATCGACAGAAATTTTGAAGTTATTTTACAGGGGAAGAATAGTCAATGGAGCATAAATCCAAACTCGGGGCTGCTACTGAAAAGTTCACTGCGGTTTTAATTGCGATTTATTCTCGCTAAAGAGTAAATGAAAATGTCTTTTAGTACTCACCTAATTTATTCTCAGCCTGGGTTTAGTATCTACTTAGAAATTGCCCTTTGTTGAGCTTACACTGAAGGTCATGTCAAATTTTTAATTTATAAGTTAATATCGAGTCAAGCCAGTCATTAACAAATATTTATTTGCACGTTTATTTCTATTACGAGTCGCAATTAACCCTTGTGTCATTCACCACTGCCATTCGTGAATGACACTAAGGTTCCATACATGCCATGTGTGAAATTTTAATTGAAGTAGCTATTTATTACCTAACAAATATGTTGTATTTTTTCAAAATAAGATAATAATATTTTAGTCTATTGTGAAACTTTGTAAAGTGTTAAAATTGTTTATTTCTGATAATTTTTTTTTTTGTTATATTTGTTCACAAAAACTTAGTAGGAACACGCACGATACTTTGACAATCTCCGAACTAGACTAATAAGGCTTCTCTAAATAAAATTCGGAAAATCCCTTCAATTGTTGGCTTCAAAATCCTCAAAAGTAATGTAATAAGGCTCGTTTATTTTTGTTCAGACTTTCAGGTTGTTTGCCAATTAGAAACATATTATTGAGTTGAAGTAATTTGTTTGGAATTTCTGAACTGGTAAGAACACGTGGAGATTCTCCACTTATTGAAAGTTTTTAGGAATAACTTGTTGAAGGTTTTATTAGAGTTTTATATTCGACATGAGTAAAGGGTTTCCGGTGGATGCGAAACGCACAGGACAGATCAATGTGACGACGCTTAGGGGAGGCCTATATCTAGCAGTGGACGACTTTCAGCTGAGATGATGAATAAAGGGCGGCCAAAGAAAATATTGAGGACTGTGTGAGAATTAATATGAAAAAAGGATGTCAGTGACAGCTTTACGGTTAACAGAAGTGTTGCGCCGACCCTTAGTGTCGTACCGATACCGATGTTATTCATAAGTTTTGGCTATCATAGTTAAAGTCAGAATTGTTATGTTCTGACACTCATTATCATAATTATATGGCTGTTCCTCCACTCTATGACTATAATTGGACCTTGTGGGATTGCCTTTGCTATCTTTTTATTTTAAGCCAAAAAAATCTACTTCATCACAATCTTTGTGAACTGAACATCCGAGTTATACAAAGTCGTTGCTGTTACAACATAACGATAAAATATTAACCCTAATTTCAGTAATTTAAAATAGTCCTTTAAAATTTTTTTAAATCATTTTTAATGAGCTTTTTAATAACAATGAAAATAATTTCAGCGTTTTTATTATTATCATCGCAATCATGAAAACTTGAATAACTTTTAAATGAGACGACCAAAAAAATTTTGTAATTAAAATAAAGTTATTGTTGTAGCGACATATTCTAACAAATATTCCATAAACTAAATCCCAGTATTTAAGCAAATGTAGCCATTTTAACTAGCTCCGTTAATATTTAGCCACACTTGTGTAGAAATCTATACTACTTGATACTGTATACAGGTCACTAAGATTATATGCCCTCATTGGAATAGCCCATTAAGGCCATATCTCTAACTCTAAATTAAATCAGGAAATAGAATTTGGGCAAAACTCGATACTCCACGAGTACTATTCTGTATGGTAATGGTTAGGGCGTTGCTGTTTAGAACGATGTGTAGTTTCTAATTGATGTTTTGTTCTTATTACTTTTTTGACATAAACCTACTTTTTATTCAAGCGTATTTGATTTAGTTAGATCATGATTACCACCATTTCAGCCGAAAGATGTCCTCTGCTGAATATAGTTACATGAATGCTGAAACTTCTGTAATCCAGTTTGACAGATAGGTACTCTTTTTTTTGGATAGCAGGTATGAATCAAAAACTACTCTTCGTAAATCACAGATTAGTTAGAGAACTACATCTAATATTTCCGTCTTAAAAAATAACATCGCTAGGATTTTTTACCACTACTGAGAAAGCCATCATCATCAGCTTTTAGCAGTCTCACCAGTTATGCCTCTTCAATCGCAAGTTATTTATAACAATTCTGAACAACTCACAACCACATGCTACCAACCTCCCTGATAAGATCCCCACTACGTAGGTTTAGTCAAATCAGTAGCAGTCAATCTGCTTAGCCTTTTGTCAATTATATCGAGGTCGGCAGTCTATCAGACCTCAAAGTTTAAGCAGTAACATACCTTATTATTGCTACGCTTTAACTACACAACAAGTCCTACCAAATACATCGATATTATAACTTTATCCACCGCTTTCTCTCATATCCCAATGTATTTAATGCAACTGTTAAGAATGTTAAACAACGCCAAATTTGAGCCTATGATATACTCGCTACCCGAAATAAATTGTCATTAATCATCTCTAGTAGTCAGCATTGCATTTGCAACTAAGTTGAGGTCGGCCTCCAATCTAACCAGATGTGAGTATTTCGCAAAGAGCGACTGCATATCTGACGTCAACGACCACATCTGTGCTCCACCACCCAGTTGCTGGGTAACACTGGACCACTAGTTGATGAAATTGATGAATGCTTAAATTCACAGTTCAACTGTCGTTTAACGGCAAACACTATAAGTCAGTTAAGTCATAAACTTTAGTTTATTACACACCTACGTAACGGGAGGGTTACAGGAATTTGCAGGATAAACACACGTATGATTTTATGATTGGAGACTATAATATTGCGGGTTTGACTCCAAGATTTACTGCCTGTATCTACCCACTGTTTCTCGTAGCGGATTTTATTAATATCTAGATTTCCATACTATATCTTCTTATACTCAATACTTCCTTCTAAATCTGTTCAGCCGTTAAAACGTAAAAAAGTTATAAACTGACAGGTAGAATTACTTTCCAATAATGTTAATATGGATTCTTCCCCGTAACACTTAATTGCACTTGGGTGCACCCAAGTGCAATGGGTAATTTAATTGACCATTGTACGATTCACAGAATGTTTATTCACGGCTGAAGTATGACCCTCATAAAAAAGCTCACCACATAATAAGATGTCGGATCCGGTCACTAGTATGGTCATCAAAACGAATCGTAGGGCGCCCCTGGCGTCCTTCAAACATCAACAACTACAGTTTGGCTTGTTTTACGGATCCGCCATGACAGCTAACTAGGATCAGAACAGAAGAGAAACTGGCCGAACACCTTCGTGCTATGACCGCGTAGAAGTATCTCACTTATCCAGGTTTAATTTTACTGTAATAACGTTTTACAAAAAACGAAAAGGCTTCATATTTCGAATCATAGATCTGTTTCCACCGCCACTACAACCCAAATCCAGGTACAACCTTCTAAAGACCCAATAATGAAATATAACCCCTCTTAAATCAGTTTCCAAAGCGAATGTATTAAATAATTCCGAACCGTATTAATAGTCCAGGCTGTAGGTCAAGAGGTCGCTTGGTTTAGTAGGTCTAATTATTAATATCTTAATAGCTCTGCGGTTGTGGGTTAAATCAACGGCACAGCTTTCTGATTCTGTATACATTGACAAATTGATAGTAAATAATTAATAAACCTTTACTTCTGATAGAATCCATAGTGTTAGTATCAATTTAGTAGATATTAAAGACATTGTGCCTCGTAAAGCACGTAAAGCCGTTGGTCTTGGCTGTCATTTGTAGTCTTTGACAGTCGTTATGGGTAAATCAGAAGCTCAAAAGTCTAACAACCAGTCTTGCCAAGGGCTTTCGTGTTATTTAGTTGCTGAGTTGTGGAGGTCAGATAAGCAATCACTTCAAGTAAAAAAACTGTGATAGAAGATTTGTGTCAGTCTTTAGCATAAATATCCCTTCTTTGAGAACTTAGGTACTAAAATTTAGAGGATATGAAAAGATAACTGTAAGTATTTCTTTTTTTAAAGCACGCGACATAATTTATCTAGTAGTAGATACGCTTTGATAGAAAATCATTTGAACACGTAAGTAAGACACGATATCTTGCGGGAGCAGCCCGGTTCAAACATTAAAACCGATTTTCATCAAACATAGCTAAAAACACTCTCGCTAAAGTCACTTTTCAAACAAACATACAAAATCAAAATTGGATCATCCGGTTAGGATCTATAATGTCACAGACAGATACACAAATACATAAACACACAAATAGACAAACACACAAGCACACACCAAACAAATAACACCCCTCTTTTTCCGTCGGGGGTTAAAAACAGACAAACACCGGTTACACAAAAAGCACCAAAAAAAGGAAGCTAATAACTTGCCAGTAATAAATATTCAGTACGCAGTCTAGGTCTGGGCCTGAAATTTTATCAGCTTCTAGATCATCTAATATACTGACATTGACTTACAATAGTAAAAAAACTGGTGAAGTGCGATTCGGAAAAACTTCGTGAGTTTCTAGGGGAATCGTAAATGAAAAAATCAAAATATTTCATACACTTATTGTTTTACAGAAGTAAAATTATTTGTGTTGTAATAAAAAGAAATCTTATTATAGAGAAAAAGTGAACGGATTTGCAAATCCGATTAGATTTATTCTCATTCGTATTTTTATTTATCCGAACTTTTTATACCGGAAAATGCATGTTTCCTGTGGGAAAAGCCTCGGAAGCGAAGCCGCTGGAAAATGCTAGTTTTTCATTATTACTCGAATAGCAGTGAAATTGGGCGTAACATAAGCTCTGAAGCTATGGAGTGTTGCATAGCAGTAGATATTATTACTTTTCCGGCTATGCTACTATGAGGAACTTTGATGTTTTTAATTCACTTTGTCGCATTTACTAAGTACACATAAAGCTTCTTATATGAAAAATATTGCCGTCCTAACTTTAAAAGGAAGCCAGTAGCAGATGTTAGTCACACTAATATTATAAAGGCGAAAGTTTGTGAGTGTGCGTGTGTTTGTATGTTCGTTACTTCTTGATGCTCAAATGGCTGGACGGATCTGGATGAAATCTGAAACTATTTATCTCGGGACTATGTTACCTTGGGATAAAAATTTACGACATTCACGCGTGCGAAGCTGCTGGAAAAAGCTAGTTACTTATAAAGCCATTCAATTAATGTGAAAAATCTTGAACTTGTCAACATTAGCCGTAACTTTTTGTTGGAAACTTTATCACACGTATTATTTTACAAAGTGTTGTCGTTCATAGTAAAAAAGTTTAAGGGTGAGAGGACCACAACGGGTTCAGGAAAGAAAAGTTATGATATACTGGCGAGTTTTACCGTTAAGAAACCTCATATGGAACAAAATGTGTAGGTAAATAGGTTTCTTTGTAGCATGAACTTCCATATCCGACACAGAAATCGGGTTTGACTCCCCGATTTCTGTAAATAATTTATCGACGCTTCACAACTTTCACGCAAGTCATGTGTTCCTATGAGCTGTTGAAAACTCATTCAACCAATTACTGTAGACAATACGCGTTTGACAATTTTTCAATTTCAATGAGAAGAAGAAACCTAGCCACGGTACCCTAAAAACCAGTCAATATTCAGCAAAAATATCAAAGGGATGTGTTGATATTCGTCCTAGATGTCTAGCTCCAAGATTTGTTGGAAACGTGCTGGTGTTTTAGAGAAAAGTAGGTGAACCAATGATTTATATTCATTTGATAAATGTCACGTCGCTTCTATAAAAAATTCTTCGAATGGAATGGAAAGGAATGAGGACGATAGACAAAGTAAGTACCTAATTGTGTTCTATTTCGAAAGTGAAACATTTTCTTTATTTTTAAGGCTTGTCACGTTGCGCCGGTCTGCGGGATGGGAACCTTAACACTTAATTTGAGCAGTATTAGTAGAACCAATAACGATTCAACCTTACTAGTACAGGTTCCTTTTGGTAGAATTGTGCTGGCATTTTCTAGCCTATAACAAGTGGGGATCGAACTAATATCATCTAGACGCTAATCCGTGGTCAATGCCCACTGAATTTATATTATAAATATTATAAAATTTAGTACACAATAATTTATATATTTCAGTGAGAGATTCCGAATAAATTCGATCCGATTTGATCTCGTCGTGGTGTGAATTAACGTGCCCTTAGAAAATAGGGATTGAGTTGACAAAAAATATATATTTAGTCCGTCAGTAGGATAACCTAAAAATATTGGACACGTATTGTGTGACGTCACGGTGTACTACACTTATACTGACAAAGTGACGTCACAAGCCCCCACTTCTGAACTTTGATGCACTGTGTCTTTGTAAATTTTATTTATCTGATTAAGCAATAAAAATAGGTTCAAATTTTTTTGATAATCTCACTGACGGATTAAATAGAATTATCTATTTTCTACCCAGGAGACACTCACGTCACTATCACCCATTAATTATTTGCGTACTTCTTAAGAATAAGATCGTGGATCGTGGTATCTTACATTCCTATTCACATGTAAGAATAAGGCGTGTGTAATGTATTTCTACAATGACGCGAAGAAACTGAAAGATATTTAGGTCACAACTAATAGAAACGAGGACATTGAGTATGAATATCACATACAGCGACAGCAACAAATAAATCATCACGTTAAATTCCCGTGATATATTGTTTTCTACAATTATGATTATAAATTATTTTACCATTTAGATAAACTTAAAAATGTACTTACGTATCTACATGGAATAATGCCAACATACCGTTCTACAGCATTATTTTTCCACGAGGTAGAGCGGTTCGTCCCACATGTCATATCTTAGATCTAGGAACGTGTCAGTGCTTTCTACCGGTGGATTTACTAGAACTAACATTAATAACTTGCTGTTTATATAATACAGATAAATGGGAATGAAGTTGTCTTGTCACAATCTTCTTAGTGTTGAAGTAAAAACTTGATGTTCCCTTGGAAAATATATTGATTCTTCACAGATGCCGCTACACCTACATTATAAGTCGTGGTTATTTTGTTTTAGCTAAGAAAACCAATACATATTCAATCATGTAATAAGCTTTTTGCCTTTAACATACATATGATATGTATTTTATACTCTTCTATACCTACAAAGACAAATTAATCACGAGTTCATTAATAAACTGATAGATTTAAAGACCTCAATAAGGCAAGGGGTACACCATTTTATTATTACAGAAACATCATCATCAAACAACAGTAACAAAATTATCAAAAAAATACCAAATCTACACCCAATTTCCATTCTCAAGAGCTCTCATCATAATTGAAATAATACTTACAGATCGTCTCCGAAATAAAACGATAAAGAAAGAACCAAGGCATTACGCAAAATACCCGCGAAAAGTATCCGGACCAAGCCCACGATACAGTGCTGTCAACAGGGATCTGTCACTCTAAGCCGAATGTAAACCTGAGTGTACAATGTAGAAGTATACTGAGGAAAACAGAAGTCGTTGGGAAATGTCTTTTTGAAGTCTGGATAGATTCTTATGTTTGATAGTAGATTTTCTTTTTTAAATTCGCTTATATAAGTATTTAAAAAATTAGATCATTTACTATTAGTAAATGAGTTTTAGGAGGATTTGATCTGGCAAGCAAGAGCTGTCTCCCATCAGGAGCAACCCTCTTTTATTAGTAAAGCAAGGTTATGTACATACAACTTTACGCCTTGGTAGCAAGATTAATTCATTCTGTTTTAGTCTAGTCTAGACTAGATGTAATGATTGACATATTTAGTTGTCAGCACGTAGACGTCTTTTGTCGGCTAAAAGCCTCAAATGAGAGAATTACAATGAAGAGTTATGAAATTGCCAGAATGGCTAACCGTGATAAATATTATTTAGTCCGAGAAGAAAATTTTATTTAGGTATCTCCAAATGTGAAAGAAGAAAATAATATAAAGGAACTTAGAAAATTCTTCCTTTTTATGTGACTTTGGTAATCTTCAATGTAGACCGTCCATATCGCCGAATCGGCAATGCGTCTATTTGTGTAAATTGTGTGATCTGGACGGTCAACTGGTATCTGAAGATTACTAAAGTCACATAAAAAGGTAGTCTTTTCAAAGTTTCCCGTGAGAGTATTTGTTGTTTACAAATCATTAATTCACAAGTGAGGTCCTCCCCTTAGCGTCGCTAAATCTGCAGTATCCTCATGAATTAATCTAGCTTATTATGAAAAACCACTTCCCAGAATTGTATTTACAAGTAAGTTAAGATAAATATATACACGATACATCAAAGAGTCAAAGGTATATGTTTGTGAGGACAAAAGGCAGATTTTGCTTGGGTTTTGTTCCTTTTTTTTAATTATTGACAACAGAAAAAATATTTTAAAATATTATTTTGGATCGGAGCACCATGTCTTCTAAATGTACATATTACATATGAAATTCTATAAGCAGTCATCTTAGCATTTCCACTACAGTGAAAAGTCGTGAGTTTAATTTCCAGGTCAGGCAATCTAATTTGGTTATTCCATTAATAAAGTCTTTGTAGTAGCCCGGAGTTGTGAAGTTGGTCTGTGATAACTGTGTGTTTCGAAAATATGCTGAGCCGTTAATCCTGAAATTATCGTCTCAAAGAACGGTTTATTAGACTGAGGGAAGAAATAGTACACTATAGACTGCTGCGCTGCGTTTCGGGGGTTCGATACCTGCACGTAACAAATATTTTTATGCCCTACAGATAGTTGTTCCGGCTCTAGGTGATTATCTCTCTCTCTCTCTCTAGGTGAGTTTATATTTTTTTAAATGCACCCACGATACATGAGGAAATCCGAGTGTGGTTTTTTTTTAAATTACAGTACTATATCTTCCGCGTCTATGGCTAGCCTCCGCTGAGATTGGTTGCTACGATCGAAACTCAGGAGGACATTTTCCCATAATTATAATTATGACTTAATACATCAAGAAGTTGCCTATACGTCGTTAAAGTATACGTCGCAAAACAAATGGTATATTTATGTACATAAAAACTAAGTAACTGTAATAAAATGACTGGCAACGTTTATTTGTGTTTTTTTCTCAAAGCTGGATAACAGAAGTGTAAAAAAATATTATTAGAAAGCTGTTTGCCTACGTTTCAGTATTAACTCTTGAAGTGTCTCGTGAAGGAACTAGTCTTAGGAACAGTAGCTACAGCTCGATTCAAACTTAATGGTGGCTCTAAAGGTTGCTACTCGCTGTGAAGTATCCCACCCGTAACCACCACTGTTGCATGAAATTGTGCATCGAATTTCAGTGTATTTCGATCCACCATTAAGTTTGAATCTACCCGCAAAAAGATTATACTTAAATCAAGTCATTTTTACAAGCTTTATTTAACTTGCAATGTATGTAAGTGTGTTCCGGTCAAATCTTGCAACTGAATTTTAAAGCAGTAATTATCCTCCACCGATTAAGATGTAATTTTGCATATACGTTTAGTTTGGATGACAATGCATGGTTAGCTAAGTGACGTCACTCTATTCAATATGTCGGACAGCCCACGATGGCGATCTGGTTATTTTTTTTGCACTGCCATGATTTATGGATATCAAATGAAAGGGTTTGCTAAGAAGAATCCGAAAAAAGAATGTATAAAATAAAAAAATAATAATTTATTACTAAATTCACACGATCTTCCCAAAGCCATCCATAGCATTTGCCTACCTATCTTATCCTCCCAAACCGGTTCTCAATCTAGAATAGAAGCAGTGATCGCACTGGCGTTATTTATCTAAGTTTGGACAGATTGATACATTGTGCCGACTTGTATAACTTAAGTGGTTAGCTGTCATGTTTCGGTAACACTGTCGTTAATATTAGAGGTTCTGTACAGTAGGTCAGGTGTGTAGTAGCGATTGCTTGTCAAAGCAAATTAATATAATATGTTGTAAATTCGAAAACATTCTTCTATTTTGTCGACACGGGCAATTTTTGTCAAGTAATTCTATTTCTATATAAGGTGGTTTGATAAAAGATGTAGACTCTGCACCGATGCCCGTGGAAAATGTCAGAAAAAGTACGTTGGTTTTCGTAGTCTGCTCTAGATTCAATAAAAGAAAAGCATAAAGAAAATGAGTGACGGGCTGATGGTTATACAATTTTCCTATTTGCACCGGGGTACCAGGACTACAAGGTTAAGCCACTGCCGCTGGTTCAAAAATAATATTTTATTGCATCTATGAAAGATGGTAATAGGTACCACGTAAATAAATGAACATAAAAGTCACCATACTGTTAACGCCCTCCACCTCCACGCAGGGTGCGGGGGGGCTGGCTGGTGTCCCTACTCCACGGACTGAGGATATATAAGGCGCGCGCGCCGGTCGCGAGCGTCGTCAGAACGTAAAAATTGTAATACCTTGTAATCAAATCCATACGTATAAGTAATTATTAAGAGTACCTATTGTAAAAGGAAATTAAATATATAGTCGTCAAGTTTGAGTTTAATATTTCAGCTCCGCACACTTACCTGACACCACATAATCAAGGCCATAAGCCTAAACATTTTGGTGCCGTGACCAGGATATTCGAAGGAAAGGTACCCAAATAAATTGGAAGGACAAGGGAATTATGTACCTATAAGGAAATCGAAGGACACAGTAAAGAGAGAGTATAAAGCGCAGAAGAACTTGGTGAGCCCGTTCCTTTTTTTCCTTACTACCCACATCTTACTTCCAAAGCTAACTATTTGATTTAGTGATCAATTTCTTCGAATTTCTGTTGTATATTAAAGAACCTGGAATACTTGTTTCTAATTATCACAACGTTAAATTTGTCGTATTATAACAATGTCTCAGACCACTAAGAAAGTTACTGATCCAATAAAAAGGAGAAGTTATATTAAGGGTAGATTAACAATTTTCAAAAGTTATTTAGAAGAGATCGATTCTGTAGAAAGGTTAACTGACCAGCAAGTTTCTGAGTTAAGGTTAAGGTTAACCAAACTAGAAGCATGTTTTTCCACTTTCGATGACTTACAATCCGAAATTGAAATTGAATCGGAAGATCAGGAAGAACAAATGAAGATACGTTCTGAGGTCGAAGATCAATTTTATTCTTTAATTTCCCAAGGTCAATGTATTTTAGACACATTAGAAGAACTTAATGTTCGAAAGAAAAGTATAGCTAATCAAACAATGAGGTATTCCGATAGTTTCGAAGGTGGAAACATATTCAAAAGTTCAATAAAACTACCCACAATAAAGTTACCCACATTCGATGGGAATTATAGTCAGTGGTTAGAGTATAGGGATACATATGAAGCATTAATCCATAATAATGATTCTATCGAGACAATAAATAAGTTCCACTACTTGCGATCGTCATTAGAGGGTAGCTCTGCATTGGTTATTAAATCATTATCATTTTGTTCCGATAACTATCGCCTGGCGTGGGATTTGTTATGTCAGAGGTACAATAATAAGCGTCTTTTAATAAGTAATCATATGAAATCATTATTTAGTATGGAAAGTATAACTAAGGAGTCCGATAAGGCGTTGCGTTTTATGATTGACAGTATAAAGAAGAATTTGAGAGGTTTAGAGACGTTAGAACAGCCTGTAGATCATTGGGACACTATGATAATACATTTGGCAGTAATGAAACTCGATAATATAACGAGTAGAAGGTGGGAGGAACATAAAAGTATAATAGGAGAAGTGCCTACCCTCGAAGAGTTTTTTAAGTTTTTACGCGATCGAGCGGATGTATTAGAAACAGCAAAGCCTAGTAAATCAAGTATAATCTGTAAAAACGAGAAAGTAGCTAGTTTGGTTACATCCGCTCAAGCGAGTAATAACAATAGATTTAATTGTATACTTTGTAAACAAGACCACCGTCTGTTTGAATGTACGAGATTTATTTCTATGAGTTTAGAAGAAAAAAATTAAGTCGTTTCTAAGAATAAATTATGTATTAATTGTCTAAAACCAGGTCATCGTGCCTATAATTGCAAATCATTTGGCTGTAAAATTTGTAAATATAAACATAACGTTTTGCTTCATAGAAATAGACCTCCATCTATAGAAAGTAATATTAGTGCCCGCAGTGAAAATTCGACTGGTACCTCCAACCCGACTTCGGTCGGAGTTGCACGCCAGGGCGGGTTCGAACCGGCACTCTCGCATCACTCGACCGCCGCGAGCGCCGCTGTACATGCGCGCTCTGCGCCCGCGTCGGAACCGGTTTCCTTATCTACGATCGCTGCTCAATACGTACTTTTGTCTACAGCGCTCATTAACGTTGTAAACGAAACAAATAATGAACATTATGTAGCACGTGCATTGTTAGATTCTGGTAGCCAGATGTCAATAGTAACAGAAAGATTTTGTAATAAATTAGGATTGTCCTGCAAACGTGCTAAGGACAACCTCAATGTATATGGTATAGGAAATACTAAGTTGCAATCCGTAGAAAGTTGTAGCTTTGTAATCAAATCAACTCGTAATGATTTTTCTGTAGAAATCAACTGTATAGTCTTACCAAAAATTACGAATATGTTGCCGAATGTAAAGATTAATGTAAATGAATTGAAGATTCCCGGTGACGTATTTGTGGATTTAGCAGATAGTAGATTTTACGAGCCCGCTAACGTAGATATATTAATTGGAGCGGATTTGTTTTGGGATCTGGTAACAGGTCAACAGATAAGACTAGGTAAAGGTCTTCCCACATTGCAGAGTAGTAAATTAGGTTGGCTTGTTACGGGCCCCGTAAACATTTGTAAATCAAATCGTGAAGTAACGTGTAACTTAACTAGAACTATTAGTGAACAATTAGAGAAATTTTGGAAGGTTGAGGAGATATTAAGTATAGATCATGTACCGTATAGTAATGAAGAGGAATTTTGTGAAAAACACTTTGTAAAAAATACGTATAGAACTGAAAATGGTAGGTTTTGTGTTAAGATGCCTTTTCACACTTCACCTTCTGTACTTGGAGATTCTTTTGTTAAGGCAAAGTCGCGTTTGATTTATTTAGAAAAAAGATTGAAAAGGCAACCTAAAGTAAAGGAGTCCTATTTTGAATTTATAAATGAATATGAGCACTTGAATCATTTGTCAGAAACATGTAAGCCTGAATTTGGATATTATTTACCGCACCACCCAGTTATTCGAGATAAAAGTGAGACTACGAAACTTCGGGTTGTTTTTAACGCTTCGGAAAAAACCGACAGTGGTTACTCATTAAATAATATCCAAATGGTTGGACCAGTGATTCAGGACGATATTTTTAGTATTTTGCTTCGATTTAGACAGCATAATTATGTTCTGACCTCAGATATCGAAAAAATTTACAGACAGATACTGATATCTGAGAGTCAAAGACATTTACAAATGATAATGTGGAGGGACAATGAGCATAAACCCTTAAGGTATTTAAAATTGAACACGGTGACTTACGGAACCGCTTCCACGCCATATTTAAGTACTCGTTGTCTTCTTCAATTGGCAAATGAATGTAATGATCCGGAAGTCCGCGAGATAATGAAACATGATTTTTTCATGGATGATTTGATAACAGGTCATCAGACTGAGGAAGGGTTAAATCGTATTTGTAGATTAATTACTCAGATTTTAGATTCGGCTGGTTTTAAGTTATGAAAATTAAGATCTAATGCCAATCAATTATTTGTTGAAAATAAATTACATGAAGTACAATTAATTACAGAATTTAAAACAACCACGAGTACTTTAGGGTTAACATGGTCTCCTCAGTCTGATAAGTTTAAATTCTCCGTCCACGTAGATAAAACCGAAAGGATCACTAAGCGAAGTATATTATCTTCTATTGCAAAGATTTTCGATCCTTAGGGACTTTTAAGTATATTTGTTGTTAAGGCCAAGTTAATCTTGCAAAAACTATGGATGAGTAAATTAGAATGGGACGATCCAGTAGTCGGTGAAGTACAGATTATGTGGTCAAATTTTATAAAAAACATGAATTCTCTAACCTGTGTAGAAGTTCCAAGGCAGGTCATGTGTAAAAATGCATTACATGTTGAAATCCACATCTTTTCCGATGCGTCTATGTGTGCCTATGGGACATGTGCGTTTGTTCGTTCAATAGATCCTGTTGGTGAAATTCATGTACAGTTACTCTGTGCTAAATCTAGGGTCGCCCCATTAAAAGGCCTAACAATACCGAAACTCGAGCTATGCGGAGCGCTGCTGTCCGCTGAGTTGGGGGAAAGGGTGACTCACTCCCTGCGATGTACTGTGGCTCGGTGTGTTTATTGGACAGACTCAATGGTTGTGCTCGGTTGGTTGCGTACCACCGCCGCTCCAAAACAATTAAAGGTATTTGTTTCAAATCGAGTAAACAAAATTAGTAAATTAACAAAGGGTAGTGAGTGGAGGTACGTACCAACAGATCAAAACCCAGCAGATCTCATTTCCAGAGGCGTAGATCGTATGGACAAAAAGGTTCAGAGATTGTGGTGGAGTGGGCCTCCCTTTTTATCCCTAAACGAGTCCCAATGGCCTAAGGTAGATAGTAATAAGTTAAATAGTGTAAACTTACCTGAAGTTAAGATCATAGGTACATTTGTAACAAGCATAAATAATAAAACATTGATTGAATTTGAACGTTATTCTAGTTTACATAAGGTTCAACGTGCAATGGCCTATGTTCTTAGATTTGTAAAAAATTTTAGAATACAAAATAAGGAAGGTAGACTTACCAATAGTTATTTAAGTACCGACGAGTTTAACGATAGTATGATGTATTTAGTAAAATTCTCTCAGCATGAATCATTTAGCGATGAGTATATTAGTTTGTTAAATAATAAGGCACTAAGCAGTAAATGTAAGATTTTATCCCTTAGCCCCTTTCTAGACAGTCAATCTAAAGTTATACGAGTGGGAGGTCGTATTCGAAATTCAACTTTTTCGTATAATCAAAAACATCCTTTACTTTTAGATTCGAAGCACCGATTATCAAGGCAGATTTTTGAGAGTGAACATAGCCGGTTACTGCATGCTGGGCCTCAGCTGTTGTTATCGGCTTTTAGACAAAAATATTGGATTGTTAATGGTAGAAAGGTGGCTAGAAGCGTGTCGAATAATTGTATAGTGTGTAAGCGATTTAGATTTAAGCCTATAGTTCCTAGTATGGGTAATCTACCCAAACAGCGTTTAAGTCCAGGAACGCCCTTTGAAACGTCTGGCGTTGATCTGGCTGGTCCCTTTTTAATCACTGATAGGAAAGGCCGCGGTTGCAAAATAAGTAAATGTTACATGTGTTTATTTGTATGTTTTGCAACCAAGGCCATTCATTTAGAAGTTGTAAGTGACTTCAGTACAGATGCATTTCTATTGTCATTAAGGCGATTTATAGTACGACGTTCTAAACCCAGTTTATTATATTGTGATAATGCGACAAATTTTTTAGGGGCTAGTAATGAACTTAACAAATATTTAATAGCAAACAAAGATAAAATAAACAAATTTTGTTCTGATGAAGGAATGAAGTTTGCCTTCATACCCCCATACGCCCCAAACTTTGGGGGCTTGTGGGAGGCAGGGGTGAAGTCTGCAAAATACCATGTAAAAAGAATATTAGGAGACAGGCATTTAACATATGAGGAACTTTCAACTTTATTTGTCCAAGTAGAAGCTATACTGAATTCCCGGCCTTTGTTTCCTATGTCATCCGATCCCAATGATTTCCATCCCCTGACTCCCGGGCATTTCCTTGTCGGTAAGCCGCTGATAGCTCTTCCCTCTCCAGTATTGACCAATATTAACTGTAATCGACTTCACAGATATGAACAATTGGAACGAATGAGACAGCTTTTCTGGTTGAGATGGCAACATGAGTACATTACGGAACTTCAACATCGCACGAAATGGCGCAAACCTGCGATGGAACTTCGCGTTGGTGATATGGTCATTATAAAGGAAAGTAATTTGCCTCCATTGAAATGGAGACTCGGACGCATAGAAGCCCTACAACGGGGCAAGGACGATGTATCCAGAGTAGCAGATGTGAGGACGGCCAGTGGCACTATCCGTCGAGCGGTGAATCGCCTGTGCCCTCTGTTCGAGCCTGAAGCAGAAGAGTTGAAGGATTCCCCTTCAACGAGGGGAGTATGTTAACGCCCTCCACCTCCACGCAGGGTGCGGGGGGGCTGGCTGGTGTCCCTACTCCACGGACTGAGGATATATAAGGCGCGCGCGCCGGTCGCGAGCGTCGTCAGAACGTAAAAATTGTAATACCTTGTAATCAAATCCATACGTATAAGTAATTATTAAGAGTACCTATTGTAAAAGGAAATTAAATATATAGTCGTCAAGTTTGAGTTTAATATTTCAGCTCCGCACACTTACCTGACACCACATAATCAAGGCCATAAGCCTAAACACATACTATATACTGCAACAGCAGGATGACCACATCATAATAATTTCCAATTCATATTCAAATGTATGTAACCCTACACTTAGCTACCGGCTTCCCAAGTCCCCATACTAAACTATATACACCAGTACCACCAGCACCAGTAGGAAAACTCGTTTACTTCCATATCAAAACTAGATATCAATTCCATAAACTATTTTATCTAGTATTTGCACGAATGTGCCTAGCAACGCCTACGCTACTTTCAAAACTAACACAACAGATAAAAAACTTTAAGATATAAAAGAAGGGTTTAAATTCTTTTGACAGAAAGGGATATCTAAATTAATACTCTAGAAACGATTAGAACTTTGAAATGCGTGGGTATACTAGAAGCTTAAGTAAATCAAACCTAAACATGTGACCTTATTGCAAAGGATTAAAGTTCAAAATAAATTGATGTTGTGTGTAGGCGAATGGCGTTTTGAAATACGCAATCAGATACAAATTAATAAACCGTTTGGTTGTGGTCACTAGATGCCCGGGATGAGGTCTGTGTTGAACAAAATGGCTTATCACATGTCTATGACTATTGCCAGAGAAAAGTCATAATTAAAACCAATTATTACTTTATAATTTTGTTTATATAATTTACTTTATAAGTTTATGTATGAGCAAATTGTAATGACCAAAACATAAAAGTTGATATAAATACAACAACTGTATTGTACTTTTGTAGGACTTACCTAAGTAATTTATACCTCTTTTGCTGTCATTTTCCTGTGATCTGTCTCTGCATCGGCCACTATAGAAGCGTCCAATAAAATCATTTCAGTACTAAAACCAAGTAAATACCTCTATTGTGTACCTCGTATTGTTGTTTCATTTAATTTATTACACATACATTACACTGTATGTCCTCTTTACGGATGATCGGAGAGTTTTTACATTGATATTGAAAACCGATTTGTGGAACTAATTTTGTAGTTCATCATAATTATACAGGACGGGTCTGACACCGACTCGAAAAAAAATACCATGGATTCAGAACAATACATGATTCTGGACCCCCAAGTGTTGTCATTTTTCGTCAGCATTTTGTTAATTTGTCGAAATCGTTATTCCTATCTAACTCAATTAGTTTTCTAATTATTCTCCGATTCTCAAGAGAAAAAGTACGTGTAGGCGTACTAGCCGGCGGCGTTGATCTCTATGGCGAACTTTTGGAAATTAGCTGATAGTTAGCGCTTTTAAATTTTATTTTCATTGCCGTCTTTTGTGAAAAAAGGGATTTAATGATTTTTTTTATGATATTTTTCAAAAAATTTGAGATGCCTACAAAAAATTCCAACACTAGGGTTTTTATTCGCGTCGGTGTCAGACATACCCTATATACTAAGGGGTTTGTGTGCATAATTATTATCAATTTAATGTAAGTACTTACCTGAACCGTGGTTTCACTTGTATACTAAGGGAATCCCTTCAGATATTTAGACAAAAATTATATGTTGAAATCAAGAATGTGGTCTATTGAGTGTACCTAATTTTACCCAAAACCGTCCAGTCATTTATGACTTATTAAACAACAGCCAGTTATAGGTCTCCAACTTCAATGGCATCTAAATATATCAGAAATTCAACAAAAAATCCTGAGCAGTCCATCTGAATACACCATACTTGAGATTTTTTAGGTAAAACGACAAAATATAAGGTTCCATTTTTTAGGACAAGACTTCAAGTCATCTTGATCCCTTTAGTAAAACATAAACATACCTATAAATATTTATCAATGAACGAAGATAATAACTCACAGTACACTTGAGCAATTTCTTTTGAGCCGAAGATTAGGCTATATACCAAGCCATTTTCATAAAAACTTCATTTCCGAAAAGCCTTGCACACGTACAGGAACATTACAGTAATCTTAGTGAGATACATAAATTACAAATTGACGCCAGGATGCCCCAAAGGGTTAGCAGAGTGTAATCTATTGTGTATAGAATCGTCATCTGCTTAGCCTCTTCCAATTAAATTACGTCCGGCTTCCAGACTAAGCGGATGCGATTGAATGAAGCTTTATAAACGAAGCGACTGCCTATCTTACATGTACAACCAAGTTACCTACTGGACAAAACGATACCCCTTTGCCAGACTGGTTGTCAGACTGATGTATATTATACCTACACTTCATTAACCCAGCTAGATTATAAATCCCAAGTGACGCGCCTGTTACCATTCTGGGCACAAATACTCACCCTGGACTGGTACTTGCTGAGAATCTTCTTAATGGAAAAATAAACACTTAGCTCGATCGGGATTGTATCCAAGACCACACTGCTAATCGAACTTACTATAATGTTGTGAAAGTGTTGCGAGAAAAGGGGCGGGCTGTAAATCAGCGTAATAGCCATGCTTTAAACTGCACAGCATATGCTGAGCCTGCTCTTTTTGCCATACTGATATAATATTGTGCCTCAGAGCTGATTTGTGTTTGTTCTGTTACAGTTGGCAATAAATGTTTTCTTTCTTTCTTTCTTTCACTGCTCCGTAGTTGCGCTTGCAACCACTTGCGTAATGGGTCGTACAGGTATAAGCACTATACCATTCTTTCAAATCTTTTGAGGAAAACTATATTCATATCAAGTGGTACTTCTGTTGTTCAACTCTATATAGTCCATATTGTTTCAATAACTTATTATACGATCTCTCTCCTGAAACCACTTCAGGTATCTCTACCTATGAAACTAGACGCTAGACTAAAGAAAAAAAATTTTTGCCCAAAAGGGAATAGGCTATTAATGTCTGGCGGTAACAGGGCAGGCTTTGTTTACGAGTACTTTGTGAAGTATTATTTAAGGTTTTATCATATTTATAGTGTTTTACCCTAGGTACCCTTATTTATGACGCTAAAGTTCTAACCTTAGTAGGTTTTCACTTTTCACGAAATTAAAGTCGCAAAAAGTTTTATGGAGCATTTTATTGCTGTCACAAAACTGCAGAACTTGTACGTAGGTAGTAAACATGTGGACTGATGGCAATAAAGTATATTGGGCACGTAATAAGGCATTGCAAAGCTACGCAACAATGTGTAGTTAGCAAACTTCTCCGTAGTCCTGCAGCCTTATTGCGTAATGAATTCGGCAAAGCAAAAAACAGAGTATGAAAAATCGACCAATCACATAGACGGAAATCCACATCGCGTCTTTCATCTCGCATATCTTTCAACTCTCTAGTTGCGTAGCTTAGCAATGGGCTACAGTTCCATTATATGCGAACAGTACATTTTCAGTCAGCTTAGTTTCGTGCTGGTAGGCAGCGGCGCCGTAATGATTAAAAACGATGGCAGAATAGTTGCCGACACTGGTGTGAAGATTTCAAGCTTGCCAACAATAGGATAAATGCCATTGCGAAGCAACGTTGCCGGTAAAGTTAGGTTAGTAACGTAAGACTATTGTAAAAACATGGCCAGCAAGCGGTATTAGTAATGGATCTGGCTGATCGTGGTGTGGTTTAGTAGTTATACTCTTGGAAGCTCTTATTACACCTACATCATTATCAACTTAGCCTTTTCCCAACGTTGATAGGGTCGACTTTCAGCCTAACTGGATTCAACTGAATACCAGTATTTTTATACAGAGCGAGTGCATATCTGAACTTTACATCATGGTTGTAAAATTTTCGAGTTTTTCTTTCCACATTACGATTGTTTTGCTACAAACATCTGTTCGTATTAGGTATCTTACATACATTACGCAAAATATAACTATGTAATATACCTCTGTTAATAAAACATTCCTGTATGTAACAGTTTCAGTAATAGGAGTAACAGCACCGACAACATAAAACATAAAATATATTCGCAGACGGTTCATTAAAATATGTGGAGTACGTTTGAATATTTTAGCTATTATTTCCATGATGTTATTAATATTATTTTACTGTATTTCAGGTATTTTTGTTGGCCTAGCTAGTTGGTAGGTTACAAACATCCTATGTAGGTAGGTACTTATAAAGCTCTGCTTTAGGTCTATCATGATTGACTACATTTTTAAGTTATCTTTTGGATCTGTTGACCTTAAGAGTCTCGAATTTGATTAGCAGGGAATTTCTATAGTTTCAAGAGCAAAATGACATATATTAAGTATCAAGAAAATGGTAGATACTATTATACAACTCTGCCAAACCCTTCGGGCAATACAGGAGTGATGTAATGTTGCGTTAACTTCTTAGGCTGCTGACCGTAAATTATTGAATTCGATTCACAGATCAGCTAAAGTTCCATTTATATATTCAACTGGCAACCTGGTGCCTGGATTTGAGAGCCTGAGAACCTAAACATAATCAACGAAATGTGGATACTAAACATTTCTACCTATTCCATTGGCAATACAGGCGTGATTTTACTAATGTTATACTAACTTCTAGGGTTAATCCAATAAAATGAAACGCCAATAAAAATAGTCAGCAACAAATATTTATACGTGAAAATGTAAGACTGGCTCAAATGTAAGTACCAATTACTATTTGAAGGCCCGATTTGGCTGTCATCGCGACCTTTCGGTATCATTCTGGAATCATTGAGACCTAGGAACCATTGACATGGATTTCTTATGTGACAAATGGGTTCGGAAATGCGAATAGGTTTACATTAAAACCAGTTTATGTAATGTGTATTTGATTTGTTAGACATATTTAGGACACCTACATTTCGCCAGTTATTTGTCGGTCTCGTATATAATGCTGGCTGTACACTATCGCGCGAGAGCCCCTGGAAGCCCCTGTCTTTTGAACTCAGTACTGAGAGCAAAGTACATCATCCACGCGAGCTCTCGCGCGAGACTGTACAGCCGGCAGATATATGAAACGGACATATATCATACTAATATTATAAAGAGGAAAGATTTTTTTGTTTGTTTGTTTGTACCGAATAGGCTCCGAAACTACTGGACCGATTAAAAACATTCTTTCACCAATAGCAAGCTACATTATTCCTGAGTGACATAGAATATGTTTTAATCCTAAAAACTGGTCCTGTGGGGTAGTCCACGGGAGCGAAGCCGCGGTTAACAGCTAGTATATCATATAGGTATGAGCGTGAGCCCATAGTCATCCACCGGACACACATCCAGACACTTTATAAGCTTAGCACGACCCGGGCATCGAACCCAGGACCATTACTTAGCAGCAATCATGCGACCACCAGAGATTAGACCAACAAGGCCGGCAAAAAAAAAAGCCTTTAAAATAAAACTTCTTCCATTCTTCATTCCCAAACGGCCATTTTAAAATGTAAATCTCAAGTATTTGAATCGCGTTCCCCCAATAGGTATAAAGGAGTGTGCTCACTTAATAGAAAACAAAGCCCTCCTCACACTACCCCCTAGGGTAGGCCATCAATTGTTTTAAAGAGAAAAAAAAGCATTTTACGGACCTTATAAAGTAATTGAGTGGAGTTTTTTTTTTGTGTTAAAGTTGAGAACTTTATTTAGCTATTGAATAACACATATAAATGTTATTATAACATTAAGAACATGATTAGGTCATATTATAAATAGTTTATAGTCCCCGCAGGGACATAGGGCCAGTTTCTTGAAAGAAAATGGCTATAATTGGTTAAATAGTCGACAGCATAACCGATCACTTGACTTACATTTAAGTAAAGATGAGCCAATAATTTATTTCTAGAAATTAAGAGATAGGCTCTTTAATCATACTAAAATCCCTCACAGGAACTAAGCTAGTATTTCATGACATTCTAAGAAATACTAATTTGAACTTATCTATGTGACTAACCAATTTGCACGTGACTGTACAAAGGGATAAATTAGTATTACAAGGATTGCCTTAGGAACGGCACAATCTATTGATGTCGATGTCGGAGCAACTTAAGCGTAATCTTAATCCGCTTTATTTATAACAAGTAATATACGCTAATCGCTCATAATTTCAATGTAACTTTATGATAAGAGGGCGTTGAACTTTTGATGATGGTTGGCAAATAAATTTAAATAAAAATACTTACTTTTTTTAAACGGCACAAACGGCGGCTTATTACTCTGCAAAATTAGTTAAGTTAGTGTGCTGATGTTTGCGTTCGTTTTGTCCAGGATTATTCTTGGACCACTTATTGTTTTGACCATAACGAGAAACACATTGAAAATATTTTTATTTTCATAATTACAATATCTTTTTGACATTCCTTAATTCAAAGAATTTTCTAAAAAGAAAACTATTACGTTGGAACTGGTTTGAGGTGACTCAGGTAAAAAATACCTGGAAGGTTTTGGGGGATGCCTTTGCACAGCAGTGGGACAGTGTAAACTAAAATAAAAAAAACCGGCCAAGTGCGAGTCGGACTCGCACACGAAGGGTTCCGTACCATTATCGCAAAATATTGCATAAAAATCACGTTTGTTGTATGGGAGCCCCCCTTAATTTTTTTTTTTTTTTTTTATTAATTATTATTTTTTGAAGTAAATAGACAACTAAACATTCTGTGAATATTTCAAGCGTCTACCTGTTGCCGTTATTAAGATCGAGCAAAAAACGGCAAAATATCACGTTTGTTGTATAGGAGCCCCACTTTAATATTTATTTTATACTGTTTTTAGTATTTTTTGTTATAGCGGCAACAGAAATACATTATCTGTCAAAATTTCAACTGTCTAGCTATCACGGTTCATGAGATACAGCCTGGAGACAGACGGACAGACAGACAGACAGACGGATCGCGAAGTCTTAGTAATAGGGTCCCGTTTTTACTCTTTGGGTAACCCTAAAAAGGAACGGTCATACTTCAGAGATGTGACTGACTGAACTTGTCTATTTAAAATCTTTAGGATTCCATTTGTTATTAGAAATACCTACGGAAAAGTTTTATAAAATTAGAAAGTAGAACAAATCTGCAGAAAAAAACATATCCCAACTATTAAATCAAATATTATAACTACCAAAACAGGCACACGCACTCCTATAATAATGAATTAAACAGTAATAGTTTTAAAAACACCTAGTTTATACTAACCGGTTTAAAATTAAACTTTAACAACAGTTAATGACGCCCAACTGGGTAATTTATAGCTATACTACAAAGGGTTAAGAATGATATACGCGTAGTTAATCTCGGTTAACGCGGTCGACGCGTGCGCATGTTTGAAAGGTAAATGTTTATCATAGGCTATAATAGGCGAATTAGGATATGGGTTGGATATGGTGTGTTGAAGATTGGTGTAATTTGGAGTTGTTTTACAAATATGGGTAGCTGTATTGATATTGAACAATATGATTTAGCCACATTTTTATACAGTTAAGTATGTCGTGTTATCGATTTCTCATTCTCATGTGATTGATTTTATTGTATGTATAAACTTAATGTTATAGGTATCTGGTGTCCCAGACAAACTAACATTCTATCAGCGTGAACGACTGTCAAAAGTCCAATTTTTGGCAATAGAGCACGTAACATTTCGGAAACACTTGTCAATGTCATAGATTTGTCAACCGACTTTAAAAACGAGGCGCTCCTCAATTCGACTGTATGTGTTTGTATGTTTGTTACGCGATTACTCCGCCAATTATGATAAGAAATAGGTACCAAAGATACCGACTTCCGAAAAGAGTTCTGCTTGGTAGAGTTTTGTTTTGGAAGTCGGTTTAACCATTTTGTTATTTTTTTTTTAGTTTTGCTTTTGTAAGCGCTAATAAAATTAAACTTTGTCTAGGCCTTCTTGTTTCTAGTCACTCTATTTATATTCGCAGATCTGATGGTTGGAGATGGTTCTGGATATCTTATTATTATACCTATTCAGTTGAAACCTCGCTCACCAGCTCTCACTAGACATTTTTATTCTCTTACAGCTCATATTGTCACGAAAAATCATTCTATTTTGTTCTTTCTATTTTGTTCATTTACGTTGCAAAGTTATCTCGAACTGCAATAAAATTCTTGCCGAACTGAACTCTACTTAATGTGCATTACCTCGAAAGTCTGACTATTATCTAAGTTTCTATAATAGTACTTAAGATTAAGTAACAGAATGACCGCATACTTGTTCACTTTGACCACAGTATACCTAGGTTGCATGAAAGGCACGACTTAAAGGACCAAATCATTCGGACAATATGACCAGATGCATGAAAGAACCGAACTATGTGGTCATTGAAATGAAAATTTAAGATAAAATTCGGCTTACAGAAATTATTCATATTTTTTTTCCAATTTGGGTTTTATTTTCCACTTTCAGGTTTGATTTTTATCGGAGGAAAAGAAATTGTGATTTATAAGATTTTGTAGATATCAAAAATATATTTAACTGAATTCACTTTTACAAATTAAACTGAACTCACTGGCGATTGAAAGATCAGCCCTTTAACTACGAATAGATGTCGTCGTGGAATCATGCTGTGCAGTCGGAGGATACATATTCGCGAGCAGGCGGACCAAAACCAGATGTATCCTCCGACTGCACAGCATGATTTTCTTCTTATTTACGTCTTTTTAGTTGGCTTTTTAAGCAGTCGGGTTTTTTGATTTTTTTAATTAACTTTTTTTATTTACAACTTTTTAGTTATTTTTTTTTAGAATTAGGTACATTTAAACATATAAGGGTTATATATTTTTGAAATCGCCTCTTAAAATCCTTTATTTTGATACCCCACACGATGGGATTGGAAGAAAAAAAAAATTTTATCCCACAAAATGGCGCCCAAAATCCGCCATTTTTGTTTTTTCCAATTTTAATGTATTAAGACGAATCGATTGACGTAAGAATCATCAAAATCGGCCAACGCGTTTGGTCTCTAGAACGCCACATAGGAACAAACATACATACATACATACATACATACATACATAGACTGATAAACACATTACCCTCCTTCGGCAGTCGGATAAAAAGACGACAGCAGTCACTGCAGCGCGCCGCGTCCGACAGCTGTTGTTATAGTTGTACATACTTGTCACAGAAATTTCTCAAGTGAATATTGAAAAGTGAATAATGTTTGATAAATTAAATGTTTTTGTTTACCGAAGGGTTAGACTTGAGGGCACTGATTTTAAAGCAGCATGTTACGAGGTTTGGTTTGACTTTTAAAATATCAAGTTCAAACTAAATTCGTAACTTTAGTTGAGATAATTTGAGGCATAATTAATTAGTCAGTAAAAATAAATCAAATTATTTATATAAATAAAATCTTCTTATGGCAAGGTCTCAATTCTATGTATTTAATTCGTCTGTTATTTTCTCACAGTTGAGCAAAGGCCATCCCAGTTTCTTCACCATTTATCATTATTAAGTGTAAGTGAGGAAGGAAATGCTTCCAGACTTGATTTGGTATCTACAGATCTCTTAGGGTGTGTAATTAATAAGACGTGGTACTGTAACATAGAAAATACTGCAATATTTTCTACAACATTTTTCGTCATCATCATTTTCAAAACGTGTTTAGGTTTCATATAACAACAAGTTCCTTACATTAACTGCTCTAGTTCAACTCTCATATGCCTCTTGAGCCAAAATCGCTACACAAACTAAATCGTTGGCACCCACAACAATTTATTATCGCTAAAGACGATAAACTGACTGCAAAGACCACAAAGTGGCACCAAAGGCGACCACAAGGCACAGGCATTAACGACAATAAAGGGCCCGCAATTTATCATCGGAGCTTGAACAGGCCAGGAGGAAACGCTGTGGTCAGTCTAGCTGACGACTGTTTAGTGATGAGAAAAGATGTATTGAATTATGTTGGTTTATCAAAGTTTTTATTTAAAAATAACTGAATATGTTGAGCCTGCAGAAAAGCTCCCTGCAGGCCACCAACTTCCATGGCCCACCTGGAAATCTTTAAACCGACTCCGAAGCCAAGTGGGTCGCTGCAGGCACAACTTAGTTAGGTGGGGGTACTCCAATAACCCGCAGTGCGATTGCGGAGCTACGTCCCAAACAATGACTCACCTCCTATCGTACTCTCTGTGCAACAACACCTGCACCCTGAAGGACCTTTGTGATGCAAATGAAAACGCTGTTGCCGTGGCTGAGTTCTGGTCAAAACGTATATGATTGAGGAATCATCGATACGACGACATACTAAATGAGCTGCCTACGATAGTTTCCTACAGTGGAAGAGCACGGTGAAAATGTGTTTTTGGCGTATTTCTCTGAACTCTCCAATACATAAAAGCCCAGCTCCCTGTGGTGCATCTATTACTGGTGGTGCTCAAACATGATGTTGATATCAAAACGTACTGTAACTTGATGGCATTTATGAAGAGACGGCTCGGACTGATATTTTGGTCGGAAATCTAATGTTTTTTCACCAGCCAAAGCTGAAAAGTTTTTGAAAGAGGCTCAGGATAGTCAGTGCCTAGCAACAAAGGTACTTTGAATATTATTAATCTGAACGTATCTAAATAATTGCGTAACCTGAGCATAATTCTTAAAAACTATTTAATTGATTTCGTTGCAGGTTGCCTTAATATTCGGTGTTATTGGTGCGTGTAGACGACAAGAGCTTCATAATTTTACAACAAAGGATGTAGAAACCCGAAATGCCTTTGTCGCCGACATTTACATAAGAAGAAAACGAAAGTATCGACTAAAGAAGTGGCAAGCACCAATGTAACATTACCATCCAAATCAATCCAATATCGCTTTGAAAATTGTACGTTCACTAATTGTTTTAATAATTAAACGATATAAGCAATCTATGTTTGTTTTTTCCTCGCAAATGTGTAGAAAAAAGGCGTAATCCGCTCATTACACGCTCGGCTGGCTCTCGCCTACAGCTCGGGCCTCAATCCAGAGCCTCGTGTGTAATGAGCAACTTAGTTCACTTGTATCATAATATACTAATGTGTCAATAAAGATTTTTTAAAAGAATATGAACTCATGAATATGAAACTAGCAAGTTAAATTCATTGCCAAAAGTTGTATTAATTACTAAGAATGAATAAGAAATTAAAATACCAAATACAAGTTCTTTAATAAAAAAACAGCCAAGTGCGAGTCGGACTCGCGCACGAAGGGTTCCGTACCGTTATTGCAGAAAAACGGCAAAAAATATCAATTTTGTTGTATGGGAGCCCAACTTAAATATTTATTTTAATCTGTTTTAGTAGTTGATGTTATAGCGGCAAAAGAAATACATCGTCTGTGAAAATTTCAACTGTCTAGCTATCACGGTTCATGAGATACAGCCTGGTAACAGACGGACAGAAAGACAGACAGACGGACCGCGGAGTCTTAGTAATAGGGTCCCGTTTTTACCCTTTGGGGAAGGGAACCCTAAAAAGATTTTAAATCGACCTTTATGGCAATCGACCTTATAAATGCCAATAACTAAATACCTTTATTTATAGTATCAAAAACAAATCCTTTTTGTTCAACCAACCATCAATCCACTACCAAACTACTAACCATCAATACTTAGCCATTAAGCGAAAAAATGTACAAATATAATAATTATATATAATTTTTGTGGGAGTTGCGTCTGCCAACAAACTGTCGTACAGTTTGGCAGAAGTAAAATTGTTTTTATATGAGTGCTTATCTTGTGAGAATAAACATTTTTTAATTTTTTTTTTCACTTAATGCCGCAATTAAAACATCCAATTAAATAAAAGTGAAATAAATATAATAATTAAATAAAAGTGAAACTGTTGTTCACTTAATTGGTTTTGTAATTGTATGGAAACTCTTGCAATATTAACGGTTATATAGTCTTTGATAAACGTCAATCAAGCTATATTTCAACCAAAATTAATGAAAACCCCGAAGTTTCAATAATCAAGTGACACATATAATAAAGTCCATAACATCCATATAATAATAGTGGTGTTCATTAAAACTGATCTTAATATAAATCGTGACCCATAAAATCTCGGCTCATTGTGTTCTTCTTTAATTTATCGATATAATTATTTCCCATCTCCATTCCTGTTGCGGTGCTCAGTGTAGTTCATGCACCGCAAGTCAAAATCAATGGCATAATAATTACTACTGTATCATGGTATGCTATTAGCATGGAAGTAATATAAGATGTGCGTAAATACAGTTTGACGTCTGATGAATGAAATTGGTGGTAATTTTGGCATAGATAGCTTCGGTCGAAGGCAACGGCAGTGTATTGCGTATTGATTTTTGAATATCACCGTAACTAATCGTATGACGGAATGTAGGCAGTAAGGCCGGTTCCTTAATCTTCTCCTCTCTTGTTTATGAGTTTTCTGAGTTATTCTCTTATAGCTACCATTCACCAATAAGCCAATATTCCAAATAATTTATAAAGGAACTCGATTCGATTTAATCACAATGACAACGGAAAGTATACTTTCGATGAATGTAACGATAAGCTGTAGCTGTCAATTTAATGATTCGATTTGGAGTCGAGTTGCAAGATATGCATTGGAATATAGGGGTTAGGTAGTTTGAAAGAACTATTTAGTAGTTGCCAACTGTGTCTACAATATTCAGCCGGGACCAACTTCTTAACGTGTTTTCCGAGTCACGAAGGAATCTTGGTATGTAATGGACGACGACTACCCTTAGACAAACCTTGGCAAGCGTTGCTTAACCTTGAACAAAGTTCCTTGCAGCTGTTATTACACTCGGACCCTCCCCGTCTCGGACTCGTCCCTTTACGTGGACTATATTAAAGATGCCTATATGATTTATAGTAATTTGTAAACGGTAGACCTGCTCCTCCAATGAATCATTTGGGTCATCTGACCGATTTTGATCATTATATTACCAAGTATTTTTAAACGATTTGAGGAATGCTGCCGCACCTCATACTCGGCTAAAGTACGTTCAGAAGATACCTTTTAGGGAAATATCTTTGAAAGTATTTCTTCTAGTCTTCGAACTACTTGACGAAAAAAATATTCAATTAATTCAAGATAACTCAGTAATTTCGCCGTGATGCCGCGAATGCTCTGATAACAGTATTTATTTTATGTTCTTGTGGGCCACCTCCACCTATATCCCCACACTTTGCCGATTGGCTTAAAGAGGGTCAGCCTTTAGCCTTACCTTACCTCACATTCGTCAGTCACACTTGCGATGACTAAACTATACGAGCAAGGAAGCTTACGAAACGTATTGCCATTATTTTTACATCGTTCAGCTAATATACCCTCTGTACATATACCTACACTATGCTTGTCACCAGTAAGCCAACATCAGTTTTATAGAGCGTGTCCATAGAGGAGCGACCGAGCGTGCATTAAGTCAATTGAGTGACCAGACCACCAAGAATGTGGCCTTTCGACGGTTCATATGATCATGTGGGCTGTGTAACAGCTGATGTGAATTGTGTAGTGCAGAATTGTAAAGATACAGCGTTTTTCTGTTCTGTGAGAAAAACTTATATTTTGACTTAACATTACGATAAAAAGAGTCAATTTAAGAATAATTATTTAAAATATTTTGTCGTTTGGAAACCAGTTTCTTGAGCACTATATTTAACCTTCATTCAAGGCGAAAAACGATAACTAAGCACTAGATTTAGATCATACATCAATCGTGGCATATTTTAACACATCTATAGAAGCGAAGAAATTAAAAAACTTTTAAACAAAAAAATCAAACCGACTTCCAAAACTCACTACAAAGCGACTAAACACTAAAACCTCATGACGATTCCAATAAGCCTAAACACGACCAGAATACATTGTTTTATAACGCAGCTCCAATGGCTATCTGTGGTCTTCTTCATCAGTTTCACTTCACCAAATGATACTTCCTGCGTGCAAATGATTTCATTATTGATGAAAATACCAAAATCGCTAGATGTATGCCTATAATATTTGAGGAATTCCCTCAATTTCTCCTAGATCCAATCATCAGATCCTGACCTGATGACCATGGGACCGCCTGAGAAGTATACCGTTTCAAACAAAAGAAGATTTTTTGTAATCGGTCAGGGCGTCTTTGAGTAATCGGGTAAAAAACATAAAAAACAAGATTCCGACGAATTGAGAACAGCCTCTTTTTTTGAAGTCGGTTAAAAATGGATTAATGTTCAGCCTATCTGGGCTGGTAAGGCATCTGCCTTTCGGCAGATTCATTAATATGAAGTAGTTGCGCACACAACAAGTGTTCGGTGGCCCGTTTTCAAATGTAATCGCCATATACAGATTACCAAATCGAATATAACCAGGAATGGATACAAAGTGTAGTATTAAGTGCCAACGCACTTAGCAGAAACGTTCCAAGAAAGGGGTGCATTTGTAAACTCCTAGCCTCAACCGCGACGAAGTTCTAACATTACTGGCTGTAAGCGAACATGTAGGGTACAAATGTACCTAATAACGGTGGCGAGGATGAGGTGAAATGTTACGTTACATAAGTTATAGTAAATTTCGGTCTTTGAGATAGCAATTCTCTCGGGGACTTATTATCGGTCATGTTTCTGCTGTTGAGCAGCATCGCTGTGAGCGGTAGGTATCAATAGCACCTGTTGCAGTTACATGCACGCAATTTGTTAGCAATCCCTGTACAATTTTCTGATCAACAGCTATCACTATATAGATTTAATCGTTCTCTATATGTGGCGTCGCTTGAGGGAGGCTTATGTTACAGCAGTGGACGACTTTCGACTAAAATGACAATGATGTACCTACTAGTCCACCATAGACTGACTTCTTTCTGACTGACCAACTTCTTGACAATTCAAAATTGCGTGGAAATGGTTAAACTTGTTTGAGTTTTTTAACAATAAATACAGTTTTATTTCTTGACGTGCGAACAACGTCATCGCAGAATAATATAGCAAAACCAGCAAAAAAAAACGGTATTACTGTCCGGTCGTTCGGTGTCGGGTTGAATCATTTATCTGTTAGGATTTCACACAAGATCGACAGAGATGTATGTTATCTTTCTTATATTTGCTGACCATATTGAGACATAGGTCTGCGGAGAGGTTTCATTTCATCATAGTTTTCTTTCTAAAGATTAACAGTTTATGTAACTGTTATAGGTATCTAAAAAATTCACAAGGTCGCGCTGAAAAACTTCAATCCAGTCAGAAACTTATAGCATTTCTGCAATAAAAACATCAATAAAACAATAAAAAATAAGCTCTGGAACCCTAAAGGAACAAAACAGAAACGATACCCGCCAACGAGGTTTAATATTGGAACGTAAACCCCACTTATCTAAATAACTAAGGCCCTAACACACTTTACCAAATAATAATACTTAATACATCCTTCCCAAATTCTGCCAAAATAGGATGCAAGAGTTTTCTCATACTACTAATTAGTTTACAGAAGTTATTAGTTTGAAGTAGTATTAGTTCACAGAAGTTATTAGTTTGAAGTGACTTATTTGATGCTGTGTGCGCAAAAAAGGAAAAGGTTCAGAAGGTCAGCTTCATTCAACAAATGAAAACGCACTCAAACAAAGACGCGTACGTACAGGTGAGTAGACTAAAGCATTTACTTGTAACAGTACATCGAGCATTTGCTGTTTTTACTCGAACCACACTTCAAACATAACGTTAGATTTTTTGTTACAACCTGATTTTAAAAAACAAAGAGCGTTTTGGTCTAACATTTTATCGAGCAAAGGCACGAGCGCGGGTGACTCGGCGTAAGGTCAATAATGAACGCAAAGTACAAAGAAATGTTACAGATAAATGCTCACTCGCTGCGGCATTTGTCTGTATTGCACCATTCGTAAGAACGTTACATTACATTGTAATTTGCAAAAATGCTCTACCTTACAGCGATCTCAAACAAATTCCGATCGCTGCAAATCTGATTTCCACAACCCAGTTAATGGGATACTCCTTGACATGAATGGTTGTCAGAATTTGAGGCATCTGACTGCCTGAAAAAATCTAGGAATGACAGCAGGGACCAGCCGATATCAACGGCTTACTAAGCTTTCTAACTAAACTAACCTTCTGTACCTATTTGTTTTATGTCTCGAGACCAACAGGGTAGGTATTACAAGTTCATCCACTTATGAATATTACACACAGAGTATTTAACCTATGTAATTTTGGTGTTAGGGATACTTTCGGGCTAGGCAAGAATTAATGTGTACTTTAGGAATTTGAATAATTTTAGGGTCTGATAGTTTGTGCCCTTTTAATAGTGAATAGGTGATTCATTTGACATTTTCTGCGGGAATGGTATAGATTGCTGACTTTGCATATAAATTTTTAGGACATTTTACTGGGAGTGGCAATTATGTTTTTTCTTACTTTTTCGCTGTTCTTTTCTGATTAATTTCGTTGTCTGGTCGACCCTCATTGCTTCGGCACTATTCAGATTGTCGCCACTGTTGCTTTTAGCTTTTAGAAGATGTACTGGTTGCGGAAGTCCATTATAAATAATAGGGATTTTAAAAGTGAAACGGCAATCAAACGCTAACCATTGTGTGGCTTTTCCTAACCTGAGACCGCACTTAGATATCAGTCATCTCCAATTCTACGTTATATCTCAGCGCTAACTGAACGAATAATATTGTACCCTTTCAAAGAAACAAACTGTTCCACCAAACAGTTTGCTCAGATAAGCAGATTCTGGCAAAACGCCAGACAGAGATAAATGCCCAAGTTATCCTTATTATCAACAAACTCGAATGGTTTAATATAACTCTGGTATAGGCGACATCAGTTTCCTTTACGTAAAGACAACCGAATTTTACAGTGACCAATTTTATACTATCCAATATCGGTCGAATTTTGTCGGTTACAGCTGTGTACACTTATGTTCACTTTTATGTTTTACCTTTCTATGACTTACAACTGGTGATAATCAGATGGTATGTGATAGTCCCGATTTTTATTTAGAAAAATGGGTAATCGATAACAAGAAGTATTTGACTGACAGAAAGCTGCACAATTGCAGAGAGTCAAAGACTATTTATACCGGTTAAACGCGCGCATACTTCGGGCTAGACCTCGGAAGCAAAGTCGTGGACTAAAGCTAGTCGTTGATATTTTAGTGGACCCAAAATTTTACCGATTTTAGACGGACTTGTTATATTTGTCGGTCTGCCTAAACCTAATACAGTTATAATGCATTGTGTTCACATTCAACATGGTTACAATTACAGCACTCGTTCTTATTCCAGCTTATAGAAATCCTATCTAGCGTAATGCAGCTTTTGAACCACACAGGTAAGTTAAATTCATTTGGATTTCTAGGCATAAACGAAATTACGGCTTGAAGAAAATGGGATCTATGTGTAATACAGGAATAGGTACAGCTGATCATTGGTCTTGACAAATAGTTTTTTGATATATTCTAGTTTTTAATTTAAAGGTGGAACCGAGTCTTGAGGCGAATTTATTATGCGCACAGACAAAGTGAGAAATTCTTTACCAGCGACTGTGTTCCCTACCACATGGAACCCTTCAAAGCAAGGATCAACTGGCATGTTTTGGGCTCGCTTGTTGCATCGTAGAACTCTTACATCGCTTTCCATCAGGCGAGAGCAAGGTCAATAGCTTTCTGAAATACAGAACACTATTGACATGAACCTATTCCATACAGACCAGCTTTTTAAGTGAAATCACTTATCTGATGCCAAAAAAATAGGTAACTGTAAGTACTCGGCAGGTATCGACGTTACGTCGTCAATTAAATGTTTTAATGATCTCTTACAAGCAGACACAACTTCCGTCTGAATCCTCTTCTATCAGAACTACGTCGGAACAAAAGGCTTAAGTGGTAGTAGTACTTTGTTGATTGAATAATTAAAAAGTGTAGAGGAAAGTACGGTGAAGTATTATCAATTTTAAGCTGGCATAGTTTTGTCTGTTTATGCTAGGACCCACAATATACCTGACAATACGAGACAAACTCGCGCTATATTATCTCTATTTATATAAGAGCGATGAAAACTTGCCTAATTGTGTGAACTCTAGAGCAAGCGTAGATGGAGTGTAATCTCATCAAAAATGTATAAAACATAAATGTAGTCAATGTAGCCACACAATGGTCTATGCAGGATCGAGGCGGAGTTCAAAATGTGCGGGTAGAGTAAAATTACAATTGAAAGATCTAAGACTATGATGTTACAAATTGTTACATGTTAACTAATACTAGTAAGAAGTAATATTGTTTGTCAAAAAATATGTTTGTATCTCTAACAAACATAATATGAAAATCATTTCTCTGATAGAAAGATACATTATGCCTCGTGCCTTGGCTATAGGCTTCTTAGTCTGGCCATTGGATATCCTTTTAATGTTGATTAATAGAGGACAACATAACCGAAGAAATGTGAATGTACGGACTTATACAGAAATGCCAACCCCTCCGGAAAATACAAACGTGATAATAATTTATGTCGATAGAGTCAGATGCAAATTAATTATTCGCTTTGTTTGACAGACAACAATGTATCACGAAACTCAAAAAGTTTTCTAAGAATGATGAATTCAAAGTTCGTCAAAGTTAGTGCCTCACATTTTACTTTACCAAATGACACATGGTACTTGGTAGTCCGAATGACATGCTGAAATTTAATGTCGAGTAAAACTAAATAAAATACTTCGTAAAGATAAAAAAAGATTTTTTTTTTCGTTACAGAGGACAGGCGTGCAACTATTTTTTTTTTATCTTCGAAGCTGTCCAATAAAATAAGCGAACTGTGTTAAACAAGTTATCTACTTGGATTATTGGAATTATTCTCCATTTTCTTCATAAAATACTTTTGTCGGCGAAGCATAGAAATAGTGCATTTACCCCACATGACGTCATCTCGATTAGTTAACACTTAGCACGGGAAAATCTAGCTCTTGCTAGAAGTTTTATTGCACTGGATGATCCTCTTTTTAGGATTCCGTAGACAACGGAAATTAGAATCTGTAAAAGTGTCATTCCTCATTCGACGTCAGCGATGGCGATGCCAAAATGGTGATTGATAACGTGACTTTTCGATATATAGCGTTGGATATTTCTATACATTTTTATTATTGCTACGCTTTCGTTGATAGAATGGCACTTATCTAAGGCCTCTTGTGCCTACGCCACCTGTCTGTTCTGTAGTTAAAATGTTTAAACGCTCTGAATTGTGGGGTGCCCCTTATCTTCATAAACACATAGAAGAAGAGATTTTTTACAGACTGGTGTGGCTGTTGTAGTTAATATTTATAAATAGAGTTAGCAGATTTCTCTGCTAACTCTATTTATAAATATTGCACGGAACCCATAGTGCGCGAGTACGATTTTCACTTTCAATCTACTCAAATTGCCCTGGGCGAGTTAATTTACTAAAAGGGAGTACTCGAACATTTTAGCTGGCTAAACGAAAATAATGCTGGCTTCGGGTAAACAATGGTATTTTTTTAAGATGTGCTCTATTCTAGGAATAGCCGGTTTTTCGGCATATAAAGTCGTATAGACCGAGGCTATTTAAAGCATAGATAGTATTTTTGGCCTTGGGTGTCATTTAACGCTATGTATTTTGAATGACCGCATCATTCAAAATACATAGCGTCTCAAATACATAACTCCTGGATACTACTACGGGCTTCATCAGAAGGCCGTTAGAAAAGCAAAAAGCGATCCTCTCTCTGGAGCCCTGACCAGACCATGGACTCGATGCCAAGACCCTGGACTATTTTGCCTATTATGTCGAAAAGTTATATTTAAATGATCTATTCCATACTTTTTATGTAATATTCCGTAAAAACTGCATCACAGGTAGAGAGAATCTCAGCTTCGTTTTTCACGATCTTAATTAAAAGTTAGAGCAAGTTGGAGTATGTTTTACTTTGTCTAAAGTCGTCGACACACGGTAGAGTTCTGATCATAGTTAAATTGATATAAATTAAATATATATTTTTTTTTTAATATATTTTTGTTTTTTATTATATCTGTTAAGTAAATATATGTTTTGTCAATCAATCATTTATTTTGTCAAAAATAGGTTACAGATAGTTTACTGCCTAAAATATGTGCACTATGTTTTGCCAATATCTGGCGTACAAAATCAACATAAACAAGTAATCCCAATTAAGGTGACATGTCAATAAATTACATTAAAAACCAATTTAAAATATGTCAATTAGGTAAACAGTTCATTACAATTTTAGTTTTTGAGGTAAACATATTACTTTCGAGGACGCGTTATACTGGAAACTTCTCGCCATTTGTAGACGACGGTGTAGTAGTATTCCTGGGGCTTTAGAGGAAGTCGACAAAAAAAAAAACGACAACGATTGTCAAAAGATTAAGATTTTTCAACTGCAGGCATATTTTTGTAGTCTCGAGTGAAAATAGGACTTAGGCTAACATGCACCGTCTTCGCGGTGAATGATGGTGAATATTGTGCTTGTGCCTTCTTCGTATGAGAAGAGGCCTTTACCGTGCAGTAGGATAGTAACAGTTTGGTATTATTATTATACTGCAAGCTAGGTACTTGCTATAAAGCGAAAATGTCACCAACAGCAAAATAAAGAATTATTTTACTCGTTTTCCATCAGTATTCATATGGAAATGTCTTCCCGATCACTACAAGCGAATGGAAAGGTGCACATCGGGTTTTAATTTATTACTAGCACTTCATGAGTATCGGTTAAAAGTGGTAAACGCTAGAGAAATTGAATCTTAAGGGTCTATACACACGACGGCTTTTCTACAAGCTTTATACATTACTTTTCCAACTTTTTTTTTAGGTTAGTATTATAATCATCACTTCAGCCGAAAGACGTCCACTGCTAGACATGTCAACCACCGAAACGTCAAACGATTCCACTCCCGCGCGGGGCGCCCCGCAATCGCTTCATGAACCAATATCGAGAGTCGAACGTCAGAGTGACATTGGCATTTTGGGTGCTCAGTTATGTTGAACGTGCTGTAAACTTCCCTCAGGCGTCGCAACATCGATCGATCCTGTGCTTCTCGCATCCAGTGGACTCCCGCAACCCTCACTGGGTCATCGGTCTACCTCGTGGTAGACGTTCAATATCTACGTATTTTGTCATAAGGTACCGACCTTATGACATTACTAAAATGTTTGCTAGTCAGCACGGAGATAACGAAGCTGACAGTTTAGGTACTTTTAAGTAACGGCAAACATAGAGGCTATTTAAGTTAAGAGTGAATAGGTTACTTCTAGGCAAGCGTGTTACACCGTCGACCACATCATCGCTTACCATCAGGTGAGATAGTGGTCAAGCGCGAGCATATCTATAATAAAAAAAATAAAAAATAAAAATTGATGCAACAAACCAACCCAAATTGCTAAACCGCGTGTTTGTATCCCCACAAGTGCGCGGGTACATGGATCTAGACGCGTGTGCTGTAACTGTAAGTAGGTGTCTTTGTAGTATGTGTGTGAGCTATAACACATAGACCGAATCAAGTACAAAAACGCGCGTAAAAAAGATGTCGTATGAACAAGCCCTAACCAAGACGTGGGCGTCGAGCTTTTACTGTCACCTTAAGACTTTGGTTTCCTGCATTCTAATTAGTTTCTCTTTGAATATTGAAGTCGTAGAGTGCACCGGAAATCTTTAGCGTTTGAACTGGTTACACGTCATGTAACTATAGTTCTAGCTAACGGTTATTGAGCTCAAGCTGAACGCATTTTCTTTTTTATATCTCAAAGACGCTGAATCTCTGTCTGAAGCAATTTACTAGTTGAAGTTTGATTTCACTTTAATAAGCTAGGCATCTTGAGTTCTAAGAACTGTGGTCATTTGCACTCGTAGAAAATAAAACACAAGTGGAAACTATCCAATCTTTTAGGGTTACCTAGTTCTACAAAACAAAGAAGATAGAAAGATACATCTCCAAGAGGTCAGCTTTTTAACTAAACTGATATAAATCAAGCGTTTTATTCCACTACACAGTAACAGAGCAGGATTAAGAAAAAGTTACAGAAGCCAGTCTTATAGAGTAAGTAAGCCCGCATGTATATCTTTTCCTTGACCCACACTCAGACATGTTCCACAACATTTGTGGAACATGTCTGTGTAATAATTTGTTTTCTTATTACTAATTTAAGTGATTTTACTATCAATTATTGCCTAATAAATCAATCAATAAATCATCATAATTTATTAAGTACTCTGTGTACGCACCAATAGATTTTGGCAACTTATTTCGATAATTGTAATCGATGGTAAAGTTCAAAACAATTGTTGACATGTTAATTTGATTATTCTTTGTGTTATCACCATTATTTGCTTACGACATTTATTCTTTTATTACTTGATGATTTTAGAATCGAAGTTTAATTTGATTTAGCACATTTTAGTATTTTGTATCAAGTAAACACGTGACGTACTTCCGTATGTCATCGGACAGAGTTGTTGTGGAGGGATAGCAAGGTATAAGAGAGCTTGCAACGGTATGCAAGTCAGTCTATCTTCGGATTAGACTCGATAACGAGCTCACCTGCTCCCGACAAAACTGTCGGTTTATTTGGTACAGCACTGCTGTATATTCACATAGCTATATTGGCTTGCTGATGGCGAACGATACACTTTGTACTTGGGTGGCTTAGGCTGCTGTACGAACTGTAACCTTAAGGGTTTGTTCGTTTAACTGTATTGTTACTATACCCTTTTAACCTACTTTATCTTGTTACCATTAGTATTGTTTTATTAGTGAAACTAGTACTGTAATTAACAACCTTGTTATTGGTTGTACAGTTTTTGTTTATCCAACAAAAATGGGAACGCCCAAATCCTGACCGTATATACCCTTCGGCCCTCATGATCCTACATCAGAAGTGGGATAGGCCTGGCCCAGGAATCGCAAGCAACGAAGCTAGCAAGACAACAGGTGGACATGTCAAGGAGGACGTGTGGAATGATCCATACACACTGATGTTTATACCAACCTGGTGAGTAGTTTTCAATTTGTTAAGACTTCTTTTAAAGAGTGTTCATTATTCAAAATTTTGGTTTTGTTTACCCTATGGCCCATGTCAGGTCATAATCTCATGTTAGTTATCACTGATCAAGTTTGAGTTTTGCTGAAGAGTTATTATTCTACTATCAATGGCTTGTCCTTAGCTGGCTATTATTGTTTGGACATTAGAGCAATGTAGTAGCATTGCCGTGCCAAACAAAACATTCTGGAAATTATGATAATTCCTGATAAAATTATTAGTTAATCGAGTTTGATCTTCAGATAGATTGGACCTAGTATATGGCGACTTAAAATGCCACTAACGCTATGGCATTCATTGGATTCTCTAAAGCCCTTATACCTACCTGGATACTTGGGACACTATTATGTGTGGTTCATGTTTTAGATAGGGACTCTGCACTCGCATTCAGTGACCATAATGACCTGTTTTGCCGTGCCGGTTTAGGTAACTACACCGCTGCATCGGTTAATTTCCGTCAAAGCTGTGTATGGTTAACCGTGTAAAATAACCGTGTGTACTCTCGTAGTGTTTTTCATGTTCCAGATAACATAAAGCCTCTGCTGCAGGCTAGCGGTACAAAGCTGTATGTGAAGGCTGACGCGTCAACATCTGAGAGGTTAAGACCAACGGCAGGCTAGCAGTACGCAGGTGGTAGCCGACCATTATGGCAACAGCTGTGTGGTCAAGAGCTCAATGTTGGAATGGAATACGCGGTGAGTCGCTTCCATTTTATTTCGACAATGAAGTCGAATGTTCTCTTGTGCAGAGATTCAATTTCGAAGTTTATGTTCAATTACTGAATTGGTAGTGGAAAGATTGATAGTGTTAGCTATGCTATGAGAAGTCCTGTTTTGATAATAATAAGGCTCAAACTGGTAAAGTTTGATGTTGGCTATTTTGTTCATAATAATAAAGGGGTTATCGAATTGCTTGAAGGTGTTCTCTGTCTTACAGGTTTGCAAATTGGCCCATGATAGTGTACGAAAAATGCCTGAATGTCTTGTTACTGTTTGTGATAATGTTAATGTTGAAAATGAAGATAATGATTCATCTGCTGCTGACATACTACAGCTGAATTGGGGACGCTTAATCAGATGTTGGACTTGACTCTTAATTGGATGTTGGACTTGACGCTTTCGGATGTTGGACTTGACGCTTTCGGATGTTGGACTTGACGCTTTCGGATGTTGGACTTGACGCTTTCGGATGTTGGACTTGACGCTTTCGGATGTTGGCCGTTGACGCTTATGCGGGTTGTCTATGTTGACGCCTATGCGAGTTGTGCCCAATTTTTTATATTATTATTTATGTTTGGATAACTCAACAAAGTGTACGCGATCTTGGGTTTCTTTCTATAGTGAATGTTGTTCATAATTATGAATACGATGCCCTCTTTTCAGAAATCACGTTATTTTATGTAAACTTGTGTACTCTATTTCTTAGTGGCAATCTATAAAGTTGTTTAATATTGCCCTATCATACATAAGAGGGCAGAGTAGAGTAGGGGGTATAGAGCTTCATAGCTCTACACCATAATAGGAACAAGAACGTTAAGGTTCACTATTTTATTATACTTATTATTTCTGTGTAACGTGGTTTGTCAGACACGAAACTGTTTTAAAGCTATTAACTAATTATAATAAAAAAAATTGTTTCCATTGTTCAGTAAAACATGACGTGTGTTTTAGTTTTGTTAATAAACTGCCCGTGGAGTGATATTTCATGGTTTTTTTTTTTTAACTAGCATAGGTTTTTTTTTGCTAAAATGGATATTGTGACATGAGTTTTATAAATTAATTTGGACATTAAACTACATAATTGACGTGTAGGTTTCATTGTTATGAATGTTGGGGATTCAATATTATTCCAGAGTTACTGTAAATCTAGGGCCCCTACCATGAGCTCTTATAGAAAGGTTTCATTTCCCTTAAATCTTTTAAACTTGCTCTGAGAGCATAAAAAATGTATTAAGCACTTAAATAAACAATCGCCGATAAGCGTTGGGCTGGTTCTATTTTTGAATTCAGATGAAAATGGCGACCCGTCAATCGATTTGACCGCTAGACGGAACTATAAAATCTACACTTCAAAGTGACAAAAAACATTGAGGCGTAAATCTGCGCGTCCGATTGTATCGCTCGATGCGAAACTAATGAAACATTCAAAGTGTTTCAGCACCTGACTGGTCAGAGCCCACGATTTGTGGAGTTTGGATGGTGAAGCCAAATGGTGCCGAACGTAGATTAGGACTGCTTAAATCCTGTAAGTTTATCTACCGGTAAACAGACGGACCCGCAACGACCCATTTTGGGCGTCCAAGGGCCACCGTATCCTTTGCGTGAACACATACCTAATATTTAACGTCTCAGTGTAGTGTTTTTCGGTTCTCATTGTGATACTTACATAAAGTACTAGCTGTTGCCCGCGACTTCGTCCGCGTGGTTATGAAGATATAAAGTTTAATGATGTTTATCGCAAACTATTTTTATAGTTCAGTCAACAGAACATTCCTATCACACTCAGCTACATTTTATAAGGCACCAATTAGAAAAAGATATAGAGTATCACAAAATTCTTTTTCAGCTTATGTCTCATACACTAACTAAAACCTTGTTAAATTTCACAAACTTGCGAAAGTGTTTAGACCTCTTTAATCCGGCCCTGACATGAAATCCGTACTTCGCGAATGTGTACTAACTATTAAATACCTCTCTGCCAAATTTAAAGGTTGTTGCAAAAAAAAAAATGAAGGAGTTTCGTACAAACTTGCGAGAGCCCTTAGACCTCCTTTATCCAGCCCTGTCACAAAATCCGTAATTAGCGTACGTCTACTAACTATCAACAACCTCCCTGCCAAATTTCATCTTAATACGTCCAGCGGTTTTCGATATTTCGTGATACGTGAATGAGTGACCTTTCGCTTTTATATATATAGAATATAGATGACAAAGTAACTTTGAAAGGTACACCCAAAGGAAAAGGCGTTCGTGTGAATGATGACATTGTCTAGGAAGGAAGTGAACACAGATGACAGCTGATAGAGATTTAAGAAAGAAACAGGCCTTTTTATTACGGTACCTCCTGTACATGTAAAGTAAGGATGTTATTTTTTCTCATCTAACCCATAGTGGAGGTATCGTTGGATAGGGCATTCAAAAATATTACAGGTCTGTAAAAACCGCTTTTCAATTCAGTTATCCGTTTATGTAAGCTTTAAATGGCGTCAAGTGTCCCCGCCCCCTGCCAGCTAAATACCTGTGTAGCATGTAAGAAAATTAATTAGTTGCTGTTTCCTACCTTGTAAGTTTAATACAACTGTGTCACTCTCGCCAGGGGGGTCTCACTCCGCAGTTTAGGTACGATCGGCCGGCGCTCCGTGTGAAAAGGAATATCGCAGTAGGTTGCCGCTTACCGCTCGGCTCGCTCGCGCGCTAGCCGAGTTATTATTTGTACTGTGATTTTTGCAAAGAACGATGACTTCTAAACGATCTTATAATGAATTCTATAAAAGATACAGTTGTGTTTACTTGTGTCTAAATAAAGGCAAAAACAAGGAATCGATATTATTTTTTTTACTGTGCCGAAAGATATTGAAAGATAAGCTATTTTGTTGTATTTAAACAATTATATAAATACTCTGTAACAGTAACTGTCGGTAGTAAGTGCATAATGAGATGGTGTTTTTTTTTATAAAATATGTGTTCTTGGGGTGTCTTAAATAATGAATAGATATGCAGAATACTAATACTTAGGTACCTACCTAAGTAGGTACAACAACAAGGTAGATAGATGATGAATTTTATAGTAGCAGCGGTAAGCCGAAAACCCTAGCGCGTCACGCCGCGCCAGACAGCAACAGAGTTACGCGTTAGAAGAGAGCGGCAAGGTTTAGGTGAATATCGCGTTAGGCACTAAGCGCTTATGCGAGCTGAATTGCATTTTGTTGCTTAATAGCAAGAGTCTCTCTTTCTCTAAATCGTTGCGCGAAGTGACTCTTCTGTACTTGTACTATTATTTATTCTGTGCTCTCGCTCAGTATTTTTGTCGATAATTACCTCAGTGGATACACAGCTAAAATTTATATCTACCTATGTATCTAATACCTTCAAATGAGCAGTCCTTGTATATATATAATCTGAATCACAGCAACGGCTCCTAGGACTTTCATGAAATTTAGTATGCAGGGGGTTTCGGGGGCGATAAATCGATCTTGCTAGGTTTCATTTTTAGAAAACGTCGTTTTCTCTACTTTCACCCGAGCTGAGCTCGGTTGCCCAGGTGCTATAATATTGTAAGTAGTATAATTATAGCTTACATAGACGGAGTACTATACTACTTCAGTTGCTTTTGGCTATGTGAAAATATTACGGCAGTAGTATACATAACGAAATTAAAAGGAAAACTATCACAGCTAAGTAGGCTTTACAAGTTTACGAGTATAGCTCGCCAAACTTCTTGGCCGCCCTGAAGTTGGCTACAATGGCTGCGCGGTAGTAAATCTCATAATAAAACAGCATCGTTTCGTGCCTTCGGAAAGCCAAGTTCAGGGCAGCCCAGAAGTTTGGCAAGCACTATACTAGTCGACCAACTTATAAAATGTATTTGGATAAGTAAACATTTTGTATATTGATGTATGGGGGGACAACAGTTTTCGAACGGCGAAGTTAATTTTGTCTCTCGGTCAGAGCAATGTTCGGTGCTTAACTATTTATTTTGGTGAATGTAGCTGTTTATACGGAACCCCCTGAGCGCGAATCAGACTCGCACTTTACCGGTTTTTATTAATTCATGAATTTGGAATATCAATAAAAATTGCTCTATTTTATTTATTAATCTGAGCTTTCGCTGTGGCTGTGTGTGGAGAGCGCGCGTCTGTTGGAGGAGATGGTAACCATACAAAGGAGAGGGGCCGCGCGCGCGGCCGCGCGCCCGAGTTAGTCGAGCCTCCTCGCTCGTGCCGTTCGAATGTGATGTAAACCATCACAACGCGCGCTCACTCTCAAAAATTACGTCGCTCGTAAAACTGACGATGTACAGATGGATTTCAGTGTAATGTTAAACAGTATGAAGTTATAGCTAAACAATGGGGCATTTTTATAGTTTGGTGTGTGATTAAAATGTTTTATTGTGACGTGATTATGTGAATGAATATTTATTATTGTGTTGTGGTTTGTGTTTAACTTGTGCTTGTACCTACGAGAATTCTGAATTTTTGTATCTTTGCAATATAACAGGTTAGTTTGTTTGATGGTAGTTTTAAGCTGTACTGTAGGGCATGTAAACGAACTAAACCTAATAATCTGTCAAGTTCGTCAAACCGACAGTTCTAAAGAAATAGCTTATCGGTGATATTAGTCAGGAAACAAGATTGTAGACATGTTACTTTGTTTATTTAGGTACAAACATAGGCATATCTGGCACCCTACGTTTGTTTAAAAAAATATCCATTGCAATTTCGATTCATAGAAAAAGAAATCCGGTACTTTTAGAAAAAAAAATCGATCAATGACATTTGACCGAAATTGAATTTTATTGAAAATAAATACTTACTATAAAAAAATGTTAATCCGGACTCCAAAGTTTTTAGGTAGGCAGTGTAAAAAACCCATACCTCCAATCTAGGACCATCTATTTTTAAGGCCTGTTCTTCCTACCTAGGTGCTAGCTTTATTCTGTGCTTGTAGGTCGGCTACGAACAAAATGCCACTTGAAATTTTGAACCAGCGGAAATACCCAACATTTTTAACATCTGTTTTATTAATTAAACAAGTAATGTCTTCAGATTTGCATCTAGCTCAGATTACCAAATTGAAAAAAATGTAAACTAAAATACAAAACGCAACCTCTTGGAGAATGTAAGTATATCATGCTAATTGTATCTCATTCGTTCTTTTCTTGAAGGAAACATCCCATAACAATACTTCTTTATAATTTCATATCGAGCTCTTTTTGTGTTGCCTACTAAAGGGGTAGATTCTTGAAAGATATGTATCGTAGGTATAATAATGTGTCTCTAATTATCGAAAGCGCGTTAGTTTTACTAGACAGTCAATCGCATTGGTCATCACGACCTAAATTGAGATTTGTATTTCGAGCTAGTAGTATTCTGAGCTAGTAGATTAGAGTAAGTACATAGTTTCCGAGATCCGCGATTTGTTCGAATTTTAAGTTTGAGGACTATTCTGATCATGACAGATAACATTTCTTTAGTATTGAAATATGCCAATATTACGAAGTTCTTCCATAATATGTGTTAATTAATAAATAAATGAATAATACTTTCGTCCCTTTTTTAACCCCATTAGTGGATGAATTTGCGTAAATCCTTTTCCTAACTTATGATTCTCTATAAATAAGAAACTTCTGTGCAAAACTGTAGGTACGCTTCTAGAGATCAAAATTATTTAGGTATTGCGTTATCTGTCCGTGAATGAATTTAAGTGTTTTTATTATGCAGTAATTACTTATATAATATGTATTTTGTCCACATTCATTTCTATTTCCTCGCTTTTCAATCCTTGTGTGTACTTTTTAATTTTCGTTATGAAAAGTTGCCAACAGCCGTAAACGTGGGAACAGATAGAAAAGTTCACTTAAACCTTTTCTATTAAGGAATACGTGATCTTCAGAACACGTATTCCGTAGTTCAAACGTTTCAAACAATTTTATTCCCATTAAAATTCGCCCCTAGTTATGGAATCCTACAAATCAACCCACTTATCCTAAAAAGTCAACCCCTTTAAAATAAAAGGTGTCGACAAGACCCCGCGTTCTACAAAAACCTTCAACCCGGAGAGGCTATTTCTCACCCAACACCTTGATTGCCCACTGTACAGATTAAGAGCAGAAGATCAGATAGAGACGTCACTAATTATAGCTGTAAACGGTTGCTGACTGAAAAGGTGTTTTTTTAAATTTGGTATCCTGTAAGGCCGGCTGTACTTCCGCATAACTTGAGACAACATTAATTTGGTATGTAATAATTGTAGAAAGATCATGCTTAGGAATGGGCTAGCTCGGAGTTACTCATACGTTACCTGACACTGATTGATGGGATACTTCTACGTCCAACGGCGAAATGTTCTACGAATTATATCAGACCCTTTGAAGCAATCAACCAATGTGTGTGCAAAATAGCAAAGTCGACAATCGAATTCATTTAGAAAAAAAATTATTCATAAAATCAAAAAACCTGACTGGTTAAGAAGTGAACTAAACAAACGTAAACAAGAATAAAATCATGCTGTGCAGTCGGAGGATACATATTCGCCAGCTGATTAACGAAAACCAGATGTACGTAAGAATCATCAAAATCGGCCAACGCGTTTGGTCTCGAGAACGCCACATAGGAACAAACAAACATACCTCCATCGGCAGTCGGGTAAAAAATCAAACTTGGCAATAAACAAGCAACTAAATTAAAATCTAAACACGACAATTCATATAAAATAAATCAAAAAACAAATAACTGCTCCTCTTAGTTCAATACAAACACGATCATTCGTCAGTCCTCAGTCTTTCTCTGACTCCGTATCCTCTCCTGACTCGAATTACATGCCCGAGCTATCAGCAGCCACACTAATATTTGTTCTGCTGTATCGGCACTACCGGCCTGACTCGACGGTGTTGCTTGTAGGCCGACGCTCCCCTTGACATTTGGGTCGGCAGGAATCTTGTCGTGATTCCCGGGCTTTTGATTAGGTTCAGTAAACTGCGGTGATCGGTGAATTGGGTTTATATAGAAGTTCGTCGACAGTTCGTCGAGTATCGACGTGGCTGAATACTGGTCGATGAAAATTTAGTGAAGGAATCATCGACACGAAGAACTTTACGTTTTTCTGTTAATTTTAAGCTGTTTCAAGGGTTATGAAACTTGAAATTTTTTATTTTAATATTCTGTGTTCGTAAAAAGCCTTTGCAAATTATATTTGCTAATTTATTATTAAAAAAAGATGGAGTTGTTAATATGTTTTCATTTACAATATCCTGCACGTCCTGGTTAGTATCTATTTTGTATTGACCTTAGTAATATTTTTTTTACAACAAATATATCAAGTAGGTACCAGAACCACAAGCACTTCTGCGACATTCTTCCATCACATACGTCTTTTCGTAAATGATAAAAACTCAGGGTTTGTTCTGCAAGACAAATATTATCCGCAGATTTACTTCATAGTTCATAGCCTCCGTTCTTGGGACATGTGATAAGGCTAGAGGAAATAAGTCGTTCTAAATATACTGTTTTTGTTTAACGGAGATCGTCTTTTGTAATTATTTCGTGTGATTTATTTCTTAAAAAATATGTTTGGTAAAAACATCTTAAAGTAGATATCTTAAATTACAAAAGCTTACCAATAGTATCCATAACAAAAACTTAAGAATGTCTAAAGGCAAACACGGTATTTTTTTTCAATGCTCAGAATAGTTTTAATGAAAAACCACTCGCCTCACGCCTGTTTTTGAAGAAAATAGTATGACTCAAAACTCAATGTTCCTATTTACGTACAATTACGTGATAAAAGAATAAATTGTCCCGTGAATGAAATCGCGGAAGTCAGCAATTTTAATATTGCAGTCTCTGAAATAACTTTTAATACGACGAAAACTGAATCCAAATAATTTAAAGAGTGCTGTTTCTCCTTTGACCTAGTTATGGAAATACAGTAAAATAACTTTTTGTTAAACCGAACCTGAGGGCAATGGAATGTGTCCATTTTGATTTAAGAAAATAGTTGTTTGAACTTAGTTGTTATGGCTCTCATTATTCTTTGGGTACAACATAATTCAGTTTGGGAACTCTTAAAATTATATCTTTCCAGGACTCTTAAAATGGACGCTTTTGTTTTCTAGAGGAAAAAAGAAATTCACACACCAAAGAAGAGATAAATAAGCAGGAATACTTCATGTGGGTACTTATAACCACAGTACCTAGGTACTTTGTAGTCATGGAGCTACAAAGTTAGCAAAAACAAAAGTTAATTTAATAATCAAAAACCCGACTGCTTAAGAAGCGAACTAAAAAGCTGTATCTGGCTGAATCAGTTAGATTAGAGGGCCAGCCAGCTCACGAACATGTATCCTCCGACTACACAGCATGTTTTTTCTTGTTTACAGCTTTTTAGTCCGCTTCTAAAGCAATCGGCTTTTTGATTTTTCATATTTTTATTTACAACTTTTTAGTTATAATTTTGTTACGAATTACTTTTAAACATATACCTACTTTAAAAAAACCCATTAAATTTGATATCCCACTTGATGGGTTTGGAGGAAAAAAATAATTGTTACCCGCACAATATGGCGCCCAAAATCCACCATGTTTGTTTTTTTTTAAGTTTGCCTAGGAACACTTGGGCGGTCAAGACGTATCTATCGATGTCTTAATTATATATATCCGTCTAGAGGTTTGAAAGATATGAGAAAATGAAGAATATTACATATATACAAGATACGCGCGAAAAACATAACCTTTTCCTTGCAGTCGGGTAAAAAGCTAATCCAATATGCTAAAGACTGAGTTCGGTCGTGATATTTAGTCAGGAACTTCTAACAGTAACCACGTTTTCCGCACCACACTTTTATTCTTTCATTTTCATTTTCAGGCACAGGAATAAAACATGTCTTAAGATCACTTTCCGCCTCACAATTGAAGCGAAATTGGGAGCTAGAAAAATATTATCCCTATAATTAAATTGCCTGACTTTTTGAGTATCCTGGTTTATTTGGGAGAAATATAAAGTAGAGGGGCAAAAGCAATACTAAGTCAGAAAATTAATTTCAGAAACATTAGCACTTTGGTTCACTTACAAGCTTAATGGTTTTGTTTTCCTCAACGCATGCAATAATGTTAGGTGTGCGGATGGTGGCTGGACGGTAAGAAACGTTATTATTAAGGGAGGTTGCGTCTTACTATTGTCCATTCCATGGAGTTACTGTAGATAGTCCACTTCCCTCCGCGCGCTCGCATTGGTTAGCGGTGATTTGTTCGCTCCCTGATTTTAATTGCAATTGTCGTGTTCCGAAATTTATTTCCGGCTTGTGAGTTGCTGTCGATTGTGTATTTTGTGATAAGTGCTGGTATCGTAAGTTTTTAAACGTGTTTACGTCCGTTTTTTACTTGTAATTAGTTAATTTCGTCAGCTATCGGTGAGTACATTTACTTTTCTTGACGTGTGGGTATATCGAAATAATTGTATTCTCCGTTAATCTTTCACTTTTTTCGTTCTAATCCGTTTATTCATTTGATTTGCGTATATAACTATGTTGTCTATTAATGATGACCCACCTGATCGTGGTGGAGATATATTATTTCAACGTAACAATAAACAAAGGTCGCCGTCGACCTCCGCTAATGCTAAACGTTTGTTTAGTGAAATGTCTCCTTCGTACATTTCACCCGAAGTCAGATCAAAACGACTGCAAACATCGGAGTCCATTGAAAGGTCTTCGCCGATATTAAATGCAAGCAGTGCAAGCAATGACGACTATTGTGATTTGGTTTCTCAGGCGTCTGCATACCTGTCTAAAATTAACGACCTTGTTAATGACCAAGGGTCCCGCATAAATGTTGCAAATAAATCCGCTATTATGGACATGACTCAACGCATAACGGGTATTGTTTCCTTGCTAGCCATAAAATCATCTGCTAACGAAACCAAATTAGCCAATACGGAACGCGAATTAGACAAAATTAAATTTAATTCCGGTGTCAACATTGCCAAGTCTGATGTCAGTAATATTTCATATGCTGATAAATTAAAACTTCGTTTACCCAAAATTGCTCCAGTGGTAGACTCACGTGCCAAACTTCCGTGTCTTGTGGCTTACCCCACTGATGAGCGATCAAATGATTACACAACTTCTTCCGCGACTAAACAAGCGCTCATGAAAGCAATAAATCCTAGTGACGGTTTTCAAATTGTAGGTGTCAAGAAAGCTGCGAAGTCTGGTGTCGTGTTACGTGTCGCTAACGATAATCAAATAAAAAAATTACAATCGGTCGATGCCATTAGGTCCGCTGGCTTGCGACTTGAGAAACCAAAAGGCCGTAGGCCTCGTATTTTAGTCAAAGACGTCCCATCGTCAATGGAGGACAGTGCCTTTTTGCATGCGTTGTACTGTCAAAACATTAAAGACGAGTTGCCATTAAAAGAAGACGACTTTATTAAATCAACAAAAATTATACGTAGGCGTTCGCTAGACAACGGTCGGAAATGGATAGGCATAGAACTCGAGTCCGCGGTCCGGAAACATTTAGTCTCGACTAAAGATAAATTGTTTATTGATTGGGCGACTTGCCGTTTCATTGATGATGTCGACGTAGTACGTTGTGCACATTGTCAACAGTTCGGTCATGTTAAGAAACACTGCACTATTAAATCACCTACCTGCGCTAATTGCTCTGAGGCACATGAAACCAAAGACTGCCCGCATAAGGATAATTTAAATTATACACCGTCTTGCGTAGCGTGCAAACGATCAAAGAAACCATCTGACCATCGCTGTGGGTCACCTGGGTGTGCTACTTATAAACTTAAGCTCGAACAACTGATCCTCAACACCAATTACTAAGAAAATGGATAGATTAACCATAGGACAATTAAATCTCCACAACGATAGGGTGGCGACTTCTGAACTGGACAAACTAATTATCGATTATAACTTAGATATAGTGCTCGTTCAAGAACAATATCAAAACGTGCGGTTACGTCACAAAGTAGTACAGTTGGATGGCAAAGCACGAGCTGGAATTTACGTGGCGCGTTCTTCTAACTTCACAGTAACGTCTTTACGTAACCTTATGACACCCCATTGTGCCGTTGCGGAGGTCTCATCGTCTTCTTTTAAAGTTTACGTTGTGAGCTGCTACTTTCAATATTCAGACCCTGTTGCTCCTCATATACATAACCTCCGTCATGTCTTGCAGTCGCTCGCGGGCTGCAAAGTTATCGTTGGCGCTGATGTTAATGCGTCTTCGAGTCTATGGTATGGCAAAGTTCGGTCTACGGATTATGAACGACGCTGCGCTGTTGAAGATTTCATTGCTGAAATGAATCTGACTATTCATAATACCCCTGACGCACCACCAACTTTTTGCAGCCAAATGGGCGAATCTTGTATTGACGTCACACTTTCTAGTGCAGACGTACGCTTGGATAGGTGGCGTGTCCTACCGGACGCGTCTTGTAGTGATCATCGTTTGATCGTGTACGAATTTGTTCCGGTTTTTACTCAGGGTACGTCACATGTCATTGGCAACTTTAGGTATAAATGTAAGGGTGCTAATTGGGAATTCTTTAGCTCGCTTCTTGCGTGTCACGCCAAAGACTTCACTCGTGTTGGGCTGTCAGCTGAAGAAAGTGCTGAAATTATGTCAGACACCTTCACTTACTGTGCTGACATTGCCATTGGTCGTGGATCTGTGACCAATATACGTAGATGTGATTGGTGGTGTGACTACCTAAATGAACAGCGTAAAAGTTATCGCCGAGCGCGTAAACATCTTAACAAGCTTAAAAAACGTAAGGTCACCGGTGACCCTCTTTCCATTGCGTTAAATACGTTTAGAGTTGCCAGGTCCCGCTACAGAGCTTCGGTGGAAAAATCTAAGGGTAATTTATTGCGTAAAATAGTAGATAAATTAGATAAAGAAGGTCCGTGGTCTCCTTTATATCATGAGTTTAAAGCCAATCGGTCAGTCGACCTCGCGTTTGTTCAGAACATTAAAGTAAATAATAAACACACCACCAGTATTGAGGAAACAACTGAAGTTTTGCTGAATACTCTTATACCTGATGACTTACTTGCTAATGACAACGACTACCATCAACAGATCAGAGCGTGGGCAGCTGTACCACCTGAATCACCAGCGTCAGACCTTCCATCCACTGACGAATTTATAAACGTTGTCAAGAGGTTACCACTCAACAAGTCATCGGGTGAAGATAAAATATCTAATCGGATGATTATAGAAGCGTGTAAAACAGCCGCTGATGCGATTTTGACCGTTTACAACCGTTGTATTGCGGAGGGCGTTTTTCCTCGTATATGGCGTCGCGGATTTATACGAATCATCCCGAAAAATGGCGACAAGCCCCCGGACGACCCTAAGTCGTACCGGCCCATAACATTACTTCCATCTTTGGGAAAACTCCTGGAGCGCCTTATCGTTCCACGTTTGCTACCGGACGGACCAAAATTTCATAACAATCAATTCGGTTTCACTACTGGAAAATCTACCGTAGATGCGGCCCTTACTGTTAGGCAAATAGTTAATACATCTGAACATAAGTACGTAATTGGGATTTTTCTAGATATTTCTGGGGCTTTTGATAACGCATGGTGGCCAATGCTACTACTTAAAATGAAAATTCGGGGCTGCTATAGAAATATATATAATCTAGTTTACTCTTACTTTTTGAATGGTTCCGCGAAGCTCAAACTCGGCCATCATTCCATGTCGAAGTCTCTCACCATGGGATGTCCTCAGGGTTCGGTTATTGGTCCGCCTTTATGGAATTTAGGCTTTGATGATTTCCTCGCGATTCCTCTTCCAAGCGGCTGTTCATTAACCGGTTACGCGGACGACGCTCTTCTGCTCATTCAATCAAGTACTCGAGCTGGACTCGAGAACTTGGCTGACACTTGCCTACGATTGGTATCTCAGTGGGGCGATCGAAACCGCCTGACCTTTGCTCCGCACAAAACTTATCAACTCATTTTGAAGGGTAATCTTAAATCGTGTCCTACTATTAAATTTAATAACGTTCCCGTAAAAAGGAAGCAGTCCGTGTGCTATCTTGGTCTCGTGTTAGAGAGGAATTTTGCATTTATAGATCATATTAAAATAGTCGGTGAAAAAGCAAAAAAAAATTTCTATGCCTTAACGAGAATATCTAAATCTACGTGGGGTCTGTCTTTTTTAACTTTAAAAACTATTTATGGGGCTACTTACTTGGGTTGTATTTGCTACGGGGCGCCAGTTTGGGCTGATAGGGCCACCATAGGGGCGGTGCGACGTAAGTTGCTTCAGAGTCAGCGTTTGGCTTTGATATTCTTATGCAAAGCGTACAGGACGGTTAGTACTGAGGCCTTACCGGTACTTGCTGGCGTACTTCCGGTCGACCTTGAAGTGCAGCGACGTGCTGCAATGTACTATTCCGCACGAGAGACCACGGACGCGAACTTTTTTTTAACTCGGAGTGACCGTGAGAAAATCTCTAGATTATTTAAACCACCTATTGACGTCTGGGAGGAACTTTTATCCGAATGGCAATGTAGGTGGGATAATTCTATCAAGGGCCGACATCTCCACCAATTCTTTCCATCCGTTCGCGTTCGGCTGGCCAGGACGTGGCTGGAGGTGGATCACTGTGTTGCCCAATTTCTCACAGGGCATGGTAACTTTAAAAGTAAATTGTTTTCCTTCAAGCTCGTTGCCTCGCCTTTATGTCAGTGTTCTACATCTGACTGCGAATATGTACAATCTGTACATCATATCTTATGGGAGTGTATTCTTTGGCAGAATGAACGTAATATTATGTTGAATAATGTAGAGGCTACCTCAGGAGTTGTTTACTATACGGACCTTGTGGAAACTAGAACAAATTTCCGTGCGTTCAAGCGTTTTTGCCATACCTATTATTGGAATCAAACATAGCAGCTCACAATGTTAGGACCCATTAATTATTAATTCTTATTTTTATCCGTGGTGCTAGGCAACTGGGCTTATCCCAGTTGTAAACGACCCTTTGTGCCTAGTGGCCTTGTTTGTTCTGTCTCCTGCTTGATATGGAGGGAAGTGGAAATTTATGTTTTTTCCTACTCCTCCGTTATTCTTTTCTGATTAATTTCGTTGCGGGATCCAAGACAGTTAAATTCATTCTCCGGGACTTCGTCGAGCTTCATTGCCTCGGCGCTTTTCTGGTGGTCGCCACTGTTGATTCTGGCTTTCAGGAGTTGCAGTGGTTTGGGAATAGTGCGGTGGGTTTGTCCCAAAAAAAAAAAAAGATAGTCCATTGGTTGGCTTTATTGCCTGTAATGTTTAACTTTCATCCAGAAACTATACAAGGACGATGTCCCTGTAATTGCATCGCTATCGCTTCAAACTGGAATTATGCTTCATCATCATTTTAGACTTTCTCTGCTGGACATATGTCGAGCGGCACCACATGGACGAGTTCTGTGCTACTTGCATCCAGTGGACTCGCGCGGACCTCACCAGGTTAGCGGTTCATCAAGACCGTCGACGATACTGCTTAGCGGACGAAACTGAAAATTGGTTTCTGGCCATTTATGCCTGGACCGCAGTTCCTTCGAGCTAATATTCCGACTCCACTCTTCAGATAGTTGTTGACCTCCTACAAAATAAAATGCCAAGACTGCGGATTGATCGATCCAATTCAAATATAGTCCGATAAAAAAAGTGCGAAAGTAAACGATGCGGCGCTCGGCGGGGATTTGCAGTTTAGTGAGTCAGTCTGACTTGACAGTTTTATTGACGGCTTTTGAATGAGATAAGTACGAAAAAAATAGCTTCATTTGTTGTAATAGAAATGGAAATTAAAATTGATGACTGAAAAATACTTCACAAATAAGGTACTGATTTTCACTCGTTCGACAGCTTTTGTGATAATGGCAAGATAGATCATCAGTGATGCTCGGCGATCGCTGTCTAAGGTAGCTGCGTGTATCACATTCAAGCAGTAGCGTAATAGATAGACGGCCTAATAAGGAGACTGGGATAGACAGCTTTTGAGAGTCCCATATCCATTGTCCAGCAGTGGACTGCAATAGGCTGATTATTTATAAAATTTTATAACTAGAAACCATAGACTGGGTGATGGCCTATCTAAAGCTAAGCTAGATAAATCAAATCTCTAAACACAACAACTGTCGCTACCCATTAAAGCAACACAAGCAGAAGCGAATTGACAAGAACAGTTTAATGATTAGTGCTGCAACTTAATTGCATAGTAAGTATTACAAGCGCAGCGCAGGTTCATGCAAACAAGGGTAACAAAGTGTGAGAGATACGATCTTATTTGAGCTAGCTAATTAAAATACTCGTCACGGCTGCTTTCGCGGAGGTGTAGGTAGGTAGTTCTAGGATTTTATTATGAATATAATCGTGCCGTAAATATCTAAAGAGTCGAATTAAATAAGCCAGCTACGGGGTATCATATAGCAGACGTTATGGGTATCGATATCTAATGACGATACAAAAGAAAACAACGTTGATACAGCAAATCGGAAGGGAAGAAAAATGGTTGTGTTGCCTTATCTTAACATTATAATTAGAGTCGAAACGGTCGGTCTGCCCGTCGTCTGTCATACAATTTTGTTTTGAAGACATTTTTTTTCCAATCCACACGCTTAAATATTAATGGCCAGTGGGCATTTTTGCCCCACCTTCAATAGCGTTAAGATATATGTTGTTGGAGAGATTCTTATTATGGCGTAAAAAAAAAACCTAGTAATTACCCAGTATTTTATAATTTATTCAAAATAGAACGTGATTTTATTTCATGTTAAGTATTAAATCTAATTAAAATTGGTAATTACACTTTTGAGCCGTTTGGGGTCGAAACGCTTGGGTCATGGGGCCCGAGTGCACGTCTCCTTTTCAAGCAGATGTCTCGCCGACTGATCGACACTGTGCGTGACCAGAGGGCTGGATCTTTCTTTGCGCAAAGAATAAGCATTGCCATTCAACGTGGCAATGCTGCCAGTCTTCTGGGCACGTTCCCGGATGACAGCGATGTGGAGGAGTACTTCGACGCCTAAGTGTACCTTTCTTTTGTATATAGTGTAAGTAGTTAGTTTAAGTATTATTTTGTATAGTTTACTTTTGTTTAGTATTTAAGTAGGTACATAAATAAAACAATATTAAAATTATTAGTCATCAGAGGCATTTTAGATAATTATGTTCTCATTCTAATAATATAGCTCCAACATTTTGAACAATGTGTAACTGATTGGATGCGTATATTTCCGGGTCGTTATTACGTTTTATATTACCATGGCAATTGTGGTCAATGACCCATGTACATTAATTAACATTATAAAAAACGAGATATACCCACATAGTTTCTTGTTTGGAAGAACGAAGAGGTATTAGGAAAATATAGATGGCCGTTATTGCCTTGCTACAACGAAACAACTATTACAATAAATGGGGGATAATTTCCTTCAAACATTTCAGAAGCGGACATTTCCTGTTTCTACGTTATGAAAGTAGCAAACAGTAGCAGGTCACGATTGTTAAAATTGCGCGGTCGTTGTAAAAACAAACGTCGTGCTTGTCAGTCAGACTGACAGTCAGGACTGTTACAGCTTTCATTTAACGGAAGTTTAGACTGATTTAATGGAAATAGGTTATGTTTTGACTAGGCTTGTTCTAAGTGGATTCATTAGTGTTACAATGTTGCGATTGATAGGTATTAATGGATGGCTCTTCCGAATTTGTATTTTTTGGCATATTGCAAGGTTCCATTCTATTTTGAGTAATATTCGTGTGCTGATCGGATATATGGATGGCAGGCACGTTAATTTTTTTAAAGAAGTTATTGACGTGATGGGTGTAATACGACTTTGGATTTGTTCTTTATTTGCAGTTGTCATAAACAGAGGATATCAATTGTAACAGTAAAAGATACATTTTGAGCCATTTCCGTTCCCGACATTACCCCGAAAATAAAATGAAAAACATATCAATCAATTCTATCTATTGCAATTCATTGCTGAACACAGGCCTATCCCAAGCTACGCCACAACATTACCTAACGCTTAACGTATCCAATCCGCCCAGTCACTTTTTTAAGATCGCTGGTTCATCTAGATGGGGGCGGCCTAAGGATGGACTATTTTAAACATAATCACAAATTATGATTTACTAACCATTGCAAATAATAAAAACCTCTGCGTGTTTATAACGTTTAAACTAAAACGCTTGTAGAAAATTAAGTAGCAACATTATATCGGTCGTTTGTGCCGGTTTAACGATGAGCGTAATTTCGGACATAACGGCAGTTTTGTAAAATACTTATGTTCGGCTGTATTTGCCCTCGGTTTCAGAACTTTTTGGTAACGAGCCGAATGGATTGTAGTTTATTGGTGTGCTTACAAAATTATATAATTTTGACATGGCAATTATTGGTTATTGGTACAATAGTTTCTTCGCCCAGGACCGGTCAATGTAGCCACCTACCTTTGCTCAGCAGTCTTTTGGCTATTTATGGTGATGATGAGGAGACTTCACTGACGCGATGGGTCTGAATCAATCAATCAATCAGGGAAATTAAACGTTATACTGTATTCTGTGTGACGATATTTGTAGGTTATTATTTTGACTTGCGTGTTATAAGCCAACAAGACCTGGGTACGCATTGTCTATGTAACAGTAAGATAACTTCAAGTTTATTGAAATTTTTAATTGTTATTGAAGCTGGTATGGTTGACCCTGACTTTACCTACGCTTTGATAAGTATTTAAATTGTCATGTACATGAAAGATTCAATAACAGTTCCTACTTACCGATTGTCCGTTCTTTTTTAAAGTCGAGCAACTCGGTTTAGTTTGACCATTCCTACTTTCAGGAAAGTTGTGATGTTATTATTACGCAACTAGTCATGTTAGAAATTGGGCTTTCAGATGAAACACCGATAAATAAACTTTCGCTTGAACGGTATGCTCGGCTATTTTTAACCTACTAACAAAGGAAAGGGTTTCGGTATTTAGAGTTTATCGTTTATTGTGTTTGTAATGTCTGTTTTTACTGTGATGAAAGGACTTTACAAAATTTGATATTGGTTCGTCGCATTATATTTTTGAATGAAAATACTTATTTGTTGTTTTATGATTTCTTTGTCTATATTTTTGCTGCTATATGGTAGACGGTTCTATAAAATCTTTATAAAAAATAATATTTATTGTTTCTATTGAGTACCTATATTTTTATTGACGTTTGATATTGATGTCATTATGTATTACCTCTACCTGTATCTTGAAAACATCAGACGATTCTTTTGTTTTTAAAGAAAAGATTATGCCCAAATACGGATTCCTTTGACAAGACAACATTTTATCTTTTGACACGATAAATATATGTTTTGCAAAGCCGAGGCTACTTTTCGTGTCAACGTAATTGTTGCTGTTAAACAGAGAATTTGGTCAACAAATTAAGGGCCTCGATTTGCATAACTTACCAAATACCAGACAAATGTCACAGTCATGGAGCCAAAAAAATAATGCAAATAATTTGGTTAGTAGCTCAAGGTTGAAAAAAGTTCAGCACCTGTTGACCATCAGCCAAGTTGACAATCTACAATCGATGACGCTAGTAGAAAACGAATCAAAGTATCGGAATGACACATCTGAACGTTAAGTCACGTGGTCAGGCCATACAAATAAAAGGCGTTAACGATTATCGAAAGAGACGCGATACAAAACGTTTGTAACTTGGCTGGGGGGGGCTGAACAGAAAACAAATAGGAAGATAAAGTAGATTACCTACCAGACCTACCTGAACAAATGAATATAAAACAACTTATAAATCAATTATGTAATTTTTCTTAATTTTTCATTCGGGACCCCTGATATTTTTTTTGCATAAAAATATTTAAAAAGAAAATTGCAAAAAACAAACAAAGTAAGAATAACATCATAATCATCACAGATTTGAAGCAGCATAGACTTGCAATGTTTGCTCCCAAGGCAGGTTAACAGGTTTGTTATCAAAACATCTGCCTGCGTTTCCTGTCCGTATCCCTTACATACTAGGAGGGGTCAAAAAGTAGTGAGAACGACATACTTCTTGGTAAGAAAAAAATATATACTGGCAGGCTCAGATACATATTTGTAATATTAATAAAGAAAAAAATCTTCGATTCCCTTTTGTTTTTTTTCTGAATGTAGTCATTTGTTTGCTTCGTGTCGGAACGTGTTCTCGAAAATGGAGAAAAACGAAGTGCGAGCCGTTATTAAATACCTCTGTTTAAAAAAGTTAACGACGCAAGAGATTCATTGCGATTTGGAGGCAACATTAAGAGAGTCTGCTCCGCCGTATTCCACTGTCGCAAGGTGGGCTTCTCAATTTCGAGTAGGGAGAACGAGCACGGAAGACGAACATCGTTGCGGCCGTCTATCGATGTCAGTCACCCAAGAAAATATTGCGAAAGTCGAGAAAATTGTATTGAGCGATCGAAGAGTTACCATCCGATACTTAATTCAAGAAACGGGCATTTCATATGGAAGTATTCAATCCATATTGAAACAATCTTTGAATATGAGAAAAGTCTCCGCAAGATGGGTGCCGAGAATGTTAACCGACAGTCAGAAACAAAATCGACTTGACATTTCGAAGATATTGTTGGACAAGTTTCAAGAAGATTCTGAAAACTTTTTGTCTCGTTTCTTAACAATGGACGAAACATGGATCCATCATTTTGATCCCTAGACAAAACAGCAATCTTCGCAATGGAAACGGCCATCATCACCGACCCCGAAGAAGTTTCGTGTCGTGGCATCGGCTGGCAAGGTTATGGCCTCAATATTTTGGGACTCAGAAGGGATATTGTTGATTGATTACCTGGAGCGTGGAACCACTATTACAGGCCATTATTATGCAGCTTTAGTTCCCAAGTTGAGGAATGCCATCAAAGAGAAAAGGTGAGGGAAACTTCGAAGGGGCGTGCTGTTTCACCACGACAACGCACCCGCGCACAGGTCGGCTGTTGCGATGGCTGCCATTCAGCAAGCTGGCTTCGAATTGGTTGACCACCCCCGTTATTCACCAGATCTGGCGACTAGCGATTTTTATCTGTTCCCCAAATTGGAAAAATACTTAAAGGAAAACAGGTACGAAGACGATAACGAGGTGATGGATGCCGTGGAGAGCTTTTTGCAGTACCAAGACAAAACTTTTTTTTTAAAGGGATTGAAGCCTTGGCAAAGCGCTGGACTCGGTGTGTGGAGAGACTCGGAAACTATGTAGAAAAATAAATTATTAAGTTATCAATAGTCATTATTCTACACTTCTTCTATTCTCATTCTCATTACTTTTTGATCCCGCCTCGTAATTTGTCAAGCAAATCTGCTTCTTAATCCTTAATCTTAACCACGGTTATTGCTTGACGGGATAAGCCTGTGTTTATATAAGGTGTGTTCGCGGGTAAACATTTTGATTCGCTTTCTTGAATGGAGGGAGAATTTAATTCTAATTCTTTACATCATAAAATCATAATTATTTGTGTTATTTGTCTGTTAATTGTCTACTGTTGCATATACTTAGGGAATTCTTATCACCACCCTTTGTTTAAATACTACTTACTGATTGCAGTTTATATTAAGTAGACTAGCACTCCGCCCGCGACTTCGTTCGCGTGATTTCGTTTATCCTATTTTTTTTAGGGTTCCGTACCCAAAGGGTAAAAACGGGACCCTATTACTGAGACTCCGCGGTCCGTCTGTCTGTATGTCTGTCATCAGGCTGTATCTCATGAACCGTGATAGCTAGACTGTTGAAATTTTCACAGATGATGTATTTCTGTTGCCGCTATAACAACAAATACTAAAAACAGAATAAAATAAATATTTAAGTGGGGCTCCCATACAACAATCGTGATTTTTTATTATGGTACGGAACCCTTCGTGCGCGAGTCCGACTCGCACTTGGCCGGTTTTTTTCTTATATGCAGTTAGTGAAGGCGACCAAAAATAAGCTATTATTATATCAATAAAAATAAGAATTGGGTATTGTAGAGAGAAGAAATTAAGAATTAGATAGATAAGAATTGGGTTTATTGGATTGGTTCGATTCGTTATTTGACTTAAATAATCATAAATTTTAAGTTACCGCCACAAAGTAAAATCCTCCCCTAAAAACATATCAACCCCTTTTTGCCCCGTTGAAGGTCAAGTTTTGAACAACCTAAATATGCTATTCCATCATCATATTTCATTTATAAATCATTCCTAAATATTTTTCGTATACGTTAGTCAGATTGCGCAGTAAGATTCCTCAAAAAACTTTAACACCCCTAACTGTCTGGGGGCGAGGTTTTAAAATGTTGTATGTAAATTTTGATTACTAACTTTATCCCCAAGGAATTTGATTTTTTCATACAAACTAAGTTTGCCCCTTTTCACCTACTTAAAGGTTGAATTGACGCAAAATCGCTCCTTAGTGCTCTCCTAGAACCCCACGTCAAAAACGAAACCCTGTCCAGTAAGATTCATAGCTTGGGGTTAGTTTCAAAAACTTATAATGACAACCTTTCCTTAGGTTGGTATTTGTGCCAAGTTTCAAATTTATTAAACCAAGAAATATGATTAGCAAAAAAAATTAACACCCCCTAAATCGTCTTTTGGGGGCAGATTCGATAAACTAATAATGACAACCTATTTTGTTTACTTATTAGTAATAAAATACCATCCATTTATGTCAACTTTCAAATTTATTGACCCAAGAAATAAGAATCTTCAAAAATACTTTAATACCCCATAAATCATCTTTTGGGGGTAGTTTTGAAAAACTAACAATGATAACTTTTATTGTTTATTGAGGTTGGTGTTTATGTCAAGTTTCATGTTTATTATCCCGAGATATAAGATAATTTAAAAAACAAATAACATCTTTAAATCGTCTTTTGGTTTTTTCAAAAATTTGGTTAGTTTCATAAAATAATAATAACAACCTTTATTATTCAATTAGGTTAGTATTTGTGGCAAGTTTCAAGTTTATTGACAAAAGAAATCAGATTTGCCATACAAACTTCAACACCCCCTAAATCATCATTTGGGGGTAGATTGAAAAACTAATATTGAATACCTTTATTGTTTATTTAGATTGGTATTTATGTCATATTTCATGTTTATTAATGCAAAATATAAGATTCTTAAAAAAAAATAACATAACCTAAATCATCTTTTGGAGGTAGTATTAAAAACTAATATTTAATACCTTTATTGTTTATTTAGATTGGTATTTATGTCAAGTTTCAAGTATATTAACTGAAGTAATAAGATTCTTCAAAAAAAACATTAACTAAATCTACTACTACGTTTACTAAATCGTCTTTTGGGGGTAGTTTTAAAAATTATAATAACAACCTTTATTATTCATTTAGGTTAGTATTTGTGGCAAGTTTCTAGTTTGTTGACCCAAGAAATCAGATTTTCCATACAAACTTCAACAACCCCTAAATCATAATTTGGGGGTAGTTTCGAAAAACAAATAATGTCAATCTTTATCATTTACTAAGATTACTATATGTTCTAAATTTCAAGAATTTTGGCCTAAGGAATTTGATTTTTCATACAATCTAATAACCCCCTTTTTACCCCTTAGGGGTGGAATTTCCAAAAATCCCTTCTTAGTGCTCACTTACGTCACTTAAGTAACCTTTCTGCCAAATTTCATGCTTCTAGGCTTAGCAGTTTTGGCTGTGCGTTGATCGATCAGTCAGTTTCTTCTTTTATATATATAGATAGGTGTAAGACATACCTGCCTACTCCTGCTCTTGTCTCGATTGAGTAGGTGTCGGCACAACAAGCCTTCTGTATTAGTCATAGTCTTCCCTTACACTTACAGCCATATGCACCCATGTTCGTCCTCAAAACCTTCCTTTTGTCATTTTCTTTAGTATAAAGGAAAACCTTGGAACATTTTATTTGCAAGCTTATGGGGTGAATGATGTTTCTTTGTTCAAGTGCAGTGCCACGCAAAACTCACTGCAACATTAGGTACAATACATTCCGCGTAATTTCGGTCACTCAGATCGGCAAAAATTACACATGTGGAGCCTGACTGTTTTCCTTCAAACCTTTACGTAATTCTCAAAAGGAAGGTAGGTATTCTACACTTACGAGCAAGTCAATTATGCGTAAGATTTGAAAACTGAACCGTGTGTAATGTTACATTTTTTCGTTTTATTCCATGAGGTTGGTAGCGAATTAATTTGGGCAATTTGACGGAATGATTGTCGGGGTTTGGGAGACCATATAATTTGAGTCCTTTATGTTACCTTTTGATTGTTTCGCTTATTTAAGCTGTGTATTACCATGTTTTGATGATATTTTGGAGTTGGGATAAATCTTATTGCGGTTTTGAATTATTACCTGATCACAGAAATCCGTCAGATGAGGAAAACAGATTGGGCGCCCGCTAGCTGTTGCGATGCGACAAAGAATTTGAATTGTCGCGTAGAACCAATTACTGGAAGCTTTTAGGTTTGGTCGTTGTCGAGCTGCTTGAAAGAGTATGTATAGCAGTGAACGTCTTTGGGCTGAATGATATGTACCTCACGAAATTTATGATAACATCACGCCTGTATCCATCAAAAGATTAGGCAAAGATTACCTATTAAACCCATATTTCACCTGATAAGTTCAAGTGTAAGGTGCGGAATGCGAATCTATTGACATCAACGGAACAATAAGCCTAACTTTTGGCTATTGAGAAATTCATACTAGTTTTATTTTAATCTTTGAGCACAGTGGCCGTTCAGGCATTTATTTCTCTGAATGACTTTATAACTCTGCATTTCATTGTATTGTAAGATCCTCATGTCATCCATCGCACCATTCATCGAGCTGCATCAAAATAGTTGCTATGTCATGTTGTCATCTATAGCCATGCAATAATGGGCCAAAGTCAACCATTGTGTAGAATCTACACAATGGTTGACTTCTCTGTAGATGAACAACAATAGTGGTGACTGGAGACGAATAAAAAAAAATTGGTGAGGTTGATTTACGTGTTCTATAACATTGCGGTCGAAATAAATTGAATTCTTAAAGGTGTTAGGTAATTTGAAAGTGTATAGTTATTACTTGCACGCATTGTAGATTATGGTTATTACACAGGGTAACATTAACGGACCAAAAGTACCTACTATTGAATTTATGTAACTTTAACTATGGGATCAACTCAGCAGAAACAAAAACAGTTGTTTCTTACACTCTCATTTTCGCATAGCTAGGCAAAATGTAGTGAACAGCTTTTTTTTTTGCGTTTTCAAGGTTTTTACCGTGGCGAAAATTGTCGTATAAGCGAGAGATGAGACGGCGTTTTTTTCAGACGCCGCCGCGCCGTCGACGAGCGTTTCGCTGTCGCGCGTTGTCGCCGTTGCTAAACTTGAAATAGGCAGATAACTTGCGATTGCATCGCATGGCTGAAAACTCACGAGGAACGCGCTACAGACGCGCGTGAGCAATTCTCCTTGCAATAGCGCGCGCAAACGAGCGTGTATCGCTGTGGAAATACTTTTGAATGAAGTTCTTGAAATGATGAATATGACATTCGATAGGAGTCAAAAACTTTGATTTATGTTTTAGCAATTTTTTTTAAAGTTATATTAAAATGACCATGTAATTTCCTTTCGCTCGTAAATGGATGTATCCAATATTTACGTTTTCGTGAGACATTTTTACTTTTCCTTTTTAACAAAAGTACTAAAGCCAGCGTAAGAAGTGTTGCCACGATTGATGCCATCGTGATACTGTTGGCAAGTATCCGATTAAAACGCGCTGTACGTGTGTGTTTGCAGCTAAAGAGACACTGTCACAGCGCGTCAGTATCGATGTAACTCCGGGCTAGTAGCGCGTCGACAGCTTTCGAAAAAGTCGTCGTCTGCATACTACAATTTTATGAACGTGTGAATAGGTAAATTGATTGCGATAACATCGCGTTCCCAGCGCGTTACAGTGGCGTGCAACGCGCTTCGACGGCGCCTGAAAAAACGTGGTGTGTAAGAGCTCTAAAATATAAATACGGTGAGTTTTATGAGCCTTTAATTTATATTTTTTAATCATGTGATTTGCATCAGAATTGAATTTTTGAAATATTTTATGGGAAAAATGCTTTTACTTTTACTTTCTGAAAAATGTTTAAGATATAACGAGACAGTTAGATTTACTGAGAAACTAACGATAGGTGCATGTGTAGAAAAGTTGTTAGGCCTTATTAGTAAAACCATAATGAAACTTAATTCTTAGTACAAATAACCCTTAGGCTGAGTGCTATTCTCAGAAAAATGCCAATTATTTTGGCCCTAGGACTCAGAGTTTCTCTAACAATTCGGAATGCACAGCATTAATATATAATTTAATTGGAAATTTTGATAACGAAAATTAGATTCTAGCTTATTTAAAAAAAAAACCGGCCAAGTGCGAGTCGGACTCGCGCACGAATGTTTCCGTACCATTATCGCAAAAAACGGCTAAAAATCATATTGGTTGTATGGGAGCCCCACTTAAATATTAATTTTTTTCTGTTTTTAGTATTTGTTGTTATAGCGGCAAAAGAAATACATCATCTGTGATTCAACTGTTAAATTTCAACTGCCTAGCTATCACGGTTCATGAGATACAGCCTGGTGACAGACGGACAGACAGACAGACAGACAGACAGACGGACCGCGGAGTCTAAATAATCGGGTCCTGTTTTTACTCTTTGGGTACGGAACCCTAAAAAGAAAACAAAATCAAAAACAAATAGCACACAAAAAAAAGTTGACTCTAGTTGCAAATTTGCAAGCGTCAAACAAACCAAAACAAATTTAATCAAAACCGTAAAAAATACAATAAAAAAAAACTTTTTTGCAAAAAAATACTACTAAATACTAAAAAGTTTTTTTTTATTTTAAATTTTTTGTTGTATCTACATAAAGACAAGTTGTTTAGTAAGGTACCTATAAACGCCAGAATAGATTACCCGAATATCATGAAACTTGAACATAACCGGTGCAATGAGAGATCTGCGTACTCCTTAAGAGCGTACTGGCGTGATGTTATGTTATGAAATGGTATAAACAATAAACAGACATGCGATGGCAGCAATCCCGAGAGATTTGCCGTTATTTATTGAAGAGTTCTGTTGTATATCTTTGAAGTTCTGCATCAGATCTTCACCAAATTAAAATGGGACCAATTTCGGAATATATTTTTCAAACAAAAAAAGAATTTTTACCCGACTGCCGAAGGAGGGTAATGTGTTTATCAGTCTATGTATGTATGTATGTATGTATGTATATATGTATGTATGTATGTATGTATGTATGTATGTATGTATGTATGTATGTATGTTTGTTCCTATATGGCGTTCCAGAGACCAAACGCGTTGACCGATTTTGATGATTCATACGTCAATCGATTCGTCTTAACCTTGCGAGTGTCATAGGCTACATTAAAATTGGAAAATAGAAAAATGGCGGCTTTTGGGCGCCATATTGTGGGGGGCCAATTTTATTTTTTCTTCCAAACCCATCGTGTGGGGTATCAAAATAAAGGGTTTTTAGAGGCGATTTCAAAAATATATAACACTTATATATTTAAATGTACCTAATTCGAAAAAAATGTTAACTAAAAAGTTATAAATAAAAAAGTTAATTAAAAAAATCAAAATACCCGACTGCTTAAAAAGCGAACTAAAAAGACGTAAACAAGAAGAAAATCATGCTGTGCAGTCGGAGGATACATCTGGTTTTGGTCAGCCAGCTCGCGAATATGTATCCTCCGACTGCACAGCATGATTTTCTTCTTGTTTACGTCTTTTTAGTTCGCTTTTTAAGCAGTCGGGTATTTTGATTTTTTTAATTAACTTTTTTCAAAATCAGTCCACAATTGACGGAGATATCGGAGAACATACATAATGACGAACATAGAACCTCCTCCTTTTTGGGAAATCGGTTAAAAAGAAAACGATACCGCTCGAAAACACCAGAAACTGTCTCCATCTCTTTTCCGCACTAACACTTAGAAAGAAATAGCAAAACTCAACGTGTATTTAAGTTGGTGCTTAAAGAAGTTCACGCCATCAAGTACCATTTCACTCCATAGCCTGATTTCAAGTATTGTACAATATATTTCCACACAATACAAAATGGGGTCAAAACACGTGATTATTCGGATCAGGCAACAACACCATTGAACCGTCGCTTAATTAAACAAATTAAACTTGCACACAGACTCCAAAGGGGTATTGAAAATGATTTGTTAAGAGCGACAACAACGGTGTTATTGTGAGCCCTTTAGAATCGTAAAGGTTTACTGGGAAAATCTGCAGTTAAATTGATTCTCTATGTCTATAGACTTGGTTTGATGGAATACTATTATTTGGTTCTTATTAATTCCGTTTATGGTTGAGTGACCACAGAATGTGTTTTGGGTTCTCTTTCCAGGTCGGGAAAAGCGTTATTGAGTTTTGTCATCAGGGATATCCCAGGAAGAGCCTGTAGTCTGGTTTATGTCCTGTAGATGGCGAAGGGCTGCTAGTTACTGGGTTTGGAGATCAGATAGGCAGTTCCTTTACGTAAACTACCTACGAGTATTCCGCTACTTTATTTAAGTTCAAGTCAGATAGCAATAGGCTCGCCCTTTATTACATGTCCAAATCTGGCTGAGTGGGCTATTTGGACACTTAGACCTGTGACTTCAATATGTGATATTTAGTTTAAACTTGTTCTCGTACAGTTCATTTCACGAGAGAGTATATTTATATATTGTATGGCCTCCCTCTAGGTGGACCGATGACCTGGTTAAGGCTGCGGGAATCTGCTGGATGCGAGATCATCTTTTACAACATGATAATCATGTCAATTTAGTCAACGTAAACTATTTCCAATTATAAGTTGACGTCACCTCACAACTTTCACGAACCTTTTTAATTCAAAACACCTTACAAATAAATCCCATAATTAACAGTAGAGCTACAATCTATTTAAAGCAACAGTTGGTGTTTTAATAAACATTAATAACCACCGACACTCAATAAAAACAATTACGACTTACCGTACATTTCTACTAATTAATACACGATAAAATCCTCCCCTTTTAGACCGATTTTCAACGTTAATCACCGTTGTTAAGGTGGGGATTCGAACTTCGTAAAGAAGCGAATTAAAATTTTCGCACTTGTAGTAAGAACTCCATTGTTTCCTACTGTTTAATAACTCAGAAACAGAAGTGAATTGTACTTTCATTTGATTATTAAAACATCTTGTTGGTAGTTGAACATTGTTTTCATTTTAAAGCTCATCCCGGGATTACCAGGGACTTGCGCTTGATTGAGAAAGTTTAAAGTTTTGTGAATTTTTTTAGGAACATACGTGGTTTACGTGTCCATTTGCCGCATTATCAAACTTATGATGAAGGCAGATTTTATTTTAAGCGGTCTTAATAAGAGATAGGCAATCAGTCACGTGTCAACCTGTTTACTGCGTTTTAACCCATCTTTAATCGAAAGTTCTTTGCGTCTGGCACATCAAAATAATATGCCCCGATGCAAACATAAAATTGTCAATTGCCAATCCAAAAAAATAAAAGAGAAGAATTAAAAGCCAAGAAATTAAATTAACCATTTCACCAAAGCTCCATACAAAAAGCCGTAAAACTAAATTAATTTGATCCAAAATCGACGGAAAATTATTAATTGTGTAACGAGTCGCTCCTTAAGAAATCAATAAGTATTTTTCGCCCCAACGTAGAGGAACTGGAAGTTTCTTCAGAATATTTAAGTAATTGAATTTTCGGTACGGAGCCTGCATTATTACAAGGCTGTTGTTTTCAACTTCGCTTAGGATAAACTCAATTAAGAAAAGTTCTTTGCTAAGGTCTCAAAGATGCAGGGAAAAGTTTTGAAGCCTGTTAGGCTTCAGAATCTTGTTAGACTAAATAAGTCACAGAGCTACGAGATAACTTGACGGCCACATCTAGAGACGGCTTTGTCAAAACTTTGCATACAAAAAGTTCTGTGCAAAAGGCTCTTAGACTTCTCGATCTTGTTAGAGCCTAAAATAGGGTAGAAACTTACCCCCGGCTTCCGCTAGAGACGGCATTTTTGAAATGTTTCATACAAAACAAGCGTGTCAGTTGGTGACACCATTTACTCATCCAAATTGACGGCTCGTGACAATTCTGACTACATGGCTATGACAACCTGAGCGAGTACGAATATTATTTGTAATGGCGTATCTAGTTGCTACTAGCGTGACGATTCTGGCTCTATGACCCGATCTTCAAACAGTACTTTTGGGAGCATCTTGCCGTCGCTATAAAACACTTTCAAGGGCTATAGACAGAAATAGACTCTGCCATTTTTAATGAATTTGCTTTTGAAATCTCTTCGCACTGTTTAAACTAGGGCTGATAATGATTGTCATTAGTTTTTTGGATTCACTCAGTGACATTTCGGAATCGCATGCCAATTCCGTCAATGTTTATCGCCGATGGAATGCCTCTTTGTACCGACTAACTTTTCTTAGTGGTAAAACTAGTAGAATGTGATATAGAACCCATAGCAATTGATATTGCGGGAATTCAAACCACAAAACGTATAATTACAATAGCTGGAACAGTTTCCTGGTAAGCCCATAGCTACACATAGATACCCGTGTGCCAATCAATATGAACAAGGTATTGACGACTATGTCTCGATTTAACGTTTCCGACTTTCCAAGATTTTCACCTGCTCCATTTTGTGAGTGCTCAATGAACAGAATGCTTCGTTTTGATAGACAATTTTGCTGCAAAATGTTCTTGTTTATATACGAAAATTGTACCGAAGTTTTGGTTCTTTGTACAATTTTATTCTGTTTTTTTTTATTTTATTTTGTCTTTTCCTTTGGTTTTTGTTGCTACATTTTTGGTGCTTTTCTTTCATACCACGGCTAATACCTGTTTTTTAAGACTAGACCTGCCAAGCCCCTAGCCAAGTTACAAACGTTTCGTATCGAATCTCTTTCTACAATCGTTAACGCCTTCTATTTATTTGTATGGTCTGACCACGTGACTTAACGTTTAGATGTGTCATTCCCACACATTGATTCGTTTCCTACTAGCGTTATCGATTGTAGACTGTCAATTTGGCTACAGGTGCTGTCCAACAAGACGCAACAAAATGGCGTTGTTCAGCAATTGCATTGATGCTGCATTGTGTTTTGGCATCTCTTGTGTTTTGGCTGTCTTGTGGTGGAACAATTCAGGTGGTATTTAGCCATTGTAGTGCTGACTGCAGATGCCAAAACCACACCAAATTGCTAATACTTAAAGTGTGTGGCGTTAAGCTTTCAGTTACTGTATCGAGATTGCATGAATATTTAGACGAGTAGCCGTTAATATTTTGAAGAACTCAATTGAAAGGCAATTTTTAACATTCTCGTTAAAGTTCTAACAATTAAAACGTATGAGTTGGTGTTAAGATAAATCAAGTTGCTATTTAGGACAGGGACAGTACCTACACTGACCTATACAAATACAGAAATAATTATTTAAGTTAGAGACAGCGCGGGAGAAGAGTAAATACTTCGAGAGACTTGAGGACAGCCATTGCAAGATAAAAATAATTGAAGCAGGCCCAAATAGCACTTTCCAAGGTGAAAAAAACACACTTAAATATGACACCTACACTCTATCCTTCAACCATCGTCCAGTGGTCAAAACACTTTTAAATTCCACCCTCACAAGCAAACGACATGCTAATTTATGCGCCCCCAATGGAAGGCGGTAGGAAACAGGGATCACTCTACATATGCATGGTTTCCTGATTATCTCTGACCTTATATCTGAAACAATCTATAAAGGCTTTCTGTTAATAGGAAGAGTTTTTAGGGTTATATCGATAGGGCGTGGTTCGATATGGTAGTTTTCGAAAGCGAGATTTCAGTCCCCAAACGAAAAATTTTTTACTTCTTTTTTTAGTCTTGCCTTGTAACGACTTTCAAAGATCTACATAAGGCGAACGGGACCGAGAGCTTAACATTTGTGTGTATCCACCTGATAATCCTTTATATTTGTTATAGGCTATAGAAATTATTCCAAATTCCTCTACTTTATCAGATAACTATAATTACCTCGAGCTAACACCACATATCTACAATGTATGACCGCCATAACAAATTTATGGGATGTCATAATAGAGCCACCGCACCGGGTATGAGTTGTATATCAAGACATCCTTTTTATGGGCTCTCATTAGGGTTTACCACAAATAATGCGGTATTATTTATGATAGCTATGGTTTTGGTTAGTTATTTTTAATTGTAAGTTTATTTATAACTAACTTTTCTGCCAGCGGCTTCGCCCGCGTAAAAGTTGAAAATCATCCCGAGGGAACATATTCCCGGGATATAAAGTATCCTATATGCTATTCCTGACTATAATCGATCTCTGTGCCAAATTTCATTTAGATCCATCCAGCCGTTTGAGCGTGAAGAAGTAACAAACATACAAACACACACACACACACACTCACAAACTTTCGCCTTTATAATATTAGTGTGATGTCTTCGGTGGTTCTGGAGTCGAGAAATTATTGAATTATACTTTATAGGTTGCTTGCGCTGGATTTGTTAATGTAAAATATTTTGTTGTATATAACACTGGCTTAAAATTATGTACCTTTTAGCTTCGGCCAGCGGCTTCGCCCGCGTGTAAGTCGAAAATTAGAAAGAGGGAACTTATACCCGGTATAAAAATCCTATGTGCTATTATTGACTATAATCTATCTCTGTGCCAAATTTCATCCAGATTCTTCCAGCAGTTTGAGCGTAAAGAAGTAACAAACACACACAAACTTTCGCCTTTATAATATTAGTGTGATAGACTCGCGATTTTCAAATTCAAATTCAAAATCTTTATTTCGAGTGAAGACTCATATAGGGTTAGTAACAATGTGCTTGAAAGTAAGTGTTAGTAAACAACACGATACGGTTTTGCTCCCGTGAAATTTTGGCACTCCGCGATAGTGTAGCCTTTCTATAAAAGAATGAATTTTCGTTACATGATCAGTGCAATTCGGTATGTCAAGATGTTTGGTCATCAAACACGTCTCAACTAATGAACGAATTTGGATAAAATTTGAAACTCTTTATGCCATAGACTGAATTGCGAAAAATTATACTTTTTATCCCGGTAGTACCTACGTTCCCGTGGGATAATTCGAGTCGTCAATAAATTAATCAACTCAGTCTGGTGCCAAAACACAGGGTTTTTCGGCTTTGCCAATGATGTCGACCCTGAAGAGCTCTGTTAGATTGTCGTAAGTCTATCTGGCTTTTTCTTTTTCACACACTAGTCCCGAAACTCAAATAAGTCTACCGCAATGCCCTAATCCAGGCCATGCCTATACACATAAAATGGCCGGCCATTTAGCTAAAGTATGACTTAAACTCAAACATACATCATAAATGTTACAAATCAAATATGTGAAACACAATTGCTCTGCTCCCGAAACTATAGATTAAAGTAACATTTTCCGGGTTATAAATAACTGATTTCATTTGAACATAGAGTTTCGACTTTTTGATTTACGGGGACCAGATTATAATGTGTTTATTTTGCTGATCCAGGGTTGTTTTTGGAATTTAAAAGTTAAGGATAGATATCCTATCCTACTTAGCCACAAGCTCATCACAGACGTGAGGAGCTCGTGGCTAAAAAAGTAGGAACGGAAGAGTTTCCATGGCAGGTTTCTGCCATGGAAACTCTTCCGTTCCTTCAATCGACTCGTACTAAGTCGCGACCTTAGATAGTTCGCGGCTTACTAGGTGATACAATGTTATACTTACATTGCGCTGCGAACGGTGGCAGTTTACGACGGCATGGAATTTGATATTAAAATCTTTAAAATTCTCTTGTAATGATATGAAAGAAATGATTTATATAAAACTAGAGACTAGATTTTAATTAAGTCTACTTTTATTAGGTTTCTACTACCTCTTTTGTCTTAAAGTTACTTTGTGTGTCATCTTTATACGGGAGGACACTGTCTCCTGCAACACAGTTTTTAATAGCGCTGATGACAGAGGTTTCCTCAAAATCGTGTTCTTGTTTTTATGACATTTGTTTTTGTTTTTTTCATTATCATCATATCAGCCGAAAGACGTTCACTGTTGGACATAGGCCTCCCCCAAGCGTCGCCACATTGACCGGTCCCGTGCGTCTCGCAACCAGCGGATCCCACCAACCTTCACCAGGTCATCGGTCCACCTGGTGGGAGGCCTTCCAACGCAACGTTTTCTGGTTTGCGGTCGCCACTCCAGAACTTTTCTGCCCCATCGGCCATCCGTTCTGCGAGCAATGTGCCCTGCCTACTGCCACTTAAGTTTGGCAATTCTTCGGGCTATGTCGGTAACCAACCAGGGTTACCGACATTTAGGGTTACTCTTGCGGATCTCTACATTACTGATTCGATCACGCAAGGAAACTCCGAGTATAGCCCTCTCCATTGCCCTTTGAGTGTCTGTAAGCTTTCAGATAAGGCACATTGTAAGCGACCACGTCTCAGAGCCACATGTCATCACTAAGTGTGTCAGCGTGTGTGCGTAAGAATTGCGGTATTTCAATTATTTGTCAAAACTTTTTTAGGAAATTAATAGTGGATTAGAGTTTCCCGGTGCCAAGTCACCTAACATACATACAGAAAGAAACGCAACAACGGCACAGTACAAAAGAGACCACATTAAATTACATTTTGCGTTACATGTTTTTTAATCATATCACAGTCAAAAATGATTTGACGCATATTTTTCGTACTTTCAATTCCAGACTCTTAGAGGTCAGTTAGTTCAAAACCTTCTTATTTAGTTGATTACAGTGATTAGTGACCGCACCGCCGCGCCGGCTTCTTTCCACACGTTGTGCACAGTACAACGTGTGGAAAGAAGCGACGATCCACGAATTATCACTTCGGTGTTTTTATTGTAGCTTTGTATTGTAGGTTTGTATGCGAAAAAAGAAGCTTTGATTATGCTTTATCAAATAGATAATTGAATAGTAGTCAAAATTGTAAGTGATTTGAGTTATTTTTGAGCAGATTAGAGCCGTTAATTATGTAACTATTTTTTAGACTTTGACATAGGTACTCCATTATGAATGATTTAAAGAGTTTTATGGAGAACATATTTTATCTATTTGCTCCATGAAATTCATTACGTTCTTATCTCACATCACATCACACATCATCAGCCTATTAATGTTCCCACTGCTGGGACACAGGCCTCCTCTCTGTGAGTGTTCTTATCTCATTTACACTATATTCATATCCTATGAGCCGAAAGATGTCCATTGTTAGGTGAAGGCTAACTTTCAAATGACTGCCAGCGATTTTAGCAGTCAGTCGATCTGGTTTCAAATCGTTTAAATGAAGAGTGATAAACGCCCTTTGAATCACAGTATAATTGTTTTTAGACAAGAAAAAACTTATGCGAAATAATAAAAGTCACCGAAACTTACTCTGCTGACGCTACAAACCCAGCAATTATAAAACCAGCCCGTCTGTCTGTCAGCGTGTCTGATTGGCTTTACTGACTACCACATTTATCGATCGAATATTTCGGTATACAATCATCTTCACTTTTTTTATTCGTTGTAACTTTTTATTAGGAGCTTGGCAGGCGGTGTCACCTCTATTGCCATCTTAACTTCTCCTAACGTACAAGATTAAAAAGTAAACCATAGCGTTCTGTGGTTATACCTAGGGGGACAGAGTTTTCGCGATGAAATAATCCCACAGCAAGTGCGACGCGACAACGTGTCAGCGCGTTATCTCACATGGTTTTAAAATTACATCTACAGATGAATAGTTTCTGATTTCTATGAGAACTCATTGCTGAAAAAACCACATGTTGTCACCATGATCAAGATTTTTTCAGCATTTTATTTTACTACTAATTTTGAACAGTGTTATTTTGGCAGTTGAATGTAATTTTGACAAATTCGAACATATCTAAAGTAAAACAAAAAAAAAAAAAACAAAATATAGCCAAATGCTGAACAAATAACAACTTCTTACAAAAATTAAACAATCAAAATAATATAACATTTCAGTATGGCAAAAAAAAAGACTCGTCAAATCTGTGTGCTGACTGTTGTTCAGCATAGCTACAAAAGTCAGACGTCGAGTTTAATTGCCTGACAAAATTTTATTTTAACATTAACTAATGTACGTAGTCCTATCTAGCTTTTGCCTTAGCTAACATCAAAAGATAACCTATTAATATAAATTACAATTTCAAAATTACTCTCAAACATAATAATAATTCAAATCTTAATAAACCCAAGCGTAGACAGCCAAATGCCTATCGCTAATTCAAATCTCAAGATATTTAGGCGTAAAATTTAATCAATTCCTAATTTATGTCACAGAATAGATAGGTACAGAAGGTCGGCTCCATATAACGTGTAAAAATAAACGCACACATAGACATGCTACACATATAGCGAGTGCAAGCGCACTCGCGACTGGCATATGCTTGAGATCGCCGTACGTACACGTCTTTGCGTCTATTTTGGGTCTTTTCAAAGGTCCTTGAGGGGTTCATGACAAGCAATAACTTTCGATCACAGCCACAGGTTAAATTATACTTGTTGCATGCAATCGGTCCGTAGATGAGTGACCGAGTTACACTAGTCTTGCCTGTCATTTGCAGCTCTTTGACAGACATTACGGATAGTTGGAAGCCCGAAGGAAGCTAAAAGTCAGGCTTGCCAAGTAGTACCCTGCTTACCTGTAACTGAGTTATAGCTCAGGTAGACTGAAACTCCATGTTAAATACTGGTATTCTTCATGGAGTTCGACTAGAACTGGACACCACCCAAATTGGGCAAAGGCTAGGCAGATGTACGGATCCAACTTTCTGTACCTATCTTGTGTGGCCATTCCAAATGTTACGCCAATCCCAATTTATATAATAATAATTAATATACCTTCTATTTTGCTAATAGAAATGGCTGACAGTCATGTTCTAGAACTTCTCTTACTTGGTAATTAATTCAATATGTCACAGTTCGGGATGCTCCAGACGAACTGACGTGCATGATCTGTCGCTGCATTTGTCTTGTCATCCTGTTGCCGTTTGGGAGTTGCTCGATTAATTTGAATATCTAATGTATTGGAGAGCGATTTAATTTTAATGAACATATTTGTGAAATAATAAGGAAGCATAGACCTCTTTCGACAGACTAAACAACTACCAGGAGATTGAGCGCAGGGCCCAGTTAACATGGAATATGCATGGAAATTAAGACGGGTAGGAACCTGAAACACGAGCATAACCATTATCAATCCGTAATACATAACAACTTCCCTAAATTCGAAGTTTATCAATTTAACATCAGGCATTCGGAAGCAGACGCGGCCGGCTCTCGAAAATGGTGTGTTTCATTAAATTTCACATGACGTCACATCTGTGAAGTACGCAATTGGGTTTAAATATGTTTAACGCGCTCGCGATGTTCTGTTCTAATGATGTTAAGAGTTTCGTGTTTGGAGGAATTATTGAATTTACGGGAGATTGGGTTTCTGTTGTTATTAATTAATACGTTTAATAATTCTGAATTGAAGTTCAATTGCGCCAAATAAGGGAATTACTGACTTTTTTTTAGCCTACAAACTTTTAGAAGTTTCATATTATTTTGCATGGAAATCTTAATTGTGCCTAAAGACAGTTTAAAAAAAAAAAGAAAAAAAAATATATTGGGCCAAATCATATAACTTTTGTAGTTCAAAACAATAATAACACCCCACAATAATAACCACCACCGAATATACAACCCTACCTACCACAATTCATTTCCAATGACGCCATCTTTTCTTTTTCCCAGGTACGTCCAATAAGCGCTGAGTGGATCTTGTTTTCGGGAGCCGGATAGAGACTGTATGTTAACCCTTCCGATTAAGCTGTGAAACCCTTCATTACTACGGCGTTTGTTTGCGAGGTAGGAACGGGCTTAGGGTTCCTTGTGATGTCAGAGTTTTGTAAAGTACCATGCTAGTGCAATAATTATGTTGTAGTTTTGAAGAATAAAATTTTTATACCTTTAGTGCTTCAAGTTTGCTATAAGCCTACTACAAGGGAAATGCGTTTCGTGGCCAATATATCTAGAGGTTTTTTTAAGTTATTTTAAAAACCTACACAATATTATTAGAAAAGTAGTTGTGATACCTACATATACTTTTCCGACGACTTTTACTACATACCTACTTTTCCGGAGTAATAAGTAGTCTATTTATAGTACTCAGCAGTAGTATAGTTTTCTGCCAGTGAAACAATTTTCATCATATAAACAAAAATCTTTTTTTTACCTCCTTAAAATTAGTTTAGATCAAAAACCAATATGGCGAGCTTTATATATAGGGAATGCCCAAATTTCCTTGAAGTTTACGCATGACTTTTTGTTCGGATCTGGCGTGTTAAAGTGTTTAGGATAAGAATTTCTGGTACCTTCTTATCTTGTATTGGGTGCATAGACGAGATAGCGTTGCTCTCGATCCATTTCAACCAAGTTGAGGATACAATTACTATAATTCTTTTGGATATATAAGGTAAGGTATAAGGCAGGTACGTGATGACACACGCTGCTAATAATTTAGCTGATTAAAGAAACCTATGTAACATTGAAATATGAGAATGATATTTTAATAGACTAGCTGCTCAATTGCGTACTTTATACCACAAACATCACAATCCGAAAAACTTTCTTAGTTTTTATGTTAGTTTTTCAAACATCTGAAAAACTAAGCAAAGAAAATGAACACAATTATTGTTGTTGAATTTTGTAATTATTTTTTATTTGTAAGTATTGTTAATGCTATTCATTAGAGAAACCAATTTTGTAGCTGCAAAAGAAATAATAATATGATGATTTGTATAGTATTATGTATATTCTTTAATTGGCGCAAATTAAACAAGCGCCGTAGTTCTGCATAATCTAGAATTATCCTAGTTAAACATCAAAATAAAATAAACTCAAGCATTCAGTTGACACTTGTCAACTATTTGGCATTGCCACAAAATTCTTCGTTATCTGAAGAAGCCACAACTTGATTAATTATCAACTTAAGTAGCACAAATTTGTTGGCAAGACAACGTGTAACTTATAAAATTTTTGTCTATAAATTTTGAAAATACGGACAAAAAGATTAATTGGAACAAAAACTTTAAATCGCGGTAACATTAATCTGAACGACAGCTATATTTATAATCTAGTGAAGGTATACCCTTCACTACCCGTATCACTATTTTCTTATTTACTGCCTCCCAGACAGATAGAGCAAATAATCCACCTAGACACAAAGTGACAGTTGTCAATCGTTAACGCTGATAGAATAGCACTTTGTCAAAATCCTCTTGTTTTCCTCAGCTTTGCCTCGGGCCAATTTTTCATGAAATTCGATGACACGGTGTAGGTTGAAAGATAAGTAGAAGGTTGCAAAACAAATAAAGAAAAAAAAAATGCAAATGAAATGCTTTATTGTACCTAACTATTTTAACTTAACACCGTTCAGCAAAACACAGACTTGCATATGCTCTCTATTCCAGAGTCAGCTGTAGAAACTTACAAAGTTTAATGCTATGCGAAAAACCCTCTGCTTCTCCCAATTTACCTTTACAATAGGCATACCAAAGTTCGATACATTATTATCCCCGCGTCAGCAAGGATTACCGATATGTAAGCACCGAAAAAGTTAAGAACGCCGTCTTCCGTATAAATAGGGAATTTTCTTTTCACAAAAATGTGGATACAAAATATACTATGAGAGGCAAAAGCTTGGAGAAATATTGACAAAGGGTTTAGGAGTAAGGCTGGTTCACATGCGTAAGATTATATGAATATATTTCGGTATGATTCGGACTACATTTTCCAATTGTAATTTGATAAGGTGTAATAAATAAAATTCTTTCTAGTGCCTAGAAAGTTTCTCTAATCTAATCGTATGTTGATCGCATAATTTGAGTTATTGTAGGCAACACTTGATTTTTCTATTTCAGTGTTGATCTTATAGTATTTTTCTTAATATTCATGAGTATTTTCACGCCTAATATAATTGGCCAAAGAATTAAACGCCAGACAGTCAACTCTTAACCAACAAGATACGTTAAAAGTATACCGAAACACAACACTAACTCCAATCCTAAAGGATTGGAGTTAGTGTTGTGTGAGGTTAGAATTCCAAGTTCTTCCAGGTTAAGGTGCGGACCTTAACCTGGAAGAACTTGGGATTCTAACCTTGACCCTTCCAAATTGCAAATGATATATATTCGCGAGTCAAGCGCGAGTTATAATTCCCAGAACGCTCGTATCCTATCACTTTGGTCATACAATATTCTTTATGAGCACCTATTACAGACGTTTGGTGCGATATATAAGTGGCAGCGACTTAATATTGAAAATGTAGCTAAAGCGAAATATCTACTGACAAATAAATAATGTTTAACATTTATTTAGTTATCGAAAAACCCCAGCTAAATAATTGCAGCCAGGTAACTTGCTTGTGGATCGGATTGTTACTATACTTAAGTGTGATTTTTCCCACAATCCCATTATCTTTGCGTAATCTATCGCGACACTTTCTGTTTCAGGGCTCTACATAGTGTATAGATAGATCCACGTTGACATTTTAACAAGATTTTATATGAAAATATGCATTGTGACGAGAAACAAACGTGTGTGCAAAATTTCAGCTCAGTCAAACAACGGGAAGTGGGTCAAATTTAACTTGCAAGCTTTGATTATACACAGAAACCGGGCGAAGCGAATCAAACCTAAAGTGTGTATTAATGAACTGGAATGTCCAAATCTAGGGCGCTATAAAACTGGGTGGTCTAGCCCCCCACTACATCAAACACAGGAATGTCAAAATGACGTCTTTATGAGGGTCCTAACATATTATGAGCTACTAACAGGCATCACGTTATCACTTCACATCAAAACGCTAAGTTATGCGTGGTCATACGCTGCAGTTAAGTTTGTGGGAGTAACTAAAAAGAACCTAAATACCTACATCTGCTTGACACCTAGATAGTCAATTGGTAATTTAGTCTTAAGGACAAAGTTTAGAGGAGGTGGAGCCTTATCTTTTCTTACTCTTGATACAACCGAACGAGACGGCTCTGTACGTCTGTTACCAATTTACTCAACATTTACTGGATCAATTTTGATAAGGTTTTTGTTATCATTTTTGGAGCATGACTTTAGTAGTATGGAGTTGACTAGTTAAGTTAATCAGGACACAATTCAAAATTAAATTTGAATAAATGTTAATCGTCCACAGCAGTTGTTATAGTTACACGTTATAGTTCTTTGGCTATGAAATCATACCAAACAGACACTCTTATGATAACTCCGTAGTACATCAGTCCGTCCCTCTTGGTGGAACTCACCCGGAAACACGACGAATTACACGCAAGAGTAAGCCTTCCTCTGTCGACTTCCGCACATCCATCACTCGGAGGAGCAGGCTTGTCTGAGCTAAGGACTCGCCTACGAATGATGGAATTACTTTGAAGAGTTCGTGATGATATATACGCGTAGAATTTGCAAAGTATTTCACCAAAATCATTTTAATAGGCAGAAGTCTATTCTCAAAGCAGAAGACAATTATTTGTTGCCAGTATTGAAGTATACTTCAACCACATTCCTACCACGTCATCGCTTACTATCAGGTGAGATAGAGGTCAAGCGCGAACCTATAACAGAAAAATAAATCTTCTGCTAAACCCTGCGGTGTATCAGGTGTAATATTATGTTAAATTGTTGAAGTCCCATTCTCTATAACACCAGTGATCTATTGATCATTTTGTTCGTAGAAAATCCGGAAAATAAAAACAAAACATTTTGATACGCATTACAGAATCTTTGAAGGACAACCTTAAGAAACCTGCATACGTAAGGAGTTATACGTTAGATTCAGACTGATAGAGAAACCGTATCTGTATTATATTACATAATAGTTAGTCTAAGTGTTTGTGTTAAGAACCTAAATATTTGAGCTGACAGACCAAATAAAAAAAAAAAAATTGTTCTTAATTTTTCTTTCAATTCAACGTCATCAATTCCTATTCACAATGAGGCTGTCCCAAACTACTTTTCCCTATATCCAAAGCCCGGACTTTAACCTTTAACCCTGAAGAACTATCTCAACGCGCCCTTTATACCTGTCACTCTTAGAACTTATCCAGGTACTCAGTCTTATTGAACCAAAGCTGCAAAGGTACAGTCAAAGTGATTGTTACACGGCATATTAAATTGGCTCAACAATACGGTTTTCCAACAATAATTCCATTTGTGCTATTCTATTGTATGAACAATCAAAATAAACAATGTACGTAATAGAAAAAGGTTTTTTTTTATGAAAAGGTCCTGGCCACTTCTCAGTTGTGTTCAGATGGCGAGGCGTTTAGAAGGTTCACTACAAAACCACCTGAGATTGTCATTGCCACACGAAAATTCAGCGAACTCGTAATACATTGTTATTGACAGACGCATCACAGTAGCTTGTAACTCACCACTCTCAACGAAAGCTGTTAGCAAAAAAGTATCATCTTCATCGCCCCGTAACATCATTAGTTCGCCAGCAGCCTGAGCCTCTCCACCGTAAAATCTAGCCAGTATCTAGCTCACAACGGTGATGTGGCAACCCACGGACGGCCCTTTATGGGCCGCGCATGCCAGAGACCAGCCGTCCAGTTCTTCTTAGAGCCAACTGGACCTTTCTGTTTAGAGTCTTGGACGCAAGTCGCCGAGAGAAATATCTCGCACCAAAGACCCGATGACGGGCAAAACCGCACCCGTGCCCACTAGTAGTTGTAGCGATGTGGTCCGCACAGCGACACGCCTGCAGACATTGAGGGTGAACTGCATCTTCCAGAGTACATCGGACCACTGTTCAATCTGTAACATGTTGAGAACTACGAGAACTACGATTAGCAGATTATCTCTCACACGAGTCGAGTTGAGTGTACATCAATAGGTAGCTACTTAGATAAATAGAGTCAGGATGTAATATAACAAAGAAGTCCTTATCATGGTACAAACGAATCCCACAGATCCTAACTCTTAGTAGGAGAAACACCAGGTTTTTTATCTAGTAAAGTCTGATAATAACCTAATTTTTTCCGTGAATTTCCCTAAGAAAGAAAGGCTGTTCATAGATTTACTAAAAGTAAACCTTCTGTTTCTTCAGTGTGTTAAGTAGTTACGTGGGTAGATACCGTAGACAAAGATATATTTTATTCATTACCTACTTAATATTTTATTTATTTTTATGTAAGGGAAAGTACGGGTATGTCAGCTGGTAGAAAGAGTTATTTATTATAACTCTTGAGCTTATTTACTTATATTTTACATACATTTAGTATATTTGGGCTGTTCTGGGTAAAGGAAAATGGTCTCTAAATTTAGCAGATAGAGTTGAAAATTAACATGGAGTATATTGAATTTATCATGGAGTTTCTTGTGCGTTCTTCTCCATAACAAGCTACTTTCCGAATGCACGGTAGAGTCAATTTTTATTACTTGTACATTTTTTATTTACATTTAATTTTTGACGTTTAAAAGTGCCGCTTATTGGCCTAATTGAAATAAATATATTTGACTTTGACTTTGAATCAAATGATTTTAAATTAAAGTTCATTCATAATACGAGTATTTCACTGACTGTTACAAGTTAAAAGTAAAGGTTCCCGTAATCGGTTTTTACACGACATTGCGGCAACGCTTACCCACTAAAAAAATCTCTTATCTGTAGAGTTATTTTAGAAAAAACCGGCCATGTTCGAGTCGGATTCGCGCACTGAGGGTTCCGTACAAACCTGTAGGTAACCTGTAGGTTCCGTTTTTTCATTTCGAGGTACGGAACCCTAAAAATATGTGATGTGACTAAAAATTTAAGGATTTCGGAATGTTTCCTTTATATGTGCTATAAAACATTGCTTCATGACAAATTTCAAGATTCTAGGTCGACTGGAAGTAGGTTTTGATTCCCTTGCTAGTTGCGAGTTTGAAAATATGCGGCTTAAATTGCTGTTTCTTTTATTGCGTTGACATAGAAGTTATATTTTGTTACAGCTTAAAGGTATTATAGACCTAAGTATTTGATATGAATTTCAATTTAATACCTCTACGCGTTCATGAGGAAAGGGGTAGTAAGTTTAAAATTATTAAAAATATTTTTATTATATGATGTAACCAAAAATTAACGCTTTTCGCAATTTTTTCTTTATCTGTGCTATAATACGTTGCTTCGTACCAAATTTCAAGAATCTGACGGGAAGTACCCTGTAAGTTTTGATTCCCTTGCGAGTGACGAAAATTTGCGGCAATTTGCAAATGAAAAAGTAATATACCTACGTTTATCAAAATATGGCGTCCTTGACATAGTCTTCAAAAGATTTCAATATATAACAGGTAGGTACTGGAACAGTCCTCTAGAAACAACCTCACAACTAACCAATATTTATTAGTAATACAAAATAATCAAAAGAAAATATCTTTTTAAAACAAGCTTTTAAAGTACCAAAAAGTACGAAATGTGATATCGAACCAAAGTTACCGACATAACCCGAAGAATTGCGAAACTTAAGTGGCAGTGGGCAGGGCACATTGCTCGCAGAACGGATGGCCGAAGGGGCAGAAAGGTTCTGGAATGGCGACCGCGAACCGGAAGACGTTGCGTTGGAAGGCCTCCCACTAGGTGGACCGATGACCTGGTGAAGGTTGCGGCAATCCGCTGGTTGCGGGACGCACGGGACCGGTCAATGTGGCGACGCTTGAGGGAGGCCTATGTCCAGCAGTGGACGTCTTTCGGCTGATAAGATGATGATGATGATGATTATCCCTTCGAGGAAAACGGGCAGGATGCTTTGCAATGCTAGACAGATATCAGAATAAATAAAATATTACGAAATAGAAATACTAAATTGCCCACAACCAATATCAATATACATTCTCCCCTTCGCCAACCATTTCCAATAACACTAATTATCGAAATTCCTCTAAGATGAACATCCAAGTATCTGGCACTTAACCGGAATCAAGTTGTACATCTAATATCACTAACTGTTCTCTAACTTTAGTTTAAGATTAAACCACCATTAAACCATCTTTGGTACGAAAATTACTGTGAGATCAGATTTAATTCTAACTTACTATTAGATACATATGGGTATTGTCTTTGTTAAGTATGTATACTTCAAGCTAAAGTTTTGCAATAGTTTGAGGGATGCGGAAAAGGGTTGCACAAAATCAGTCCTGTCTTTGTCTGAGCTTGACACGCATTCTTTTACTTAATATATGAATTCCTTCACCGATAGACAACGCACAGCCTAAACCGCCAGGCCTAGAAGTATGATATTTTGTACAAGAGTGCCGTATACAACGAAGGTGAGCACTAGCAAAGGATTTACGAAAAATCATTTTCTCAAACATGCTTCGAAATGTGAGCATTATTTTGACAACCTTCTTCGAGATAAATCGAAATTGCTGTACTGTCCAAATACATGCGCGCAGCAGCCGGCAAAAGTTGTATGAAAATCCATATCTGTCGTGTCTAGCGGCCAAATAAATTACATAGTAAACTCATATCTGTCGTGTAATTTAAAAATGGAACGATCTTTTACTTCAAAACATGGAAACCAAGGAGGTAACTTATCAAAGGTTTTGTTTAAATTTCGAACTGGCTTGCAAATAGAAAGCTGTTTATAGAAAAAAAAAACAAATGAACATTTTAACGCGGTCAAAATTATTGTTACTCGTTGTTCGTCATTGATTTTGAAAAGTAATAATTGTATTTGACAAAATGAGTTCTAGGTAATACTTAGTTTTAATTTCCGCGCATTATTTGAGAAAAGTACTATACCAGCCTTGGCCACAACTAGGCATTGATGGACTTACGTATGTGTGCCTCGGCTTCGCCTCGGCCCACATTTACACGTTCGTCCATCAATGCCTATTTTGCTGGCCGCTGCAGTAATGTACTATTCTTAAGAGTTTAAATAGGATATAAAAGTTTAGATGGATGTTCGTCATTTTTGCCGATGACAAATCCTACCGAGAAGCTTGTGCAAAATTTTGAAAATCTTTTGGATAGCTAACAAGCAGGCGGTTTATCTGATGATAAGTGGCCTATGGACATCCCAGAGAAACTTACGCCTCATGTAAAACCACAAAATCGGCATTATGGCTGTAGTTCCAGAGGCTATTCTAGTCATTCACAAACAGCTCTACGTGTTTTGGAAAACCGCACGGGCTTAGTCGATGGCTGTAGCTAGCTGTGCCATATCTTACACTGGATCGCTCATGTCCTAAGTATAGCAGACCCGTCTGATAAATTATATGACTAAACTTGGGAACCATGTTATCTTATAGCCATAACTTATTTACTTACGCTATGTCCATGGCTAATTGATTAGTTTTCTTTTGTTTCTTTTATGTTAAGGGTATTGAATTATGTTAGAAAGTACTTTTTGTGAGATATAAATTCAAAATTAAGGAGAATGTGGAGTTTGCCATAAACTTTCAGATGCCTTGTTTTCAGTAGACTATTCCTAATTTTGTCAGAGAGATTATTTATAAGTTTATAGACAATTTATTTTAGAAAATAAAACGTAAGTTGCAGCCTAACTTTTATTATGGCTTACAATAATAAACCTGGATATTAATGCCGGGGTCCCTCAGGGGTCGGTACTTTCAGCAACTTTATTCTTGCTGCACATTAACGATCTGCTAAAACCCGGCACCTTTGGGTATACAGACGACAGCACTGTTGCTGAGAGATACTTGTCCAACGCTCGTGCTACCGGGCCTCAGATCCAGTCTCACCGGGAGGCCATGGTGGAGCGCTTGAACCTGTCCTTGCAGGCAGTCTCCGAATGGGGCGATGCCAATCTGCTCAGGTTTCTAAAACCCAGGCGTGTCTTTTTTCCGCTAAAAAGAGCCAATTTCACCCGGCTCCAACTTTTCGAGATGTGACCGTGCCAATAAATGACCATCTTGAGCTTCTCGGCGTTACGTTGACATCGACTCTCAATTTTGGCCCATACATTGAGGCAAAGGCTCAGCTGGCTGCCAAAAAGCTGGGGATCCTTGCAAAGGTGAGAAGGTACTTCACGCCAGAACAGCTGCTCAGCTTGTATAAAGCGCAAGTACGATCATGCATGGAGTACTGTTCTCATCTCTGGGACGGATCTGCCAAATACCAGCTTGATGCACTAGAGTCGATCGAAAAGCGGGCCAAGAGGCTCATCGGCGATGAGGCACTGGTTAAGTCAAAGCTCCAGACCCTTGAACATCGTCGCCGAGTTGCCAACTTATCGGCTTTTTATCGGTTACATTTCGGGGAGTGTGCGATGTAATTGCATGATCTAATTCCGCCCAGCCCGTTTCATCATCGGACTACCAGATGTACGGCGATGCGCCATAGGTACATGGAATGGCATTGCCCACCCATACGCACTAAACGTTTTGAGAATACTATAATTATGCGTACAGCTAAGGAGTGGAATTCCCTGCCGGAGTCTGTGTTCCCCGATATCTACAATCTGGGGGTATTTAAGTCAAGAGTGAATAGGTTACTTCTAGGCAAGCGTGCTCCATTGTCGACCACATCAGCACCTACCATCAGGTGAGATGGTGGTCAAGCGCGAGCCTATACCAAATAAAAAATAAACTTAGTAGATACTACCGATCACTCCATATTTTTACACGACTGCACAAACACTCCTTGTTTTACTTAATATAAATATTAAACGTAGGTAGATACCTACGTTTAATATTTACGAGTAACTTACTATTACTTATTTTCGTATTTATAGTTCTTTACTTACATATTTTCTACGTGCCACACAATAGTCACAATCGTTACTCCAACATGCGCTTCGGACGTCAAAATACTTTTGTCGACCATTTATTTAATGTGTCAACGTGTTCCGAATCATAAACACCTGGTACACATTTATTTGATTTCTAGACCAAAGAATAAATCTATGTCGTAATAATCATTTGCCGTTTCAATTGCAACCATATTTTGGTAAGAAAGGCGCAGGCCACATAGAAATGGCATCGGGCGCGGACATGGCACGGGCGGATTCCTATTCCATTCAAATTTCATACAAAATACATGCAAATAAAGCGCAATTGTGTGTGTATGTCGTACGTGGTTATAACGCGCCATTTCGGCGACCGCGCCTGATTAAATTGCGCTTTATTTCCATGCATTTCTATGTGGCCTGCGCCAAAAGGTTGATGTTCGATCGGGCGTGGTTTTTATTGACAGTCGATATTGCTCATTTATTTTTATTACTGTCCTTTTTTTGTGCATTGAGTGGAAACGCTTGCTTCCGCGAATGTAAACCACGGAACGAGAGATTGGACAATAATTTTTTGTTGTTACAACATTTTACTCCTTTCGTCTTTGATTATACTTGTTAATCGTTACTTTGAATTGTTTGTGTTATTTTTTGTGGCAGTAATTTTGTAACTATTTGAGAATGAGGTTCTAAATACGATTCCCGGGTCGGGTATTCTATCCATCTGGAATTTCTAAGTAGCAGCCCGGATTATGGATTTGTGTCGAAACATAATTGGCGAAATATGCGCTTAGGTACTACAGGTTTACCTCTGCCCAACTCTTCCGGGAATTTAGGTCTGTTGTTGTTTAAAATTATACATCCCATTTCACACGGTCGTGTTTCCCTCCAATTCCCTTTTAACCTCTAACAGGCTTACTAATTAACGACACATTAGCATCTATTAATCTCATCAGCATTCCACTAGTATCGCGGCCACTTGCCTCCCTTTCCTTATTTAACAAGGCGACCATTTTTCTGTCTTCTTGTGTAAGGTTTAACGCCCAAGTAATTTGAAGATAAAATGGAAATTAGCTGTGTATTTTGTAGTTTAAGTTTATTGGATTGGGTTTACATAATCGAAACTAAAAAAAGAACTGGCAACAGTCACTATGATAATTCTTTCAATGATTGAAAACTGTAATTTCGCTTAGTGTACCTTTAAGTACTTTTTATCTCGGCAGAATACATGATTTCTCTGGAATAAGGGGAAGATATCTGTGAAAATAAATTGGTTATTTATTGGGACAATCCCACCGCACTATTCCCAAACCACTGCAACTCCTGAAAGCCAGAATCAACAGTGGCGACCACCAGAAAAGCGCCGAGGCAATGAAGCTCGACGAAGTCCCGGAGAATGAATTTAACTGTCTTGGATCCCGCAACGAAATTAATCAGAAAAGAATAACGGAGGAGTAGGAAAAAACATAAATTTCTACTTCCCTCCATATCAAGCAGGAGACAGAACAAACAAGGCCACTAGGCACAAAGGGTCGTTTACAACTGGGATAAGCCCAGTTGCCTAGCACCACGGATAAAAATAAGAATTAATATTAATGGGTCCTAACATTGTGAGCTGTTATGTTTGATTCCAATAATAGGTATGGCAAAAACGCTTGAACATACGGAATTTTGTTCTAGTTTCCACAAGGTCCGTATAATAAACCGTCCGTTCCGTCCGTTCCGTTCGTAGTGTTCGTGTAGTAATAAATTGATTATATAAGACATGGCTAAAATAAAATGTTATCTGTACCTACAGACAAGTTTAAAGCTTGACTGGGTATGCTGGTAACCGAGGTGGCAACCTGATAGCGTAATTAACTCACAGTAACCTCTCCCGTTTCTCGTCCAAGATCCTATAAAAAGCTCGGACAAAATTTTGTGCATTTTGTTCTCCATTCAATCAGACTACGTCGCGCCTCGCTGGTTTCGCTTGATTTCCTTAACAGAGGAATGCTTTTTAAAATATATTTCTTTTGAAGACCAATGCTGAATTGTTCTGTCAAAATACTTTTACAGGACACTTGTTTAAAATTTAAATATTTTTGGTGAACTTGAAAAATTTTCGTGAAAAAGTAATAAGTTTTCTTATAATTGAGGATTCGTTATCTTCGTGGAGTGGGCTTATGGTCCGTCATGCATGGATATTTCACAAATATAAAATAAATAAATCTCGAACTTAATAAATAAAGAGAACTTTTTTGGTGGGCTTTGAAAAAACAACCTGAGTCCTAACTAATGAGTTTTCTTGGAAATAAGGAATTGTTATTTGCCCCAAGTGGACCTTACGTCCGTCATGCATAGAGACTAACCGTTTTAAAGAAAATAGCTATAGTAGATACATGATAAAGTGTCGCTCACTGTACACAGAACTTTCAATATAAAAGGAACAAAAATCGGTGTATTTCAAAAAGACCTACATTGATTCCATGTCAAAATTAGGTACGTACCTGTCTTCCGTGCCATTTTGAGACATTGTGAGCGGACAAGAACTAGCGACCAAGCAGTGCTCAGTTTCGAAATCTATCCGATGTCCTGTAATACTAACGCGGTACAAAAAATCGTGTACAAACGAAAGCTTTTTACAAAAGTAACTTGTGAATCGCATTAATCCTTCCAATCAAACCTCAGGAAATTGGGTAAATGACACCAAAGTGCGTACTGTTCTTCCTTGTGTCAATGATTCCATAAACTATTTGTATACACGGCCTATTTAAATTGACGTGGTTTCTATAAAATTTCAGAAATACCTTAAAGTTCTTAGCATTCTTAGTATCCATGTACTTGAATTTAAGATCTAAGTTGCCTCGCAACATTAAATTGCTCTGTCCAGCCCAAAACTAGTCAAGAAAACCCTAATAAAATCAACAAAAGTAAACCAAGTCTATCCCATTAAATAGATAAAAGAACCTTCAACCTCGACCAAGTGACAGACACATATACTTAAGAACAAAAACACTATCTACTAAAGTCTAGACCAAACACAATAGATTATTCTCATCCACTTAGTTTTTATTTACCAAGTAACTTAGGCACACATAAGAACACTAAGCCTAGTGTTTACTTACAGAATGTCCGAGCACTATTTTCGACCTCAAAACTGGCCTTAGAATTCAGACGAGCCATTTTCGGGCAGGGCATTCTCATTTTAAATGTCAGGTGGTTTAAAATAAAGGTGCACTCTTGTTGAAGGTCAGTCACTCCATGTAAAACACTGGTACTCAGCTGAATCCGGTAAGACTGGAAGCCGACCCCAATATAGTTGGGAAAAGGTTAGGCAGATGATGATGACACTTGTTGAACGTGATACTTCACATTGAGTTGAGTAAACAGAAGTTTCAATTTGGTAAGTGCCCGGAGCCTATCGTTTTTTTATAAGATAATGCTTTCATGGTTGGTGATTCTTTCAGTTTTAAGTACATAATAGAATTTAAGTATTGGCATGTCATCAGAATCCCTTCGCAGCATGTGGCCAATCCAACTCCACTTGCGACGCTTGATCTGGCGGTCGATCGGGCTCTCGTGGCATTGCTCCAACAGCTCTACGTTGGTGATGGTCTCGGGCCAGTAAATGCCGAGTATGCGATGAAAACAGCGGTTGACGACGACTTGGATCTGGCGTGAGATGTTTTTTGTGACCTTCCAAGTTTGGCACCCGTAAAGCAGCACGGATTTGACATTTGACCCGAAGATTTTGAGTTAAATCCATCGGGTCAATTTCCGCGATTGCCAAACTGGTCTCAGCTGCGCGAAGGTAGCTCATGCTATGGCTATCCTTGAAGCGATGTCCTCTTCACTACCTCCAGTTTCTGACACGACGCTCCCGAGATAAGTGAACTTGTGGATGCGTTCCACTGCCTCCATGCCAATCAGCAACGATGAAGTATTCTTCACACCAGATCTCATCTCTTGGGTCTTCAGGGTGTTTATTTTTAGTCCCGTTTCTGCCGCTTCCTGACTTAAATCTTTAAGTTTAGCTTGTATGTCAGCGTGGGTATGACTCAGCAGGCATAGGTCATCGGCGTAATCCAAGTCCTCTAAGACGTTGGATAATCTCCACTCTATCCCGCGGCGCTTGTTGTCTAAAATGCGAAGCAAAATTCCGTCAAGAACGACTAAAAAGAGGAGCGGTGAAAGGAGACAGCCTTGTCGGACACCTGCGTGTACCGCTATATCATCCGAGTTGAGGCCGTCGTGAGTCACTCTACAGGAATAATTCTTGTATATACTCTCCAAGAGACGGACAATTTTCGGTGGCACTCCAATGTCCAGTAGGCGGGACCAGATGCTGGACCACTTCAGCGTATCAAATACCTTTTCGAAATCGACAAAGGTGAGATAGATCTCCCTCTGCCATTCTGATGCCTGTTCTAAAATGATACGGAGAGTGTTGATCTGATCCGTGCACGAGCGGTTCGCGCGAAAACCAGCCTGCTCTTTGCGTAGGAGAGGATCTATGGCTTTCGATAACCTATCCAGTATAATATTGCAGAAAACCTTCGAGGGAATTGAGAGCAACGTAATACCTCTCCAGTTATCGCATTGACTAAGATCTCCCTTCTTGGGTACAGTTATAAAAAGACCCTTGTTCCACTCGTCCGGAAGCTCTTCGGTGGCCCATATCCTCTCAATGAGAGGCGTCAGAACATTGACGGCGGAGGATAAGTCAGCTTGTAGCATTTCCGTAGTTATCAGGTCGAGTCCTGGTGCTTTGACAGTCTTCAAAGAGAGGACTGTTCTTGCAACTTCCAAAGCTGACGGTGGTTCCGTGTCGATGTCGAGAGGCCGGGAAGGTGTAGAACTGACTTGCAGCGGGTCAGGTGTTGATGTAGCTGACAAACGGAAGATCTCAAATTGATTACGCCAGCGTAAGAGCTGCCCTTCCGACGTCACTATGAGCTGACCGTCCTTAGACTTGAGTGGCTTCTTCTTATATTTGCTGTTACCTGCCGAGGTTTTGGTAGCTTTATACAATTCTTTCAGGTTACCGGTGTTTGCAGCTTGTTGAGCATGATCAGCAATATCATCAGCCCACTGCCTTCTATCTTTGCGGGTGCTGCGATATATTTCTCTGCGTTTCTGACGGTATTGCATGTTAAGGTCGGCTCGCATGGCGTCATTACGGGTCTCAAGCATCTCAGATGAAGGTTTCTTCTGTCTTCGATCAGGCTCCAAGTGTGCTGTGACATCCAGTCTTCGCGAGAATAAGTCGGTTTGTGTCCTAGAACGATGGAGCTGGTTTCTGTATAGGCCACTGTGATGCGTTTCAACTTCTCGTCTAATGAGTCCAAACCGGTATCAAGTCCCGAAAAACGATTACGTAGCTCAAGTTGGAACGTTAAATATAATTGGTGCATCATCAGGTTTTCGAGATAATGCATTTCCTGCTGGAGTAACGTTTTGCAGAATCGTGTATCTCTAAAATCATTGTATGTGCGCCTGTAGAATAAACATACACGAGTAGCTCTTGATTTGTGCGTATTTGTGCCGGATTTAGATTTAAGAAAATATTTATAGTTTTCAAGAAATCGCATTTTTTTGAAAACCCGAAAAAAAATCGCAGCGCCTAAATGAGAAAACTTATAAGCTCGCTGAAAACTATATTCAGTCCATCTTGACGCTTGTATTACCCATAAAAAGTTTCAAAAGTATACATGCTTGTGTTAGTATTGGAAGTACGTGTGACGATTGTTAGAGTACCCATCTAAGTAAATATTGTTGTGTGTACAGGAACTAACTCTAAACTTACATATAAGCCATAGTGATGATATTCCTATAAAATATTACTTAATTTGTAATTATCATTGTGATGTATCCTGGATTTTATAATAAGTCTTTTGAGACAATTAATAAAAGACTGTTAGTTGGTATCAATATTCTTTCAAATATTTATTAAGAACGACTAAATAGGCGATATTAAATTCCTTAATTGTCATGATACGTTTTAAAAATGTTTCATTACTCAAGAATTGATTATTGACTTAATTGTGAGATTATTTATAGCAATGTAGAAAATGGTGGGGACATTTGACGTATTGAGACAAGTCGAAGGTAAGTTATTTGATATTATAACTTGATTATTGCTAATGGTTGTGTTGAACCTCTATTTTTATATAGTGGCCTTTATTCATAATAATGTTAAATTGATTTAAGGCCTAGTAATGTTCCTTGCCTTATCCTTGTAGTTTTGATTATGTAATATTGTGAAATGTTACAAGATTCATCATATAATGGCCATAATAGAATTAGATCTGCAATATACGATATGGCGTTCTGTAGTTTCTGCCTACCCCCATGGGAAAAAGGCGTGAGTTTATGTATGTATGTATGTATACGATATTTATATGGTTGTAAAAGATGTCTATGAATACTTTTGCAACCATAGTTGCTTCCGTGGAGTTTCTTGCCCTTCTTCTACTCGATAACTAGGTTTAGCGACCGGGCGGTACGCTCTCTGAGCCTGAATATGAATAAATTGACAAGCCTAATTGAAATAAATACCTAGTCTTGTCTTTCTGTGCTTTTATTCATAAAACCTTTCCCTTATACACCACATAAATAGGAACTAATACACAGTAAATAACGAACAACCATCTTGACATTCGCTATCGATACTTTTATATGGAGTTCCTTTATGATTCTAACACTTGCGTTATCAAATAATATTGCTAAAAGTCAAAACGGTGTCATAACTTTGACGGCCGAATATAAGAAACCGGTCATCGTTATGTATGAATCCGTCGCTTTTTTGTAGTCATTCGAATTTGGTCTGATAAACAGCCGTTGTTTACAAGTTTAGTTTTTTTGTTTAAATCTACTTACTGCGAAACATTCCAAGCAGAATATTTTCAGTATATATTTATGAATGGACGCTCTTATTTGTGCTTTACACCTATCTATCTTGGGTTGAGCCGATTTCTTGTATTTTGCCGTCAAAGTATTGACACCGTCGTTTTGACTTATAGCAATATTATTCGTTAACGCAAGCATGTATACTTTTGAAACTTTTTATGGTTAATATAAGCGTCAAGATTGACTGAATACAGTTTTCAGCGAAATAATAAGTTTTCTCATTTAGGCGCTGCGAATTTTTTTCGGGTTTTCAAAAAAGTGCAAATCTTAAAAACTATACATATTTCTTAAATCTAAATCCGGCACAAATACGCACAAATCAAGAGCTACTCGTGTATGTTTATTCTACAGGCGCACATACAGTGGTTTTAGAGATACACGATTCTGCAAAACGTTACTCCAGCAGGAAATGCATTATTTCGAAAACCTGATGACGCACCAATTATATTTTCGGCGCACATTCTTGCACAACTATAAGCTCTCTGCCCATACACAATATTTCTCACTCCGATCGTTCGTTTAGAATTTTCCTGCTGGAACAGCGTTACTCCAGCAGGAATGGTTATTTCCATTATTTTCAAAAACGACGACACGCACTAATTTTTATGTCGCGCACATTCACAGCAGATTACGCACTAATTATACGTTCCACCCATATCACTCTAGGAGCCACTTTCCTGTTGGGGTAACGTTCACGGTCGATTTGGTATATGATTTGGTATAGTAAAAACTGTCGATCCAAATCGACTGATCCATTCTATCATCAATCATTCTATTGGTTTGATAACACAAGGTCGCTAAATGATCATTATAACTTTTCTCTTCTCGTGTTAAATCTGTTTATCTCATTCCCGTATAAAAGTCGCAATTTTTCCAACCGCAATGTCTTTTTGATGCAAAATAAATACGGACTCCATTCGTGAACACGTATTTAATCACGTTATTGTTTAAACTTTTTGATTAAATAGCTTCGGGTCCGCAGCCATTTAATTGAATTATAAAAGCTTTAAAATGTTCATATTTTCTTACTTTCTCCGGTGTGCGAAGTTTTATCTTTGAGCCGAAATTATTTTAAATTAATTTCGTAATTTTTGTGAATATTTGTCTCATGTGATATTCAGTGAGTTTTTCTTTGTTCTTTATTATTGGTGTGATGGTGTCAACTTTCCTTTCTAGAAAATGTTACATATCTTTTATTTGTAGGATACGTAAATAAATTTGTTCATAGGATAACCTCAGCGAGCTTCACTCAACAATGAGTTTACTGCCAGCATAGCTAGGTTATTTTCAATAATTATGTGTGACTGGGATTACAATGTTGTAGGTATATCTTTGACCATCGTTACGTATAAACAGAAGCCAGAAAATCTGACACCAGTTTAGCCAAGGAGAATCGTGTAACCCAGTTACTGGGTTAGACGTAGTCTATTATTTAGCGAATTAAGTTATATTTAAATGAGATTAAATTAAATTTATTTCTTCATAAAATTGTACATCGTACCCTTACGTTTGCTTGTACAATAACTCGTAACATTTCATGATACGAGTACCTACCTAGCGAGACGTACGAGTGTTCTCGAATTGCTAAGTACCCTGAAAATAACCGTTTATACACGATGTTGTGAACGAATAGAGTTTAGGGATGAAATAAACGTGAACGGTTTAAAAGTAACTTTTTCCAACGTGACGCTTTGTACCTGTAATATTGGTCTTTAGAGTTGGACAAATATTATTTTTTGTTTTCTAAATCTATATTATTTTTTTCAAATGTCCGTTATTTTGGATGTTGATGTCCCCTTGGCTTGGGTAGTATCATAACGAAATGTTTAGGTAGTGTAGACACTAAGAATTCGGTATCAACAACTCTTACGATTTTTCTTGTATATGACTTGCTAAGTGGAAGTTGAAGAAGGCCTTGTTAAAGTCGAACATAAGTAGGTACTATAATATAATTATTATTCCAATCTGTACATCATACTAACTTTTGCCCGCTGCTCTACTCTCACCTCCGGCCACCCATAGGAGTCGTGCATTTCACCGGGATATAAAGTGGCACTCAGATGAATTGCGGCATAGCTTTCAATTTGGGAAAGAATTTTCGTAATCTATGATAGATTACGAAAATTCTTTTTCGAATCTAAATGAAACTGCCTGACACTACCTATTATAAATAATCAAATAAACATTTTTTTCACTTATAATAGTAGTTTAAATAGATAAAATTAATTATTTATAGTATATACAAACCAAAACCGTCCAGAAATATAATTTTTTTCACACACGTATTTCGCAAAACATCCGACAAAATCCGAATTCATTCCTGTATAGATTAAGCAAATAATATAGCATTATAGCCACCCTCACACAATCAAAGCCAAACATGATTATTTGCGAAAATCCATAGACTTTTGTAGGCAAAGCCTTTTGTTACGTCTTAAATGCCCTTTGACTGTTACGGCAAAGAATTTTGAGAAATAAGGTATTGTAATGTAAAGAAGAGATTTCGCGCCGTTTTCTTCGGCAGTTACTGTTACTAACTATTGTCATGGGGTGGATTATGGGTCGTGGCCTTCAAGGCTTAGTGGCGGAGTTTATGGCTTTTAGATTAAGGGTTGGTTTGATTTTTGTGTTTAGTGTCGTATATGGACTTGTTTTGTGTGAGTGTTTTAGTTTTTGTATGTTTTCTCAATACTTTACAAAGTCAACACATAAGTTTATTTTTCTTATGGAAGAAATTTGACACAACTTGAATGTATCCTGCTACGTATGTATGTAGCCACAGCAAAAAAGTTGGTGATGATTTTATAAAAGGCAACTCAGAATAAAATTTATCTTACTACAAAATCCCAATGTAAATAGTAAAGACTATTTAAATATAAAAACACTTAATATTCCAACCACCAATTTCAAAACTTCCTGCGTAGTGCGTAGGTTTCAAGTTCGAAACCTACAGAGAAACTTACTTACATACGAACAATACAAGCTTTTATGCGAAGGTAAGAAGTACAGTACAGCTAAGGAGTGGAATTCCTTGCCAGAGTCTGTGTTTCCCGATAGCTACAATCTAGGGGACTTTAAGTCAAGAGTGAATAGGTTAATACTAGGCAAGCGTGCTCCGTCGTTGACCACATCATCGCTTACCATCAGGTGAGATAGTGGTCAAGCGCGAGCTTATAATAGATAATAAAAAAAGGTAAAGTGAAAAACTAATTACGAAGTTACATAAAGGAAAATAATATCTACAACTGTGGTTTAGCTTAGAGCTAATGTTTTTCTTTGTGAAGGTATTTTGGCTTGGCTATGGAAAAGAAAAATGGTTGGGTTGTGAACCATGAGCTTTTTGTGTTATGTATATGTAAGATAGTTTTTTTTTTGTTTCCTAACATCAAAAGTCTACATAACTAATTTCATAAAATAATACAGGGTGTAATAGAAAGGTGTTATCATAATCTAAAACTGCTTCTGCGCATGTTAATGAACCACTTTTTCCAAGGAAGTCATAGACAATTCACAAAAAAAAAGTATTTTCCATACAAAGTTGTCGTCAGCTGACCAAAATTTGTATGGAAGATACAATTTTTTTTCAGTTGTGATCTAGATCTGTTCTCACAAAAATGTTGTGCTTAGCAGAGTGAAATCAAATATCTGCCTAAGTCTATTTATATAAGATGCTTTCGCGAAACGCCTTGTAAATATCCAGTTTATTAAAGTCTTTTATTCTAGTCAGTACCTATCAGATTTTTGTCTTTATTTATTCATTTTCTGCCTACGCCTAATGTATGTGTCAAATATTTATCTTACTTAATGGCAATTTCTTCTTGTATTTGTAGGTTAAATTGCAGCCATTTCTGTTTCGTAGAACATTATTTGATGAATTTTCTAGTGCTGACTTAAATATTCATGCTTTTTTCTGAACTTAAATAAAAAGAGGTAAATTAAAGACGTTTGTAAAAGGTTATCTCTGGAATTACTTACTGAATCGATTACGAAAATAATTTCACCGAGAGAAAGCTGCACTATCGCTTAGTGACTTCTGGTTTTTATCCCTGAAAAATGCAAATAGGCGCAGGAACCGCGGGAGAAAGCTAGTCTTATATAAACTGAATGAACAAGTTTTGGTCTAGATATTTCATTGTTTTTGTCATCATAATCGTTTGTATTTCTTTTTCTACGACTCGGTTTCCTTTATAGTTTCCGCCAAAATTTCATTTTTAATTCCGCAAGGTGTCGCTTCTTTGTATGGCTCTTAATTTATCACTTACCAAATTAATTGTGTAAAGTGTGGCATTCCAGTTGATGTGAGTTCTTGTTGATTTATACCATGAATGAAAATAAAATACGGGTTTGTTTCTGATAAGAAAAAAAAAGATTTATTATCTTAATACTATAAAGTAAAATGCGAAGAATTAAATTTGTTTTGCTTTGCTTAATCAACGTTATTTACTTTTAATTTTGTTTGTAATATTTGATATTCATTAAAAATATGACTATATTAGTTCAATCATAGATATTGTATGTAGATAGAATATACTTTATTGCATACCAAAATTGTAACACTACTGTTTCCAATATTTAATCAGACTTGGAATATTTTTGAATGGATAATACTCTTATTAATTATAATAGAACCTTTGAAAAGCATTTTTGACCTTAAATAGTGACGAGAGGTCACCTTTCTGTCTAAGCAAGACTAAATATGAAAATATAACCTGCCCAGACTTTCAAAAGATGCCCAGATGATTTTATGCTCGACATATTTATACAAATAACAAATTAATGCTCAAACTTTAATAGGATAGTGAGACTGTATGCCCTTTAATTTCACAATTAGGGAACAAAACAGGACCAATTTGGGTGATATTTTAAAGTCACTTTTAGTGTCTGTCGGTCAGACTGTGTTTTTCTAAAGTGCACAAATATTTTGATGCGGTTTTCGTGATATTGTTTAGCGACAATGCATTTCGAAAGGGTTTTTTGTACAAATCATTATTATTAAATTTACGCAAAAAGTTAAAAAAACATCAATGATAGAATCAAACGAAAAAATTGTAGGAAGCAGGGGCAGATCGCTAGAAGGAATAGATTTTTACTCTAAAGACTCCACTTATGCCACTTTGATCTTCTAAAATTAAAAACAGTTCACAATAACAAAATCACAGACATATCTATTATGTAACACAAATGGGTTACTCCCACATTACCCCGATCCCTGTTTACCCCGTCCCGCTAGACCCCGATTTATTTTTCTTTAGAAACTCAATCAAAAGTCCCTTTAGCTTAAAAGTAACGTCAGCAGTTAAAATGTTAAATAAAATTGTATTATTTACTCAAATTATAATACTAGTTTTGAGGATCAGGAAAAAATTATAAAGTCTTGCTTGGTCAAGGTAAATATTATAATTAGAAAATACAATATAGAGTCTCCTAGAGCAATCACAGCTTTTAACTATTATCACAATAGCTCCTTTTTCAATACAGAAAATCATAATATCACACAAACACATGTTCCACACGGACATTAACATAATTTAAAAAATACGCACGAACAGTCTCACTTTCAGGAAATATTTTTTATATTTCCTGAAAGTGAGACTGTTCATAGTAAAAAGTTAACTCTAAAATAATATTTTAACATGCAAAATCGGTTTCACTTTTACTATTTGTTTTGTAAAGATGCAAAATTGTTTTGTACAGATAAAGATGCAAAATTCAACTATAAAAATAATCAACATTAATAATAAAAGTAAAAAAAAACGAAATCTTTACATTTAAATCAGTCTTTTCAATACATACAAAACAAACAATATTTTTGAAATCGTTATAAAAATTCGATCATAATTGATGGCCACTTCTTCACTTAATTGGCCAACTGTTACAAGCACTAAATTTTTGAAAAAATCTGGTACATATTGTGGTACATGTTTAAATTGAGTATTTACAAAGTCACCTTCAGTGTCCAATTTCACTGCACCAACACATCTTATTTTTTTTTTATTACTGCAGGTCCAAACACTTGAATTTTTATTTTGTCTACATAGACATGCCTGGCATATGATAAACACTTTCACACGTCACCTTTATTAAAACTATGATTCGACATTGTACAAAATTTCAAATAAACTATTTATTGGTCTTATATGTATTTTAAAAACATACATTTTAGTACATTTTATGTCGACCGTATAAATTGAAAACGAGAGAAAAATAAATGTAATTATATTTATCGTATTCGGGGTCTAACGGGACGGGGTCAACTGGGATCGGGGTAATGTGGGACTAACCCACACAAATCCACCCCTATACAATGCTTCAATACCCTTCACACACACCGTATTTTACGACTCTTAAATGTCAAATGCAATCTATTCTAAAGTCAGACGAAATACTTCAATAAAAATCGAAGATTTCTGATAAGGTTATTGTTTCTTCACAGATGTCAGGCAAAGAAAAGACTGATAAATTCATTTTGATATCTTTCACTAAATTTTTTTGACTCATTATTTTTTTCTTGAAAGAAAAATGCGGTGTCACCAGGTGGTATGACGCACGAGTTTTATATTTGTTAAGATTTGAAAAAAAAAAATAGGTATTCGGCTCGACGGACCATTAAAAAAAATCGAATTTATGGCTTTTCTCACGGCTTCGCTATCGTGGACTATCTCAAAAGATCCTTGCATTTATTTCGGTATAAAAACGAACCCAGCTTAAGACATTCTGCGATAGCGTAGTTTCCCATCGGTGATATGATTTTGTTATTCAATGAGTACAGCAAGATATTGTTACAAACAATAAACAAACAAAGAATATTTAATGATATTAATTTATTAGATTTAGAGAAACTTAAAATGTTTGATGGATAGCTTAACATATTATTACTTCTTGCGTGTACTACAATTATAAACTGAAACTTGGTCAAAAATTTAAGAAGCAAATGTTTAATATGTTTCCTACGCACCTCGAAATCCGAAGAGTTACTAAGCTTGGCAAATGGATTGCTGCAGCTGTGGTAGCTACTGACACTATCATAAAGCAGCCGGGTTGTTTTGTGACAGTATTCACTTATTTCTTAGAGATGATCACCTATATCGTCAATCACAATTAGCCGGTTATGCTAAGTACAGTCGATTGCCACGTAAGCGATATCACTTGGACCTTAAGCTAGCCTAGCGTAGTATTGAGTTTCAATCGTATATTAAGCTGCCCTCTAGCTTAAACTGGCTTTGTTGCCACCGACTTTACAACTCTAAGTTTCTTTGTTAAGCAATCAAGTTGTTGTATTGTGACAATTGTTTGTGAAACTATCCGAAATGTATCGGACTTATATAGACTTATTCGTTGAACTTAAAACGTTCGATATTTAAATATGTGCATGCAGAACGGATCTTGCGTGGTTCTGGATCCGAAAAAAAAAAGGATCCTTTATATCCTATCGGTTCTCTTGGGAGTAATAAAGAATTATAACCGAATCCCTTTCTTCGTTTTTTCTTGTATAAATGTTCTGTTATCACGCTTTTATAAATATGATTCCCCTTCTAGCGCAGTCGACTAAAAACTTTATTCGCTCTGACTGCTCTTGACTGTCTCAGTGTTGGGAAAACGGAATCAGATTCCGATTAGCGATTCTGCGCTAGAAGGGGAGTCATGTTTCTGGCAAAACTTTTTCTTTGTTTTACAATAACAGTTTTATGCGTGGCATTTATTTTGAAAAAACTCGATTATCCAAGATATTGAAGTTATGACTATACGTAATAACAATTTTTATTATTTTGTTTTCAGGTAAGCAAAGGAATATTGACCAGTGGTCCACATCCAGGTACTAAATCTTGACTATTAAACTTTTTTTGTAGATCAAATTGACTACTGACTGACAACTTTTCTGGAGGAACAGAATCTTCTTAGCAGCTACTACAGGCGCCTTCAAATAAATACATTTCCCCGCTATAAGAATCCAAGTTTTAGCTGTCTTCTCACAGTTAGAATTGTCACAGGCCGTCAAATTATATAAGTAAACAGTGACACTTACCGAAACGCTTGGTTTGTATGAAAAGATTTGACAATGCCGTTTCTAGCAATGGTCGCCGAAGCTTGCAATTTATTATAACATGTCCACACAATAAAAAAATATTGCAGTATCTCAATTGCAACACAACAAAACATTTTCATCTAAACCGAATCCCTGTTCATTTCAATTCACACGTTCCAAATTCGAATTTTGAACGCAAAACAATCGAAATCGAATGAGAAAAAACATTTTCATTGTTTGCAAAATCTGCTTTCCGATTTGAAGTCGAATTTATTGGTCAAAACAATAATGGAATCGAATTATATTCGAGATTTTTTATCAGAAATATGTAATTACGATTGTCAAAATCACACGTGGCTGGAATGTGTGGGATATCGGTTTTTCGCAATCAGGGTAGAGAGGTCGTCAGAAGTGGGATTTGTGGATGAGAGTTGGGTTTTGGACATAGTGATAGGCGGTAGCGTTAAAATGTAAAAGAAAAGTTAAGAGGGTTATATTGTTTCATGTTTTTAGATTTTTCAGATGACTGTAGTATTTCAATTTATTGCGAATTATCTTTGAGAAATAAACATTTTTGTATTTTTTCGACGAATCATCATGATCTGAAAGTATCAGACACAGTCCTAGTTTTTACCCGACTGCTGAAGGAGGGTAATGTGTTTATCAGTATATGTATGTATGTTCCTATGTGGCGTTCTAGAGACCAAACGCGTTGGCCGATTTTGATGATTTTTACGTCAATCGATTCGTCTTAATTCTGCGAGTGTCACTGGCTACATTAAAATTGGAAAAAACAAAAATGGCGGATTTCGGGCGCCATTTTGGGGGAAAAAAAATATTTTTTCTTCCAAACCCATCGTGTGGGGTATCAAAATAAAGGATTTTAAGAGGCGATTTAAAAAATATATAACACTTACATGTTTAAATGTACCTAATTCTAAAAAAAATAACTAAAAAGTTGTAAATAAAAAAAGTTAATAAAAAATCAAAAAACCCGATTGCTTGAAAAGCAAACTATAAAGACGTAAACAAGAAGAAAATCATGCTGTGCAGTCGGAGGATACATTTGGTTTTGGTCCGCCAGCTCGCGAATATGTATCCTCCGACTGCACAGCATGATTTTCATCTTGTTTACGTCTTTATAGTTTGCTTTTCAAGCAGTCGGGTTTTTTGATTTTTGAATTAACTTTTTTTTTACTTAATAACTGGGTTATGCTGGACAGATAGATAACTATTCCATGTGAAGTAGGTACTATACATTTGCATCCATTGACATACATATTACTTTTGTAAGGACCAGGCTAACCACGCGACTAAGTGGCACCAGCGCGCTGGTCTTAAAATTGCAGTTTAGGGCCAACGCGACTCAGTTGACAGTGGTCCTAGTGCGTGTCTCTGACTAGTATATAGTTATCTGTGGCGGGAGTTAGCGAGTATTTGCTTGTACAAGAAGGTTTCTATAAAATTTTCAGATGGGCGTATCCTTCCCTTCGAAATCATTGTTTGCATCCAATTAGACAGAAAACTGAACCTATCCTAAATGACAATGCTATATATATATATCGATACCTTTGGGTAGAAATGTCGTATGAACCAAAACCCGACTTTTCAGGAGAGAAGATTTTTTTTTTTTTTTTTACATAAAAATTCATAACTTTTTTGTTTTTGAAGTTATAAAAAAATTATCTATGAGAAAGGTTCTTACAATTTGCAAATGAAAAAGGTTGAATCATCAAAACCTATCTATCTTCTTTAGTTTTAAAGTTAGCTTGGATTTACGTCTAAGAAAAAATCAATTGTTGGTTAATACACCCAATGAAAATGTACTTTAAAAAAACTGTATAGGTCGTATACCCATTTTGGTAAGCTTATGGTCACATTTACTGTCGTAAAAACCCATATATGTATTTTTTTTTTTGTATTAAAAACCATTTATAATCATAGATCAATCGAATTCTGACTAATAAACAATCCTGTTACTCTCAGAATTAGTGGGAACTCAATTATTATTATTCTAATACACAATAATGGTCGATTCAAATAAAATTAAAACTACCTGAAATACATCAATCAACATTTATTATTATTTCAATAATGGTACAACATACCTAACAGTTTTAACATTTTTAAATTGAAAAAATAATTAGTACAACTTAAACTGAAAAGTAAAATAAAAAAATCTACTTAGTCATAAAAAAACAATTATTCAAACTTCTTCTAAATTAAAGTAATCAGGCATTTTAATCATTTATAATATTACTAGCTGACCCGGCAAACTTTGTTTTGCCATAAAAACACCAAACATTCATCTACCCTACCTACCCTACCCTACTTACCCTACCCTACCCAACCTACCCTACCCTACCTACCCTACCCTACCCTACCCTACCTACCCTACCCTACCTACCCTACCTACCCTACCTACCCTACACTACCTACCCTACCCTACCCTACCTACCCTACCCTACCTACCCTACCCTACCTACCCTACCCTACCTACCCTACCCTACCTACCCTACCCTACCTACCCTACCCTACCTACCCTACCCTACCTACCCTACCCTACCTACCCTACCCTACCTACCCTAACAACACTACCCTACCTACATACCTACCCTACCCTACCTACCCTACCCTACCTACCCTACCCTACTTACCCTACCCTACCCTACCCTAAACGGGATAAAAAGTATCCTATGTCCTTCTCCTGGTTCTTAGCTACCTCCCTACCAATTTTCAGCTAAATCGGTTCAGCCGTTCTTGAGTTATAAATAGTGTAACTAACACGACTTTCTTTTATATATATAGATAAAAATTAATTAAAAAAACATCTGAATTCACAAAATTATTTATACACACTTCAAAACTCTTTAAAAAATAATTACATTTAATTTTTTAATCAGCACATGAATTGAATAACAAATTTTTTTTCAAATTAATCGTAGCACCATCTGTCGGGACAAACTAAAATTGAAATAGAATAATATTGAATGCGATGATAGCGCCGTCCGCCGGAAAATCAACAACTCCTTATAAATAAGAAATTAATTGAAAAAACATTTTCCATTTTTTTTTTTTTTTTCAATTGTAAATCTAAACCATTCTCGAATCTCCACGAACCCACACAAAAAATTTCATCAAAATCGGTCCAGTCGTTTAGGAGGAGTTCAGTCACATACACACGCACACAAGAAATATATATATTAAGATGATTTGATCGTTTTTATAAATTTTTGTACATATTTAAATGTACTTAATTAAATAAATTATTGAATTAAGCCTTTGTAGTAAGGCTTACTTACTAAGTAATTTATTGAATTGCAACTAAATAAAAAAGAATAAAAAACGATCAAGCACTAAACGTAAATAACTTATGTACTAAGAAGTAACTTATTTATGATACAAATTTGTATTCATAATTAGTTTAAAATTATTTATGAATTTTTACTGTAAATTATTTTAATCATTATTATAAATTATTTTAAAATGAATTATGAATTGAGAAACACATTTTCAAAAAATAAATTTAGGTGACAAAGAATACAATCATTTAACATAGTATTGTTTTTTTACTAAATAATATTTTGCTAACGAACGAAATGTGAAATTACGTAAATACGAAAAGTTATTATTCTTTTATAATAATAATTGTATTATTCAATTAGCTCTTCCTCGTCTTCTTTGTCGGTTAGCGTAAGAGAGTCAGCCACATTTCCATGGGGTAAGTTAAAATAATCATGGTGGTACCTTTTTCGTATAGTGCCATTATCACATAGACGTTTTAAATCTCTATATTTTACATCCGATATTTGCAATTTGTTTTTATAAAGTTCAGTTGGGGACATAATCATCACCTTTTCATGTGAATCATTGCTTACATCTTGTTCGGGTAATACCGCACGACTTTTCGATCTTCCTTTACCTGTACCTTTACCTTTTTCTTTATTGGCAGATTTTTTTAAATAATATTACTTTATCTGTGTCAGCTTTTACAGGACTATTTATCGGTATAGCATCGTTGTCATAACAAGGATATGATAGTGAAGACGTATTCATAGACGTGCTAAAAGTATTGTCACTATTACTGGTGGTTGAATCCATAATTATTGTTTGTGGTTTGTTGGCACGTTTTGCAGGTCGTTCAGAGTCACTGTCTTCTATAACGTCACTATCCGATAAAATACTCTGTTGTGAATGTTGTGATAAATAGTGTGGCTAACTGCGGGCTCTACTTGTTGGGTTGAACTGAAAATAAGAAATAAAGTCACAGACAATAGGTATTGGAAAATAGCTTAGTTATAAGTTACGAAAAAATTTATTGCAAAATGATTTAAACCTTTACTATAAAGGTTTAAATCATTTTGCAATAAAATTTTTTTCGTGTTGTGTCCTTAAAAATTATTATTGCATTATTTAAAATTAAGCTTAAGTAAAATTAAAACACTATCTATCTGGCTACATTTAAAAAATCTTTTTGTTATCATCACCGCAGAACCAAAATTTTATGGCATACAATATTGAACCTTATTTTCATAATAATACGCGCTGTTTTACTATGTGCTCGGGCCACGATTTTATTTTGCGATTAAAGGGTTTTTAAGCCATCCCTTAAAAAACGTGAGTTGTAAATGCAGGTCTAATATTAGTAGCATGTCGTTGGTTGGTCTTAAAAACCATTGCCTGCAAGATGACGAAGATTGTTTATAATTTTTGTTACTTCGTACTTGCTAGTCTATTATAAAGTATTATAACTTGAAGGGTGTATAAACCATTTCATATAAAATTGTTGATTCGATAATGCGGATCCAGCAAACGTTACATGTCAAATTGAAGGAATGAAAGAAAATATTTTAAGCGAAGAAGGTTCACTTGCCTCCGTCCTCCGTCGAAGTAAAGCATCCAGGGTTCCTTTTTTAGTGTCTCCCTCCATTTTACAGAATTATTTAGTCACTACTTATTATTAATTTGTTGTAATAACAATAAAACTTGTAAACGAAACTTGTGACGAAACGCTCAGTGCGCGAACTCGCATCCAAGTAAACAAATTAATGCGCCGGTATCTGTCTATCCCACTCGCTCTTCTGCTTGTCGCTGCGCGCCAAATGCGAGCCTTGTGTGTTGGTCGTAAAGTGCTTCTTGCAATGAACATGGTTTATACACCAACGTCGCGAACTGCCTTTGGATTTACGACGTCGAATTTAAACTATGTTTAGGTAATGCATTTAACACGTTAGGGCGTATAAACCATTTACAATTAACGACTATTTTTACGCCCTGAGTTAATATAAATTATGGTCATTACATCATAACAAAACTACAGAAAAAAACATTCGGCTTTTACATTGAAAATTTACCTTTTTTAAGAGGCTATGACCGAAAATTACTGGGTCGTATTAACCATTTTTGTGCGAATTTCTACATTTCGTATATACAGATCGATAGAGAAAAAAATTCTGAGAAAAATGGTATATATAACTCAATTTGGCCAAAATGGTTTATACGACCTTTCTACCCAAAGGTATCGATATATATATATATCTATCTATAATATAAAAAGTAAAAGTCGATATAGTAATATATGTCGGAGATAGGAGGGCTATCTTCAATAATACCCTCGGTCTGTGGGCATATCGTGGGTATGCAATGCACAAAGCAGGTAACTTAGGCCGTTTTAGAGATAGTTCTTGTTCCAATTTTATCAAAGCAGCGGATTCGGCCACCAATCGTTTCGCTTTTTCCCAACTAAAACACACTTGTTCAAGTTCACACACGCCACTTTAGGCTACTTCTCAACTCTTTTTCTCTCAACTCCTTTTTAACTCCCAAAACGCGCGTCCGCGCGTATCTTTTCTAACTTCACGACCCAATATGGCGGGAGAACCCACTCAGAGTGCCTCTATGACACTCCTGCTTTTTATTGGCTAAGAGAATCTCTTCCGGCAAATTACTGCTTGTATTATCCAATCCAAATCGAGTATTTTGACATAAGAAAAATAAAGTGTTGTCAATCGAATAAAATCGAACTGAGAACTGATCAGAAGCTAAATGTTGCCAATTAAATAAACCTGAAGTAATAAGTTTACAAGGGATATTTATTACTAATCATTTACCTTCCTCCGATACGGCCATCTTGACATTCAAACGGTCCCACGTTTGATGTAAAGCGACGAGCAACATCGTTACTCAACCAAAAAACAAAAACCAAGAGATAAAAAAATAAGTAATAGGTTAAGTTCGGCCGCTCCTGACCAAATAAAAAAAATAACGTGGTCGTGACATCTTCCACGTGAAACCTTCAATCAACACCTTATATTACCAGCCTACAACAAAACTCAAGTACATCTTTACTCATGAAAACTGAATTCTCTTAGCTTTCACACTGTTCATTTGTTTTCTACATGTAAATCTAGGTCTCCACACCATACACCGTACACAACCATCATCGTACTATCGAACCAGCCACCTCACCATTTAGACAACCATATTAACACATTCTAAATGGTTACCGAAGCACCAGAGGTACCAGGTTCCCAACAAACGCCAAGTCGGTCTCGAAGCACTAAGTGTGCCAGAAACCACCCAAACGCCCAACACAACATACCATGTCACATACACCAAACAACAGGTCACCGAAGCCCCAGAGGGACCAGGCTCCCCCAGACATACAACAGGTCACCGAAGCCCCAGAGGGACTAGGCTCCCCCCAGACAACAGGTCACCGAAGCCCCAGAGGGACCAGGCTCCCCCAGACAACCGGTCCTCTCGAGGCAACAAGACTGCCAGATACCCATGCCACATACACAAAACAACAGGTCACCAAAGCCCCAGAGGGACCAGGCTTCCCCAGACAACCGGTCCTCTCGAAGCAACAAGACTGCCAGATACCCATGCCATATACACTAAACAACAGGTCACCAAAGCCCCAGAGGGACCAGGCTTCCCCAGACAGATAACAGGACTCCAAAGCCCCAGAGGGACCAGGTTCCCCCCTGACAAATCCAGCAATGTTTCTTGGTCCCACAGCAATTGCTGTAGCTCCTGATGGTCAACCCAGTGACCACCCTGCAACCATAGTCATCCTGACCAGGCCTCGTAACCCACCACGGTTACAGCAGTCATCTTACTGACCACTCACCTCGTAACCCACCTTGGTTACAGCAGTCATCTTTGACCACTCACCTCGTAACCCACCTCGGTTACAGCAGTCATCTTACTGACCACTCACCTCGTAACCCACCTCGGTTACAGCAGTCATCTCTGACCACTCACCTCGTAACCCACCTCGGTTACAGCAGTCACCGCAGCGACTACTCATCACCGTACAGTCAGTCCTTTGACCATACACACGACCTCACCATTGCTAGATTGATTTGAATCATTCTTCAACACAGTACATTCAGTTACTTCAATGGGTACTTGATCTTTCAGCTTTCCTCTAACTCATCTTGAACCAAAGCCTTTAATGCAACACATAGCTGCCACCATTCAGAACTCCAATAACCATAAACATCACCTCTAAACCAAAATCAAATTTGTTATTTCAATCTTCATTCTCAGTACTGAATACAACGGCAATCTCAAATTCAGGATTTCTTACCCAGCCAAAAGCATATTCAAGAACTCCATTTTATGTTCATGATTTCATACCAAACCCTCAGTGCGATAGGTATAATAACTACCAACATCAAACATTACCAATTTTGCAAACTAAAATTGAAAATGAAATCATGCACCGCATGTCACCGAGTTTACATCTGCGTTAACATTATCTTATCCAACTTGCTCAGATAGCAAATAAAACAAAATTACGTTAGGTATGTTCACAATGACCAGCACAGAACATTCAACAAGTTAGAACACCACAACCATTACTGACAGTATACTTTAAATTCCACATTTATTATTCAAGGTAGGCACTAGCCTACATGACACCACACAATCACACAATTCACACCTTTCGTTAAAGAGATGTTACAATTATTAAAACTTTTGAACAATGTTCAAGATTACCGAGGCCAAGCATCGTTGAACAACACAGAACAAGGAAACCATTCCTAGTTTCCACCAAAAAACAAAAGCTCCTGTACCAAGTAAATCAAAAAGAACCCAAGTGTCCCATTCATGGTCCACAATCAACAATAACTTAGCAAATACATTTGCTACACACAATGCACTTTCAACTTAAATGCCGAATCAACTCTTGACTCCGTCATCTCTCTAACCCACAAAACTGAGAAACTGTTCTATGTAAATTAAAATGTTGCCAATTGAACATCTATCTCATCTTCAGCCACAACTTCAACAGTTCTTCAAGAGGGCCTATCCCTCAGGCATCCCATAATACCTGAATACGTCTTCTAGACACCATCTTAATGTCTAGTTGCACTTTTCATTTGCCATAGTCAATTTAAATCGTTTTTATTTGTAGGTAGGTATCGTTAGAATGACATGTAATCAGTGGGTTAATTCTCTACAGTGCGATATATAACAACTACAGACATTAACTTTACCTTTATTCAACCGTTGGTAGCAACAAAACTAAACGCCAACTGTATTGGCTATACTAACGTTAATCCTCGTGATGTCTGCAGGTTGTAAGATTGCAAAACGAGTCAACCAGCAAACTATTTCACTAAACTTTAACACTGGTTTGAAAATAATCTTGATCACATAACTCTTAACTGAAAGTTATCGCAACTCTTTGGAATGAAGCAAAAGTTAAAAGTTTAATCCTCACAGTGACTCACACCTTGTAACGATTTATTAATAATCTAGTCTTTATCTAGTAACTTATAAGTTAAAAATCATATCACAGTTAAAAGTTATTTGTTTTTGTTTTGTCTTGTCCGACTTTTTCGAATGTTGACACTTTCATGTCACTGTCTAATAGAGATGAGTAAGGGATGGCGATCTGTTATCAATTAATCGACGAATCGATTTAAAGGCAAAAAATAAATAAACAATTTTTTAATCGATATCCAGTACTGAATCGATCCAGCGTATCGATATTTCGCCCTAGAATATCGAGATTCGATTTTTCTGTTTTGATATGAACCAATATATTATTTAAAAATAGTCGAATGTATTACATATTACACACATATTTGAATTCAACGTTAACAAAATAAATTTCTTTCCCTTTTACCTGATACTTTAATTTAGTTGTAAAAACAATCCCAATCAGCCAAAGATGTGAAAAGATACACTATTATTACGATTTTTCTTTTTACTTTCCATAACTGGATTCACACTTGCATTAAAAATACCAACGCGAATAGTTAGAATGTACGTTATTTTCAAAGAAAAGCATATTCACAAATTTCCTTGAAGATCAAATCAACAACAAACTCAGTGGTAATAATATTTACGGGCAATCTGAAGTGACACCTATTAATAAAGAATGCATGGCTAAAATGCCTAGTATCTTTACTTCTCGATTATCAGTAGTGAGTAAACTAACAACCTATTCATAAATGTGTGTACTCTTGTGACAGCACTAGTGGTCACAAAACCGTATATTGTTCTAACATCATGCAACATAAAATAATGTAATGAAATCTAATTTCTTTCCATTTTGTTCTCACATTCCAGTGCTCCAAGTACATTAGAAAGATGAAATTGCGAAAATCGTTTCATTGTTTATTTTGTTGGTAAATAAAAACGATTAAATACTTGAAACAAAATATTTCAAAGCTTGAGCCCGTCAAAGATTTAAAAGATGGCGTGACATGCACGGACTTCTCATTCTGTCTATGCAAAAATTATTTGTTTGTTTTTAAATTGATCACGAAAAAACAACATGCTCGTATTCAATAAGCTCCCCCAAGCAGTAAATCACGGCATAATGGGGTCCCGAATCCAATTTCGATGATTATTGAAAGAAACATAGAGTATCAATACCATTACATAGATGGCGCTGTTTGATTTTTCTACTCTTTTCATGTAACTTACATTAAACAACATAGTGCAATAGTTATAAATTGCAATTAATGCAACAATTAATTATAAAACTTAGGTACTTCCAAATCCAATACATACTTCGGCTGCCACAAATGTATGCCAATGCACAGATAGTTGAACGCAGATCAAAGTAACATACCTTTAAGCCTGTACTCCCGGAAAGGTCAGGCAGCAGTGCCAACCATGCACATGTCCAGACTCCTAGGTGCTATCAGAAAATATTAAATTGATTGATCACCGCAGCGGCATGTATAAAACCACTAAATTTCCTCTTTCATAGCGCTGTAGACTGCAGGTTGTATGTTGCCTCTTGAAATGGAACCTGAACTCCACACTTATCTTGTAGCACTACACTGCCGGTCACAACAGGTCTTGTGGTATCCACAGCCATGTTGAAGGGCTCAGACGTCCGTGCTATTTGTTGCATATTGTGTGAATGGCTGAAAAATTCATGTCTATGAGCAAGATTTCCACAAGCATAAAGTTTTATTGAATCAAGTTGTAGCTTAGGATGTTTGCTCTCTTGCACTGTATTTGCACAAGTGGTCTTAATCTCTTGCGAATTCCGCTGAGAGTATGAATCTGGCTGAGTTTCATTTAGCATCATAACGAAAATAACAATTTATTTTAAATTTTAGCCACTATAAACCAAGAAAAACAATATTGTGGCTAAACTTCATAAGGCATTAGATTGGTACTTATTATTGTCGGAATACTTCCCTGAACATCACCACCACAGTTGCGTTTCCCAAGTATCTAGTCAGGATTGGGAGTCGATGTCATCATTAACTTCATCATTATCTGCAACCCGACTTCGCATATTGTCTAGGATAGGCCACACTATACGGTTGAACTCGGGCAACATGATATTCCTGTCTCTAGTAGCCGGCAAGTTGCAAAACATCTCCATTAGGTAGGTACTTCCATGCTAAATTTCGAGCACCAAAGAGAGCGCGCCAGCCATTAGGTACTCGTCTCATTTGGTCCATCATCGCCTTGTGCTTGCATTGGTTATACTTCTGATGTCGGAGATAGGAGGGCTATCTTCAATAATACCCTCGGTCTGTGGGCATATCGTGGGTATGCAATGCACAAAGCAGGTAACTTAGGCCGTTTTAGAGATAGTTCTTGTTCCAATTTTATCAAAGCAGCGGATTCGGCCACCAATCGTTTCGCTTTTTCCCAACTAAAACACACTTGTTCAAGTTCACACACGCCACTTTAGGCTACTTCTCAACTCTTTTTCTCTCAACTCCTTTTTAACTCCCAAAACGCGCGTCCGCGCGTATCTTTTCTAACTTCACGACCCAATATGGCGGGAGAACCCACTCAGAGTGCCTCTATGACACTCCTGCTTTTTATTGGCTAAGAGAATCTCTTCCGGCAAATTACTGCTTGTATTATCCAATCCAAATCGAGTATTTTGACATAAGAAAAATAAAGTGTTGTCAATCGAATAAAATCGAACTGAGAACTGATCAGAAGCTAAATGTTGCCAATTAAATAAACCTGAAGTAATAAGTTTACAAGGGATATTTATTACTAATCATTTACCTTCCTCCGATATATATATATCGAGAAACATGAATCACTGCAATCAATCATGATTACTGCTGCGCTGCGTGTCGCAGGTTCGATTCCCGCACGGGTCAAATATTTGTATGACCTACAGATAGTTGTTCCGGCTCTGGGTGTTGTGTATGTGAGTTTATATGTTTGTAAACGCACCCAAGATACAGGAAGAAATTCCTAGTGTGGGGCAACGTTTTTTTAAAAAGAGAAGAGAGAGAGAATTATAATGTAAAGGAAATATTTTCCCAAAGAACAGTCCTGAAAGAAATCCGTGAGGTATTGTCTGTTTTACTTAACATAACAAAAATGTCAAGATATTAAAACTCCCCACTCCTTTTTAACCTATCAAAAGTTTTAATAACAGAAATATTTCGACCTTCAAAAGCCTTTCTCATTTTTACCCTTAGAAAACCTCTGACTTTACAACAACAATCCAATGAAAGCTTTTCAACATAAAAGCGTACTGTAGGTTAAATGAGACGAAATAAAGTTTTGTAGAGAAAATTTGCACATTATAATCACTCGGACCAAAACACAGAAAATACTTAAAAGTTGAGATAAGTCAAATATGACGACTAGACATTGCAAAATCGTAAGATTTGCGAGCGTGATGCGAGTCAGACTCCCTGGCCCTACCCTGGCGCGGGCGCTTGGGTGCGCATACTCATCATAAAAAACTAATTTACCTACAGTACTATAATAACGTTCTTCAAGTCATTCAGTATTTTCCGAACAAAACTTTGACCTTACGCCGCCGGCGATGGGACGTCTTTACTCTGTGTAAATGCAGTGTGGCCAACTCAAGTGTAGGTATACAGATTTTTATGTTAAGATGTTTTTATCAGAAAGGCCAGGTACATGGTAATCATAACGGGCGTGCTATTACTAGATGTATAAACGTTATCGAAGCAAAAGGAGTATGTCAGAATCGTAGCAGGTGGCATTATGTACTTTTTAACTCGCATGGGAAAAAGGCGTGAGTTTATGTAAGTACATTATGTGATTGACGTTCCAAATATTTTCAACGCCTTCAAACTTTCAATCATGTGGTTTTGCAGCCACTTACGAGAACCCTCGTCCTTCCGGTCGCAGTCTCAAGGGATGACTGCTTGGCTGTCAGTTCTTTACAAGCTCGAAAAGCACTTTATAAAGGATATAACATTACTTCACACCCGTATTCCCCGAAGTAGATCCGATTAAGTGGGTACAAATCCAGCGGACACCGAAAATTTTGCAACATGAAAACTCAATCTGCTACCTGGGCTAGATAGCGTAACGTAGAACAAACCCATTGTTATCTTAATAGCACGCTAGCTATCGATGACTCTATTTTATAAGCTTTCCACTTACTTTTATCGTTTATATATGTGTCCGTTTATACATTAGTAATCCATTTTTCAAGCACTTTCTGGCATCCGAATAAACTTAGACTTAGGATACTTCGACTCTGAAGACAATAATAATATTATGGTAATATGGAGTTATTCTAATTATGCAGTTGGAAGGTGGTGGCCACAGGAACTCTTCACCCAAACAAGATAGCACAATATACTACAAGGAATATTAACTTATGGCCCACTTGCACAAAGAATTTAACTCAGAGTTAGTTTCTAAAACGATGTTAAACTGACAAACTGTCACCCCCGAGTAACCCTATTACACTCATCTGGCTTAATTTGTTGGGTGAACAACATAGGTACCTCTGCCTAATCCTTCGGGGAACACAGGCGTGATAATTATTAATACACAAATCACATTAAGTTCCTTTAGCAAAAATCCTTCATCTCAAACGAACATGGCCGCCGCCGCGCCGATCCATCTCCACTGGAATGAAACCGAACGCGCAATGCGACCAGATAACCTATTGACATGCAGACTCCGATTGGTCTATTGTGGATCTGATGGCGTCTGACTCACGCGGTGAATTGGGATCTGATTGCAGAATTACAGGATTTTTGAGGGAAAGGGATTGAAATCCGGCGTCCGGTTCCTTTTAAGTTTACCAAGTACCTACGTAGGAGATAACTGTTTTATTAAGTTTTACATAAGTGTTTCCTTAAAGCGATATATCTTTTTTATTATAAAGGTATAATAAGTGGGCGTGGTCGCTTACAATAGGCCTTATCAGAATTCTTACAGACACTCAAAGAGCAATGGAGAGGGCTATGCTTGGACATTCCTTGCGTGATCGAATCAGAAATGTAGAGATCCGCAAGAGAACCAGGGTTACCGACTTAGCCCGAAAAATAATAATAATAATAATAATAATAATATAATAATTTGCATAGACACAACCTTGTAGCCAGGATTATCCATCAGCAACTTGCTCTGAAATACAATCTTGTTGAATCGGAAGTGCCTTACTATAAGTATGAGCCCGACCCAGTTCTCGAAAATGGCAATGTCACGTTGTATTGGGATCGGTCTATCATCACTGACAGGACTATTGTTGCCAATAAGCCTGACATAGTGGTGATAGACCGACTAGAGCGTCGCGCAATGATTGTTGATATAGCGGTTCCCCATGACGAGAACCTCGTGAAGGCTGAGAGAGATAAGAAAAGCAAATATCTTGATCTGGCTCGCGAGGTTGTCGACATGTGGGATGTGAATACAGCAGTCATTGTGCCGATAGTCGTTACGGCCAATGGCATAATAGCCAAGAGCCTCGACGAACATCTGAGGAGGCTCTCGTTGGGCAGTTGGATCAAGGGCTTGATCCAGAAAGCGGTACTCCTGGACACGGCGCGTATCGTTAGGAGGTTCCTCTCTCAGGAGCCCTGACCACCGGTAGCTTGGACCCTGTTCCCGATACCGGTGGGCTACTATTTTTGTATTTTTAAATGTTTTTTTATTTAATTTTTTATAGAATAATATTTAAAAATGTAAAGATATGTAAATAAAATAAATAAATGGAATAATAATAATAAGTTTATTGTTCTTCTCTCACATAGAATTTTACAGACAATATAAAAAAAACAAACAAAACATTAGCGAAAACTCTTGTGATCTATGTGAGAGACTGGTTTCTGTACTAGGAGACCTGTATGACAGATTACCAGCCTCTCCAGACTCCGGACAATAGATGACAGTTGTATACAACATCAGTAAGAAGTAATAGTTAAGAGGGATTAAGCTAGGTGAGTGAGGTTGTTGCTGTTATGGTGGTACAAAGTGGGTGAGAGGAACTAAATTGAGTGAGTGTGTAATTGAGTATGTGTGCGTGAGTATGTGTGCGCGAGTGTGAGTGCGAGTGTGTGGGAACGTGTATGCGTCTGAGTGAGTGTGTGTGGGACAGAGTGGGTGTGTGTGTGAGTGCGTGTGTGTGGGGTGAAAGAGGTGACAGCATACGCAGTTGGTTAGGATGGTACAATAAGCAGACTTTCAGTGTCATCGTAATTGAGCGACTTAAGCCAGGCAGTAATAACCCTCTTACAATTGGCTCTTGTAAGAGGGTAAACTGTTAGCTTCTTATTTATTTTATTATAAAGATGTCCACCAAGAAATTCAAAGAATTTGCGTGAGAAGGCAGTGTTACGATTAGTGAGTGTTGGGCAAACCCTGTATTTGACTCTCTTGTTTGCATTAAGTAGTGGATCATAGCCAATTAAAGAATGTTGTTTTAGAGCTGAGCACAGAATAAACAGTTGTCTTACTGTCAGCACATCAGAGAGCAAGTACAAATCTTTGGTAGGAAAGAAGAAAGGTAACGACAGGCTTACTTTTAGTACCGCTCTTTGAGCTCTTTCCAGTTTTATTAAGTTGGTTTTACAAGTGCCACCCCATAAAGTAATGCAATAAGTGAGAATGGATTGGCACAGGGCCATGTAAACCATTTTAATTACATTTTTATCTGCAATACGACTTAAATTTTTAAAAATGAAAATTAGTTTTCGAGTTCTGGAAGATAGTAGGTCCAGGTGGAGTTTGAAGCTGAGAGAACTATCAATCATGACTCCCAGGTACTTTATACTAGATGCTATTTCTAATCGACTGCAGGAACAAGAGTGGAAAGATGAACAGTAATGGGCTTTGATGTTAAAATTTTCGTGAACTGAGGATGAGATGTTTTTAATAGAGAATGGTACAACTTTGGTTTTGCTGACATTGAGAGTGAGGCCATTGTTAATGAGCCAAGAAGTTACAGTATTGGACCCAGATTGAGCGAGGCTGTAAACCTCATCCCAACTGTCACCATGGAAGATCAACGCAGTGTCATCCGCAAATGTGACAATTTTGCCATTTTTTAGTAGCAGATCACACAGGTCATTGATGAAGGTGAGGAAAAGCGTGGGCCCAACCACACTACCCTGAGGAACGCCGTAGCAAATAGGTAAGTCATCACTAGTGAATTCTCCAATTCTAACTCTCTGTTGCCTGTCAGCAAGGTAATCCCCAAGTAGTTTGAGCTGTGTATCACGAATCCCCATACTTTGTAGCTTAGTAAGTAGGAGTGGAACAGAGACTGTGTCAAAAGCTTTAGCTAAATCCAAGAATATCGCTATCACTTTCTTTTTGTGGTCTAGTTTATCAACAACATGATCGATCAACTCGTGAACCGCATCATTGGTCGAGATTCCAGCTCTAAAACCAAACTGAGATTTTGACAACAAGGATTTCGTCTCAAGATAGTTAATTAGACGCTTGTTAATAAGTTTTTCAGCTAGTTTTGACAGAGTAGAAAGTATAGAGATGGGTCGGTAGTTGTTGACACAGTCTCTGGCACCACTCTTGTAGATTGGGATTACTTCAGCAAATTTAAATTCCCTGGGAAAAGCACCACTGTGGAACATTAAGTTGAAGATGTACGTTAAGGGCGGGACTAGGACAGTGTGGTATCTTTTAAGAAAAGCTCCTGAGATATTGTCTCGTCCAACTGAATTAACTTTTTTTAGATTTAGGATACACTGACGAACCTCATCTTCATCAGTGGGAAGCAAAACGAAAGAGGAAGGACAAGACTTAGCGTGAGGCGTGTAGATAGATGGATTTCCGTCGTGAATGTTTTCAGCAAGGTTTTTGCCAATAGACACGAAAAAATTGTTTATTGCATTGACAGAGGTGGAAGGGTTTGGGGTGGATATAAGATCCATTGCTGGGTTTGATTTTTTGTTGGAGTGTGTTATTTGTTTTACAGCGTCCCAAAGTTTTTTATTGTTAGTTTTAGCTGCTTTATCTAATAGGTTTTTTTCATAGTCCGTTTTTAGTTTTTTTAGTAGCCAGTTGCAAAAGTTTCTATACCTTTTATAGGTGATCTTGCTGATTTCATCACTGGGATTTTTTTTTGATTTTATGTGGAGTTTATCTCGATTTTTCATACATCTCAACAGACCACTTGTTATCCAGGGCTTTATAATCCTGTTGCGATTAGAAATAGAGACGGTTCGTGTGTTAGCAAGGATTATAGTGTTTAGGTCATTGACTAACAATGTAGTAGCCACATTTACATCAGTTATTTCGTAGATGGAGTTGAGGCATATATTTTGCATATCGTTGTCAAGGCCTATGTAGTTAACTTTCCTAATGGAAGATGTTATCTTTGGATGGTGGTGGTTCTCAAGCACAAGTATCACACTGTCATGGTCGGTAATAGACGTCTCCGCGACATAGCAAAAGGCAGGGAGACTACTTTTTAGCATGACGTGATCTAAACAGGTTTTACTATGTGTTGGTAACTGGTGGGCAGGTAAGAGACCCATGGAAGCTAGTAGATTTAGGTAGGATGATGAGTTAGCATCGTTGGTGTTGAGAGTTATGTCCACGTTAATATCTCCAATGAGTATGATATTAAGGAAATTTAAGCTACTTAAAAGGTTACTGAGAGATTCAAGAAATGGGTTAATGTTTTTATTACCAGGAGGTCTGTATATTGCAACGACGAGGGTATTGCTGTCTAGTTGTATTGTAATACAATTGGCATCAAGAATGGTTGGTTCCGATATTATTGGACTTAAATTATCTTTGAAGTACACGATGACTCCTTCATTTTGGGTGATGTTATTTTCAGTTTTAGCAAAGTCAAAGCCTTCTATTGCAGGAATGTTGTGGGAGTGGCGTAGCCAACACTCCGTGAGTATGATAAGATCCCACTCAGTATTTGATCTTTTAAGAAGGGTTAACAGGCTAGGATAGTTACGATTAACACTACGGATGTTCTGATGTATTATTTTCAGGCTAGAGTGTGGCCTTTTAATTAGATTAGGACACTCTTCTATTTCGCAAGTGGATGAATCAGCTATAACAAAATCATCAAGATCACAATTAATTTGGTTTATGTTATCGAATTTTGATAATTTAAGTAAGTAGGTGAATTCGAGCATGTCAATAGACTTTAATTATGTGAAAAATAAGCGTGATTTAAAAGTGCGTTAGCGTGCGAGATATGAAAAGATGTGACGATTACTAGCTCATAAGTAGATTGAAAATTATTCATGCAAATGCAATATAATGATGAATATGCATATAATGTATTGTAGTTATATGTAACAGATGGATAACAAGTAATAATTGTAAATAATGGTGTCGTAGCACTGTGGAAAAATGGAGAGGTGTGTATTATATGGATATGTTGTTGCGTTGCGTTTGTATAGTTCACCCTATGTATGTGTGAAATAAGTGTAGGAAAGTTAAAAATGTTAGATGGTTGTGTTATCATTATTAGTGTGTTGAGTGTTTCATTGTGGAGTATTGTGTAATAGCTTATAGTGTAAAACTTAAAAATATAAAAGGATATAACATAAAAAGTACAAAGTAAACATAGTAATTTGACGTAGAATAGTCACTTAATTGCAATCTTTTCCAGATCTAGTTCGCAGTCCACACGCAGCGCTGGTGAATCATGGGTTTTTTTGATAAAAATCTTTCCATAAGAAGTCCATGTACTATGGAATTTGTGTTCCATAACAAACAGTCTGGCCAGGTATGCTAGTCGTCTCCCCAAGCTTGTCAGTGACTCATCGACAAAGACCGGTTTAGTAGGGCCAGGTAGCTGCAGGTGGGATGTATTTAACTTGCTGTCTTTGTGTATTTTATTGAAGTTCCTGCACTGTTTTAGTTGCCAAACTTAAGTGGCAGTGGGCAGGCACATTACTCGCAGAATGGATGGCCGATGGGGCAGAAAGGTTCTGGAGTGGCGACCGCGAACCGGAAGACGTTGCGTTGGAAGGCCTCCCACCAGGTGGACCAATAACCTGGTGAAGATTGCGGGGATCCGCTGGTTACGAGACGCACGGGACCTGTCAGTTTGACGACGCTTGGGGGAGGTTGATATGATGATGATGATGAATAAGTGGGCAATTATATGACTATGATTTGTGTCTGTGGATACCTAAAATAAAGAAAACACTTCCGAAAATATAGCTGATTTATTTATTTAAAAACACATTTACATTTTCTAGGTACTCTAAATCTACAAAGGTATTCTAGCTCTCATAAATTAGGTGCTGAAACCTGTGTAATTAGTAACAAGAATGTATTAGGTACACTCATTTGTCGTGATATCGGCAATTAACACTGTAACCCATCAATTAAAACACAAGTTTCATAAATTAAGATTTTCCTTTTCTAATTTTAGGTATGACCCATCCTGAATTAACAACGAAGAAGAATTAACGAAATTCATTAAATTAGACTTCACTTTAAAGGGCCCTTTATAATAAAAAGGTCAAGCAGTCAGAATCAATTAGCTGTATGTAATCGTTGCTTAGGATCAAATTATTTGGTTATTTGGCGAAGAGATGTCGTGAATAATTGTTTTAATAAGAAAAGGTCGTGCTTTTCCTGTAATGGTGAAGAGTGGTGTTTTTCTTTTGAATTTCACGTTTTAAGGTAGGCGGTGCATTGAAAGTGTGAGTGTGTGTCTATTTTTTCTCATACAACAGTATGAGAAAAAATACGAGAATTCGTATAACCAGAAACAATGTATAGTAAATACCTGTAATCCAATAAATGACTTTACATAAGGAAAAGTGTGGCAAGCTTGAGAAAAATAAAAAGTGTTTAATGTTTTCTTTCTTGAATCTAAATTTTCGGATTACAAAAATTGTGATCCTTTGCTATCTCAAAACGCAGGTTTATGATTTCTGGCCATTAAGTTGCAAGTTTCCTTGCTATTCGCGTTAACAAAATTGGGCGTATCTTACGCCCAAAGGTGCAGGGTAATAGTATGATTCACTCTAATACAAAGTACACAATTTTATACTACCTACCTTACCCAAACAACTAAAACTCGGCATTTTGGTAAAACTTGAACATGGAAGCCAAGTTCGATGATGAATATCGAATATAAAATATCAGGATACCAAAGAGTATTGGAATCTAAGCCAATCCAATTTTTTTACGGAAAACATTGTCTCTTCTCTCTGTTCTTCAACTCTTCCATTGTTCACCCTTCGAAGCCTCACACAGATTAATTACGTGAAAATGGGCAACAGTTATAAGTAAGCTTTTTCTTTGCAAAGGAAGAGAATAAATTTAATCTGGTATCAAAATCGCTTCGGTTAACAATACACTTTGTGTTTTATTGCTTTGACATAAATCAGAAATATTTTTTTCCACTGTAAGGGTGACCGATATTGCGGGCTAGTCCATGATTTAAAACAAAACCGGCCAAGTGCGTGTCGGGCCACACGCAGTAATAGGGTTCCGAAGTTGCATAATAATGCGGATTAAAAATTGGGTTTTGTTGTTGTTACATGAACATTAGAACGGTTTCAGCGGCTCACAAAGTCTAAAAACGGGCCCACATAGGATTTTTTAATCTATATTCTCGCGTTTGACCACTATCTCGCCTGATGGTAAGCGATGATGTGGTCTACGGTGAAGCACGCTTGCCTAGATGTAATCTATTCACTCTTGACTTAAACTAAATAAGGACTAACTGGTAACTGAAGAAGGAGTTATAAAATCCAACTTTGCAACTGAAGTTAGAAAAATATTATCTATTTGAGTACCACCGCGGGTGCGAATTGCGAAAGGAGCCGATACGAGCGCGTGTTAGAGCCACGGAGAATGGTATAGTTCGTTCCTGGATCCTTGCGTGCACGCTCCTTGTTTATTTCTCTTTCGGAATTAGAAAAAAATCTTATGTATTCACCTCTAATCTCCTCTAATACCGCAGATTAGAGGTGAATCCTCTAATCTGCGGTATTCACTATTTCATTCTGGAAAGTTTTACGCTACTCAATTAGTGATGAAGTCGGGTCGAATATGTACTTTATAGAAGGATATCGACAAAAGAAAATAAGTAATTTGCTTGGAAATCGAATCTAATTTGACTTTAAATCAAATCAAATAATTTATTTGCGAAATATGGGTAGTTTTCAGGGTGACATTTTTATATAAGTTCTTTAGACCATATCCTATCATGACAGGTGTGCAAAATATTATAATAAAATTAATAAAAATTACAATATCAATTAACAATTTCATCATCAATATATACATTACATAATCATATTATTGAAACAATTAATCAACTTAATTATTACATTATTTTCTCGTTTAAATAATCATTCACAGAATAATAAGCCTTTTGAATTAAGTACTTTTTCAATTGGTTTTTAAATAAATTGAAATTTATTTATGTACTTAGGTAGTTTATTATATATTCTAGGGCCCATACAAAATGCACTCTTATCAAACATAGCCGTTCTATGTCTTATTCCACTGAGTGTACTGGCAAGTCTTGCACTTTTTAAGGTTTCATAATTACTTAGGTTTGTTCTTATGTCCAATGCTAGTTCATAAATGTACATTGATGGGAAAGTTAATATTTTTAAATTAATAAAGTGCGGTTTACATGTTTCAGTCGATTTTAATGCACACATCGCTCGGATACATTTCTTTTGAGCTTTAAAGATGGTTTCTCTCTCAGTGGCATTTCCCCAGAACATTATACCATACCCGAGTGTCGTTACTTTTACGTTTTAATTACAAAACGTCGAAAATACTTCTGCACTAACACAAAATAGACTCCACCGCGCGCATGCGCCGTACGGACTACGTTCTGGTACTGCCAACGACTCCGGCCACTCCAATGCGTTATTCGAGCTTAAACATTATTAATTTAGAAATTATTATTATTTAGGATGTTATGATTTTATTTTTGTATATTTTTACATGGTTCATAAGCATATATTTACTATCTGTTTTACACAGCTAACAACGTTATTTAAGTAATTTTTCATTGGCATTTGTACAAAAATTTTACTGTGCCATGTACATTTTATAAGTTGGTCGACTATTACTCGTAAACTCGTAAAGCATGTTATGATTTCATTTTTGTATATTTTTACATGGTTCGTAAGCATTATATTTACTCTGTTTGATACAGCTATCAACTTTATTTAAGTAATTTTTCAATGACATTTGTACAATTTTTTTTCTGTTCCAAGTACATTTTATAAGTTGGTCGACTATTACTCGTAAACTTGTAAAGCCTATCCAAGGATACCCCACACTATGGGATGGATGAGAAAAAAAAAATACATCCCCACTTTACGTCTATGGGAGGCACCCGAAAATAATTTTTTTTTCTTGATTTTATGTTACCACTTTGTCGGAATTATTAATATGTATATACATGCCAAATTATAGCTTTCTAGTACTTATATTCTCTGAGCTAAGCTGCGGACGGACAGACGGACAGAGCGAAACTGTAAGGGTTCCTTGTTGACTTCGGAACCCTAAAAATGAAGTCTTTCTAGACGTGCCTCTTGAATAAAGTAGTTTTTTATTTCACCCCATTTTCATAAAATTGATGAAAAAATGGGATGAAGTGCGTTAACATAGAGAATAAATTCAAGTATTTTTCATTTAAAATTTCAAGTGTGTTGTCTATGGTACTTAATTATACGTGACGAGACAGCAGACGTATTACTTATAAAGAGTATTTTCTGTATTTTTCTTTAAAAATAAAATCATAAGATAGGGTAAAAGTTTCGTTGTTAAATAATGTGTTAAGTTTCTCGTTGTTTTTTCGTTTTGTTATATTTCTTTGTAAAAAATAATATTTATAAGACTTGATGAATGTGAGGTAGTTTTTTTTTTTTTTAAAGTAAAGCATGCAATCCCTCATCGACTCTCTAGCGACATTGATGCAATGTGGTAATTGCCACAACTAGTCTCGGATCATCTAAGAAGAGTTGGGAAGTACTTGGTCGCACCTGCCTTCTTATATTGATCTGTAACAGATGACACGGTCAGCTTTACTAGATCAAGTTTTTGTTGTTTTCTTTTATTGCGACTTATATTGCTGTAACTTGCATTCCCTGAAGAGATCGCAAATCGCAAACGGGTCATAAATTAAAGGTCACAGATAAACATTGAGTGGTTTGTCTTTCGCTCTTTGTTTCTTGGTGACGGTTGAAGTTAGAAAATTACATTTTCCATGCTTTTTGGATAAGACAAAAAAAAAATTCACACCGACTTCCGGCAAGAAAATAATTTTTCACTTAGTATTGTTTTGTTTTCGACGGCGGTTTATATTTTTTGTTTTCTCTTTTTAGTTGTGGTAGGTATCTGCCTTATAATACCAAGAAAATAAGAATTATTAAGGATAACTTAAAAACTACTCGTCAGATCTTGATCAAATTTAATTGGGACCACATGAAAAACACCAGCTTTTTAAATAATAATAACCGGCCAAGTGCGAGTCTGACACAGAGAGTGCCGTAGCTATATTCATCAAAATAAATAGGTAACATTTCTAACGTACATAAACAATTGAACCGAAAATTGCTTTAAACGACAACATTAACTTTGCCGTATGAAAACTGTTGTCCCCATAAATCAATATACGTAATTTTTCCTTCACCGAGTACATTTTATAATTTGGTCGACTATTACTCGTTAACTTATAAAGCCTACTTAGCTGTGATAGTTTTCCTTTTAATTTCGTTATATATACTGCCGCCGTTAATTTTTTCATATATTCAAATGCAACCATTTAGCTGGCAGGGAACACTTGACTCTACCAATAATTAGCTATTTAAAGCTTAATTTTACGCAAACGGCTAACTGAATCGAAAAATGATTTTCACAGACCAGTAATATTTTTGAATGGCCTATCTAACGATTTAACGATACCCCACACCATGGGAAAGACGAGAAAAAATAAAATGCATCACTACATATCCACTTTACGTGTACAGTATACCGTACCGGACAGAACGGGTTCAAAAAATCCTGTACATGTAAAGTCGGGATATTTTTTTTTGAACCCGTTCTGGGCTACCTAGAAAAAATTTTTTTAGTGTAGCTACTAAAAAGTTATATTTCATTGTTTTATTTTACCACTTTGTCGCTGTGATTAATTTGTGTATCCATGTCAAATTATAGCTTTCTAGTACTAAGAGTCTCTGAGCTAAGCTGTGGACGGACGTACAGTAGGACGGACAGATGGGAATGGCTAAACTATAAGGGCTCCTTGTTGACTACGCAACCCTAAAAAAAAAAAAACTAAATCGGTTCGTCAACATATAAAAACATACAGTCGAATTGAGAACCGCCTTCTTTTTGAAGTCGGTTGAATAGGTAGATTATTCTTTTACGGTCTTGATGAAATCATGAAATAAATTTCCTTGTCACGTGCACCAGAGTCCGTAGAATCTTTTACACATAATCTAATCGAATCTTTTTGACATAGAATAATGTGTCTGCTTACATATATAATGGTAAACGGGATATGTGACACCACCTCATAATAAAAAAAATCTAGCATGAAAAACCAAGTCCTTATTTCTGACCATTTTCTTGGTGGCACAATTTTCATAAATTAGGCTCATAAAGTGAGCACTTTATTACCGACATCAAGTGACCCTAGATTTACTGCGATTCATTTTGTTGACCTTTCCATGTATGACTCTGCTATTTATCTGCGTGGTAAGTATTTTTGACTTATTTATGATAGTGGATAGATAGAAAATGACTCCGATGAATAATTAAGGAAATGACATTAGTCGATTTACTTCACAAGTCACATAAATGGTTTGAACATTTGTGATACATTTCAAGTAGCTTCGCATTTTGTGTGATATCTCGGAAGGAATTTGAAATTCATCCCCGCAAAAGATTAAATAGAAGGTTTATAAGTTAACATGAAAGTTCGTAATTTTTACCAATGGCCATCCTATCGGTTTGTCTATAAATAACTTCTTTGTGTCTCACAAAACCTCTTAAACTATCTACTGTTTCAAGTAGCTACAATCTAGAATCCTTTGTTCGCATTGAATACCTACCCACTACTGAAAGTGCTCACCCCGTAAACGACCAAGTGGTTGAAGATAAGTAGTGATGTAGCGAGCTAGACGGTCAGGGTTGCCAGTGTTAAGTTTGCTTACAGCTGCGATGTAATTTATTAAGTGGCTGGCTTGGAAATGTTTTTCAATCTTGCATCTGTGCGGATGGTAGGTTCAATAAATCTTCAGTCTTTGTTTGTAAAAAAGTAAACTGTGATCGATCTCGAGTAGGACAGTGAAATTGAGTTTTTTCTATCAGAGATTTCTTTAGTGGTAGCCGGGAGCCTGACTTTGTTGTTGCCACGCGGGCGAAAACCATACAAAAAATACTACTATTACTCCCACACAGAGATCAACAAATTCTACTACGCAGCAAATCAGATCTCAACACCTCAAAATCCCTACCATGTCCCTCCCTGCCCTGTAATTCTGCCGGCGCCAACGTGACAGCTCTACAAAGCAGGGGCGGCACTGAATCTTTCAACACAACCGCGGACTTTGATTTGAATTTCAAATAGACCTGCGGCCATTAATCGTCCTGACGTTTTCTTAGCCCGCGACTAAATATTTGGATTAACTTGGTAATTTTGATTAACTCTTTCAAAACTGTTTATTTCAACCAGTAGGTGTTTTTTTAACCTTTCAAAGTTTTTACATTTGATTATGTAGTAGATTGTGTAGTATTTGGAGAGCAGTGGTGGCCCAGTGGTATCGGCCGCGACTTACAAGTTGTGGGTCGTGGGTTCGAACCCAGGTAGCCACTTTCATCATCATCATATCAGCCGAAAGACGTCCACTGCTGGACATAGGCCTCCCCCAAGCGTCGCCACATTGACCGGTCTTGTACGTCTCGCAACCAGCGGATCCCCGCAACCTTCACCAGGTCATCGGTCCACCTAGTGGGAGGCCTTCCAACGCAACGTCTTCCGGTTCGCGGTCGCCACTCCAGAACCTTTTGCCCCATCAGCCATCCGTTCTGCGAGCAATGTGCCCTGCCCACTGCCATTTGAGTTTGACAATTCTTCGGGCTATGTCGGTAACCCTGGTTCTCTGCGGATCTCTACATTTCTGATTCGATCACGCAAGGAAACTCCGAGCATAGCCCTCTCCATTGCCCTTTGAGTGACTGTAAGCTTTCTGATGAGGCCCATTGTAAGCGACCACGTCTCAGAGCCATATGTTATCACTGGCAACACACACTGGTCATAGACTTTCGTCTTGAGACACTGTGGTAAGTTGGACGAGAAGATACCGCGCAACTCGCCGAACGCTGCCCAGCCGAGCCACTAGTCGTAGCCACTTTACTTTGTGTAAATTATTTCATCACCACTGCTCTCAAACCGGTGAAGGAAAACATCGTGAGGAAACCGGCATGTGTTAGAATCAAAAATTCGAAGACATGTCACATGTCTTCAAATTTGTCCACCAACCCGCATTGGGCCCGCGTGGTGGATTTCGGCCCATTCCCTCTCACAGAGAGGAGGCCTGTGTCCCAGCAGTGGGAACAATTAATAGGCTGATGACGTGATGGTTTTATTTACTATCTACGAATTTTCAGTTGTAGGCGTACTTTGATGTTTTTTTTTTTGTTAGTTTGTACAAAAAAATGCCCAATTACGAGCTGGAGCGAAGCTCCAAACGCATGCGGAAAGTTTGCACTACTGTAAGCTCAGAAGATGACGACTGTTGCAAAAATATAAACTAGGTATCTATTTAAACTAGTTTTTGGCACTAGGATCAACGTGTTCAAAAATACCTTCGGGTTCTCAAAACACTGAGAACGTAGACAAAGTGACATTCTATCAGTGATAACGATTCTTAGAAGTCTAAAGTGTTTAGGATAGAACTCGTCACATTTCAGTAGCGCAACTCATACACTTTGCACTTTTGACAGTAGTTATTGCTGATTGAATATCACTTTTTGTAGGCGTCTGTATTGGATCTATGTTTCCCTTGGCAATTGCACATCACAACGACCGGATTTCCGCAAACTACTGCGGCCTGAAATAACCCACATTTTGGGCCAAACCAAGCTGCGTCTTTTAGGTCGACCTACGAAGAAATGTCATCCGCCCATTACCTCTTAATTTACAATTAATTTCCTTGTCAAACAGCATAAAAAACCCGTAGAAATCTATGTCAATATTTAGCTTTAAAACACCACAACTCAAACACCCGACTAATCAGTCAGTGCGCGCCTTTCCTTATGCATAAAGTAGAAGTTAAAACTATGTCAACTCTGCTACCAATTAAGACAACAAATAGAGTGCCCAGATATAAGCTAGTTTTCAAAATGGCGTCGTCACGGCGTAACTAAAGCTGGTAAAAAGACTAGGTGAATAGATTAAGAGACGTTTGTATTTCATTAAAAGGGATTTTTTTTCATCTTGTTTTGTTAGAGAAAACATCTTTCGAGTCTAATAAGAATTATAATTGAAACTAGGTCACACCACAATTAATTAGTTTCAAACCAAAAATTTTCTCTAATACCTACATTATTAATACCTTACGTAGCTGATAGCTATCACCAGCAGACATCCATCAGTTGATGTAAATCTTGTAACTGAATTAAAATTTATGAGACCACAAAGTTTCAAGCTAGACTATAAGTAAGGGCTCATTTACACGAAGAGATTTTTAGTCACCTTCACTATAAAAAGTAGATTAAAAACCCAAGGGCAAAAAATAATGAATTTTATTATTTGTTGTTACAAATTAAAAAAAACCTTGCACATGGAATATAGACAAAAAAAAGTAATGGTTCGAATATACGCGGCGATATTATACAAAAACCCAGCGCTGGTATTCTGATAGACCACTGTGATACCACCGGACACACTAACGACTAAATAAAATAGCTACTTATAACAGTTTATGAATGTAAAACACAAATAAGTCAGACTAACAGATGGCTAGGTCCTTCCTTAATAAACCCTAAAGTATGACTCATGCCAGAATCGGGGTAATAACATATTTTCCTTGTTTTCGGAATAGATATCGAGACAATAACTGATGAGTCTTGTTGAACAAGAGTAAAAACATGAATGCGATTCTTTTCTGGCGATCTTGCCTGTTCTCGCTCTCTCGTTGGGTGAGAAATTCTTCTAGTGTAAAAGTGACTTCAATCTGAGCCTCACAGATTTGTTAGGTGTTTTAATAAGGTTCTTCTGAGAATGTTATTCTGGCTTATATTTTGTCTGGAAAGTTTTGTTTAGTATGTTTACATTAATATTTTGACTAAATTACTCAACAATTTTGAAATTAATTGTATTACAAATTAAGCTATACTTTTGTAAGTGTACTAATTTCTGATGCCAACCGAGTTTAAATATTCTAATCAGAATTTTTGCGAGTTATTTTTATTATTGCTTAACTCGCGTTTGACCACTATATCATTTAATGGTCAGAACAAAGACTACACTACTAAATACAGAGGGATACAGAGTACTGGTTACCATAAAGGCTCAAGACACCATGTCAAGTTATCCGCAAATCCTCTGTCTTTACAAGTGTCTTCAACTATGAAGCTCACTTGAAAGGTGTCTAACAGGGTAGGTGTTAATTCACAACGACAGTGTAAGGAATGTATGCCAGCCCGCTCATAGACCCATTATTCCAAGTTCTTTTGAAGGTTATTTCCTCCACTCCATCAATCAATAATAAGTTATAAAAACCAATTTGATTGAGTCAAGTAAAGAAAATCTATATACTTTGGTCTATTAACAATATTATGATGAAAGTAGACTAAAGTGTAGGTACCTAAAATTGCGCAAACAAGCATCCTACATTCCCCCTATAAAAATAAACAACACGTTTCGCGGCACAAGTTTTATAATACGTTTACGAGCTAAAACCTTACTTCAGAGACGCCATAATATCATAAAATTTCAAACGAAATGTTTCAGGTTTGCATTTTTAAACTTCAGCTCATGAATTTGTGGGCGTGTTAAAACCTCAAGTGTTGTTAGGACGCCTGGTTACCCGCACCGGGCGAGGATTTACCTGTGAAACATTTTCGCATATTTCTTCTCTGTGACTGCGAAAAAATGTGGGATACCTACGGATGAAATACGATGCAGTTGAGATATTTGTAGCTGTCGTTGAATTATGAAGATAATTTTAAAAATATTTTAATTTTCTTGTTGTAGTTTTGATTTTCGTGCTAGTGGATTTTTTCATGAGTAGGTAATTCAGAGGATGTCTAACTGACTAAAGCTCTTATTCAAAACAGCATTGTCGTGACGTAAATAAAAGTTTATTTCTTGTTAGCTTGTATCCAATTTAAAACAAGAAAAAACAGCGTTTATTTTCGTCCAGTAACCACACTTTCCAGCCCACGCCCGACTGAAAAATAACTTCAAAAGTTACGAACATCAGAAAATAATTCACAATACAAAACTTTAATTTGTAAGACGTGTAAAATTTCGCGTACAGAAAGAATGGCTTGGGCTATAAAAATAAAGTACCTTCTGTAATGTAGGTACGGATGTTGTAAAATGAAAATCCAGGTGCGGGGTTTGGGATAGCCATATATTCATGTAAACATAAAAAGTCCGAGTGGTAATAATAAAATACTTATAAAAATTAGGTAAATGCTTTACAGCTAAACACTTGGTACGATCTCATGCAGAAGTCATGAAGATGACATCAGCAGACACAAAAAATTCTGACAGTGCTGTTGATTGACAATAAATGCTGAACATAAAGTATTATGTTCAGCCAGTACTTGAAAGAGTTTGTTATTCAAACCTCACCCCAACAACGGAGACGTTAGACGGTTATGCTGTAGACGAGGAATAACTTTTATATGAGCATGGTTAAGGTGTATGAAATTGCAGTTGATTGTTACCGAAAATATTATACTATATGACATAATAAATAGCATGCCTGTATTATCTGAAGGGTTCAGCAGAGGTGTGCCCTGTAGTATAATATACCCTACATTAACCTTACATTTCAGTACTTGGGCGACCGGGCTCTGTTCGGGTGAAAATATGTAGAAAACAAATTTTCCCAGATATGAAAATTTTGCGCGTGATTTTTGTGCTGCGATGCGTGTTGTCTGTTATTGTGTTTTAATATTTTAAAATACTCGAGTGTGCACTGTAAAGTTCTTTGTGATATTTACCGGTATTTAGTAGATGAGGAAGTCATTTTCATGTTTTGTAGCCCCTGAAAATAACTACAGACTAACGAAGTTTTCCATGTACTATTAAATATAACATGTAGGATATTACATTCTATGTATAGATCGTTTACTATTTCCATTATTTGAGCTTAAGAAGCTATTGATATATTCACTTAGGCTCATCTAAAAATACCAAATCCTATAATCATATTACTTATTTCACAGCTTAGTGAACAAGGATGTTGGAAAATTTAGGTTTTATTGGTCAGTTTTTGGTCACGAAGTCAATAATAGCCTAAACTCAAGAAAAATAATTACGAAATGAACCTAAAGTAACTGTTTCTTACTAGGATTGGAGCCACCACCTGTGCATTAAAATACCGTAACACCTCGACCTATGCTATTAATCAACAAATTTTAATCTGAACCGTTGTAGCCCCTTATCAATAACTGTGTAACCCCAACGATATCAGTCAATAACCCTCTAACTTGGGTAATCAATGCACCCCCATCATTTCATGGTGTTGGATAAAAGACCACCATTACAACAATTTTAATGGCTTCTGAACTACCTTGGTTGGATACCTAATTGTATACAGGCTGATGTTTTTTAGGCAAAGGCCTTTATTACAGCTTCAGTAAATTAAAAACACGAGGATTTTTTCAGAAATTCGTTGAAGAATTTCACGATTTTTGAAACAATTATTTTTTACGCTAAAAGCAATAAAATGTGTCATTAGTTTTCCTAGCAATGGAATCTGCTGTTTTAAAATACAAAGTACCTATCTAATAATATATTATTTTAGCCCGGTAGGCTTAAACCCACCGCACTATTCCCAAACCACTGCAACGCTTGAAAGCTAGAATCAACAGTGGCGACAACCAGAAAAGCTGGCAGATTTAAGCAGAGGTGTTCCAATTTGTATATCCACATTTCGCAAGTTATTTTTAAGTTCCATGTAATAGGGACGAGCCTATTACCATCAACCAGGCACAAATCTACAAAATGAATATTAACATTTTGGTTCAGTTCACCAGTATAGTCAGAATATTATACTACCCTCAATAGAACTAAAAGTATTTAAATCAGTTTAGGGTAAAACGTGTTCTAATTTCAGAAGAAAGTAAAATTTCATGATCAAGGTGACTTACAACGCTTAGTAATTACTTGTAAAAGAGATATTTTACGAAGTTTTGGGTGAAACTGTTGGCTCTTTCAATGTCGTCTATTATAAAGGTCGATCAAATTTTTATGATCGGTAATTGAAGTTAATAGCGGTTCGGTTGAATAGACGGTGACTGTGGATAACAATTCCTTTAGCAGCTGTGGTGGCCGGAAGATTGAGCATTATAGGAAAAATATAAAACTGAATTAGGTTGACTTAAGGGTACACTAGTTGAAAATACTTCCATACAAACGTAGTCTGGCTTTTACTCTACTGTTTGACGCTGTACGTTCAAAATAAAAAATGATATCAATTTGTCTAATCATTATCTAGCTCTGTATGGAAGCAAAAGAGTAAAAAAATATAATACTCGAAAGTTATGAGTTTCGAAAGTTCCATATTTTAACACTGATTTTAACGCATCTTTGGGACCAAATAAGTACCATAAGAAGAAGGAAAATTGGAAAACGGCCTCCATACAGGGATAGATTAGTAGTTCAAAAATGCAAATTATTTTATTTTGAACAGACACATTCAGTCGTTTTTTCATGATATCCAGACTCCCAAAGATCTGTTAATAAAATTTCGCGCGCTCGTTTTCGTTCTAAATCATCATCCATTTCGCTACAAATTTTCAAAAGTGTGTATTTGTACGCGTAATAGCTTCTTACTGCTCATAACAGCATCAATCTGTTCCGCACGTGTTATCGGTTGATATAGCACGCATTTTAACCCCGCGCACAAAATAGTTCGTGCCGTCGACTCGTGTACCCTTAAGCTTACTTTCATTGAAATTAACGTGAGACAGAACTGTCTGTTTTGCTGCATTAATCTCATATGTTAGTACTATAAAAACTTTTATGATTGTGAAACATACCCGTACGTTATACAAGACTATCACAAATACTATTTAAGTGCTTGCTATTACTCAAATCGGTGTCGTTCTTTGGTTATTCCTTATGATCCTTTAATATCAAGATTTTTGGTTTTATCTTAACCAATTATTATTTAATTGACGGTTTGAAAAAATAAAAATTAATCAGTCATTGTAACATTTATACATCTATTTCATATCAGAAAATAATATTCCAATCTTCAACTATACTGTGATTTTTAATTTCGTAGACTAAACTAACAGCCGCCATTGACCTTATTTTTTTTAAATGTTGCAAGCGCGGAGCATAGTGTTGTAGGTAAGGCTCAATCATAAGTGATTGAGTGACATGACATGACATGACTCCTCAATTTATTTTTATTAATTGGTGTAAATAAATGTTTTATGAATATAAACGTAATATATTTAAATATAACAGTATTCATACACATAGTACATGAACTTTTGTTGTGTTAAATATGAAATCAACAATAAAATAAATGCAATCGAAAAAATTTAGTCTGACATAAATGGTTAGAAACTAAATAAGGGCCGCTAGTTTCAAAACAATTTTTTTTTGCCGTGAAATTATTTTATTTTCGATCTACTTCGATTTTCGATTAACTTTCGATCACTCAGGATAGTTAGGGTACGACACTATTTTAATGTAACGATAAAGTGACAATCCCCCAAATGTCAGTTTAGTCTACGAAATTAAAAATCACATTATAGACACATCTGGCCACATGACATTGTATAACAAGTAACTCCTAAGTTCCAGCAGCTTATGAACACATGCGAACATAACCCAAAAAATTTGTTAACAAAAAATCTGGGTACAAGATCCTTATACTCATGACGTAGGTATTTCGTTTGTGCTATATAAACCTTGTTATGATTTCTCGACAGGTTCTGTCAAATATGATCCTCATTAGTATTTCAGCTGCTTATGTTTGTGACGTGTTTACATCTCAACTTCTTTTATCGGTTTTCAGTTAAAATTTCTTGGAAAGAAACAAAATATTTTGTTTCATCTGCCAAAAATAAGGTAAAATAATACAGATGTTCACAGACAAAATAGTTCATTTATCAGGGTTTTCAATAACTCTGCAAAAATAGCGGGTTTATAGGTTACGCTCAATCAAATAGAATCTAAATAACTGAACAGAATCATTTGAAAACCTCTCCCTAACTTCATACATACATAAAAATTCATTAACAACTTCGCATAAAACTCGAAAAAGTGCTGAAACATTCAAACGGCGCTTTTCTAGTTATTCATGAAGGCACGGTTACTTTAGTATGCCGCGCGTCTTTCGAAGTCCATTTCAATAATAAATTATGTTGAATACAATAGTCGAAGTTAGGATGACAATTATACTTCGGGGAAGGGGGAAAGAAACTGTTTTTTTTAGCAAAAGTCAGGACATTTGCATCAGTGTGAGTAGAAAAAATCTCGGAAATCCTATTAATATCTATTATAATTAATGTTTAATCGTTTATTGAACTATCACCCATAAAGGGCTTTTGATAAAATCTGGAGCCCTAACCTGTGTCACCCAGAATCAGAAAATCATAAGTCTATAAATTATTGTAAATTCCTTACACTTACAGTTACAGTTAAAATTACGCGAGTTCGGCACTTCGGAAGTCTCATATGGCGAGGTCTTACAATTTACATTAAATCTGCGCCGGCGGTCTTTGAAATTTTCATAATTAGTCGGTATTGCATGAAGTGCGGCAAACAAGGTTTATAACAGGATACAATAGCTGAGTTTATTTTTTGTTGGATTTAAGTTGCCTTTCGGTATAACAGCTTCCGGAAAAGAACGCATTAAGTAACAAGCGTATTATTTCCATATTATAGGTCATTTCCTTCACTCAACTCCACCCCGACTCTGTCGACGAGATCTGTAAAATTTACGTGCATTTTAATATGTCAAACATTGATTGTCGCTGAAATGATAAACGATTATGTTTATTTAGTAAATTGGTTAAAAATAATTATTTTTTATAACTATTTATGTGGTCGGCGTTTTTAAGCTGACTACCTTAAAATTAAACACCAAAACAAATTAAGAGAGATAGCGACTTTAATTTCAAGCATGAGAATTGACATTCTTATAGTAAATTTACTTATCAATAAAATTACCTGGCATATACAATGTGCTTTAGGTCGTTTGTTCACGAGGTACCGCACGTAATGATTTGCGGTCCTGTGGATACTATAAAAGTATTGCCAAATCGGGCTGAACCTTGTACCGTACTGTAATCCACTTACATATTTATGACATAATACCCTTAGTCGTTGTAGAGCTTGTAAAAGAGTTTGTCTGGGGAACTACCAGCATATGTTTTATGCAACCAAAGAGTATTACTTTTATTATTTTATAAATTATTATTACAGTCTTACACCCCAATTACACAATTCCAGAATTTGTATAGAGCTGTGCCGTAACAAAAAATATTCACGTACATTGACATACAGTACGTCGTTTTAAAGCTTAGAGGTATGGCTTTACAATAGTTTAAGTTTTATGACCAGAGAAGAAGCGAGAGACACTGTAAACAGGAAAAAAAGGTTTAGTCATATTGAATAGCAATGTCGCTACGTTATTGTAACAGTTGACAGTGACAGTTGACAATGACAGTTGACAGTAACAGTTGACAATGATCGTTGACAGTGACAGATGAGTTGAGCGCCTGTCAGAATTTATGAAAATAGAAAATGCATGAAACACTCAAACTGCCGGTGTTCCATGCCTCTTCATAGAATTACGCTTCGACAGTTGGCTAGTGAAAAAATCAATAACGGAATCACATTGATGTATGTTTATTGGTAATAGTGTAGTAGTATTGGTAAAATAGTCTGTCCTTTGAAATATCGTCTTAGGGCAGGCCGCGATAGCGAAAAAGAGCTCGTCGTCTACATATTATACTGGATATTGTGACTTCCTTATAGCGACTTAGCAAAAAATATACATGCACTGCACTAATATTCACGAAGAAGCGAAAACGAAAGTCCGATAAAGGATAGCGTGGGGTCGAGCTAAAATATCCAACAGAATAACAAAAAAGAACACAGTAATACGTGATATGATCAACGCAAGATTGCACCACAGATTAGACTGCACCAGTGCAGTGCGCGCGCGTAGAAACTTCAATAAGACTAGGACGTTCGGATACACACTGGAATATATTGTCGATGCTTTCAGCATTATGGTGACGCGCGCGGCGCGGCAGTTTGAAAAATGGTGTCTTCGATATTCGTAATACCTTAACATTTATTTTAGAGGTATTTAGCTTAGCAATACCATTCATGCAGTTGTAGTATAATTTTAATCTGACCATCAGGCGTACTTCAGAAATAGTGTTTGTCTTGTTCGTGTATCGTGAAACCGCACAAAAACAATTAACATACATATATTTTGGAATTTTTTGTCGCCTGTTCTAATTGTTACGATTAATTTTAATTTATTTTACAAGGAATTTTCATATATTAATAATTACTGTACATTTACTTATTCTGAATTGATTCGTAGGACAGAATCTGGCCATGTCATTTCTGATAAAATTCCTTATGCATTGCTTCATCACCATTATTTCAGCCGAAAGACGCCCACTGCTGGATATAGCTAGGCCTCCCCCAGGCTTCGCCACATTGACTGATCCCGTACGTCTTGCATCCAGCGCCTTCTCGCAACCTTAACCAGGTCATCGGTCCACCTAGTGGGATGCCTAAAAGGTCCCATAGCTTCTTACGTTATACTAATTGATCTGCTCGAAAACGAAAATAATGCAATGAAAGTTGGTGAACTGAAAAATGAAAGGAATAACATTGCTTGTATGTTATGCAATTATTACGCCGCCGCCGGTTTGGAAGGTATGAATGCATGTGTAGCTTTGTTTCCAATTGGGTTGTCTGCTTATTAACAACATAAAACAGTAAAAACCTTGGTAGTTTTCGCCCTATACTCTTAAAGCGTCATTCATCCATTGCTCGATTTTTTTTGTAAAGAAATATCGAAGCAATTAGTTATTCAGAAATTAACTAACAATTAACTATATTAACTGTTATTTTCCATTTAAAAGTCTTGTATGCAATTAATCTTACCTTCCTTACTTTTACATAAAATATACTAATTCTATAACCTATTAATTGGATTCAAAAAGCCTTTTTAATAAAGTTGCCCTAATACTTAACTAACAGAAGATTATGTTTTTCCCCAAAAATGTACCGCCAAATTGAATGCATATTTTAAAAGTTAATTTAAGGATTGTTTCTAGAGAAGAGTAAAGTGATACAGGGCTTATAACGGGTTGTAAAAAAGATGGATGGAAAACTCGGGTATAGTTTTATTAGCATTTTAAGGGTGTCTATTTTGGACTTGAATTAGGGCTGGTAAGTCAAAGGGCAGTGAAGTTGGTCCTAGATTAGATTACACGTCGAGGTTTAGGGGCTGTTTCGTTCCGTACCGGCTGCTGATCATCAGGTTCTGGGTTCGGTTCCCGGGTCGACAAAAGTGTTATTGGGTATTCCATCTAGAATTTCTCATCAGCAGCTCGAAGTCTGGCTTTGAGCTCAGTTCTAGAGAATGGGTTCGCTTGCAATTACATGACTTTCAAGATAACTGGCAAAAATACGGGCGCATTATACTTTTATTGGAGGATTGTGTGACGCAAGGGAATATTAAGTACCTTCGTTTAGAATTTTTTGAATCCCATTTACTTTTAGTTTGACCTCACCCTTGCAAAATAAATATTGGTAAATAGATAATGAGAACATTTTACATGACAGAAAATCAGGTTACTATGTGTCTAGAAAAATCATCACAAATGAAAGTAGTCTGATCTCCGTGTGACATAATTAGAAGAAGAACTATAATAATTTTGTCTGACATAATATTCATACATTTTTCGGGTGGCTTTGTAATTGGAATTTTAATTAAAACTGAACGTGGTAGTTGCAATTTTGTGTGAGAGATATTTTCATAATGTTAATATGGCGTTTTTGTCTACAGGTACGTGACCTCCAATGGCGTAGTTTCAACTGAAAATTGTAGTAAGTTTTTCCACCGCTCATCAACCATACTTTTCCCAATTATGTTGGGGTCAGCTACCAGTCTAACTAGGTGCAGCTGAATACCAGTATTTTACATGGAGCTACTGCCTTTATGTCCACCACCTGGTTAACAAACACGATATACCTTGATGGATTGGATATCAGAGTTTCGGGTTCTGATTCCCCATAACGATTGAGACTACCAGGGGGTATGTATCCTCCGACTGCACAGCATGATTTTCTTTTTGTTTGCGCCTTTTTAGTTCGCTTCTTAATAAGCGAATGACAACTGAAATAAACGGTTTGATGTGCTTTCAGAGACACTAAGGTGTCTCGGTATGTAACCGACTACAAACTGACCTCGAAAAGCATAGTTTAACTTTCGATTTACCCGTGCAGCAGTTTATAGTTTTAGCCATAGCAGCTTAAGTCCAATTTTTACGTTCGGAGTTTAATATTGCACATCTTTGAATGGATAAGGACAGTTTTGAGTTTTGAACGTGTTTATAAACATAACCTATATTTCTAATTCTGTTAAGTATTACTGAAACATGAGATAGCTTCCTGATTATAAAATTACTCTTTTGAGCGATTCTAAGTTTGTAATGTTTACCAAGTAGGATTCGGTAAAGTTGAATAGATCAGGAAGGCAACAAATATCTGTGAGCATTTCTGAAACGAATGGTCCAATGAATATTTCATGTGAAACTGAAATTGCTCTTACCGATATATAGTTTACTATCTACCCTACCCAACCTAACCTACCCTACCCACCTTACCTTACCTACCCTACCCTACCTACACTTCCTACCCTATCTACCTAGTACATACCAAATTTTTTACTATGAACTATGATAGTTAGATATACGGGTGTCCCAGAAATCGACGTCAAGCCGTAAATGGGTGATAGACCTTTGAGTACACTTTCTCTTTTACCGCTCCCCAGTAAAAAAAAAAAAAAAAATTAATGACTCTCTCCGTCTCTATCGAACTAGAAACGGAGTTTAGCAAAGCTTTAGGTAAGCTAAAGTCATTTTAAGGAAGTATGGACATTTTGGGTAAAAACCGATACTATTTACAAAAAAAAATTTGACCAATTATTGAAAACGTAATCTAGCAAGTGTTACACCATTTTTGAATCCTTATTAAATGCGCCAATTTTTCATGTTACTTGCCAAACTAGCGTAGTACATTTTTTTTTCAGTACAGTCAGTTAAAGTTGGGCGAAACAGTAAATTTGAATAATTTGGTTTTGAAAAAGTTTAATTTTCTTCTAAGTAGGAGGAGTTGGCTTTAAATTTTAGGCAAAAATCTACACAAGCATTATTGAAGATTACATAATAATAAAAAAAATTGATAAATTATGGGATTTGTAGCAATTGGAGTTAAAGAACCATTACAGGGATTGATTTTTTTAGTAAATTTTTAAAGTGAACATAATTTTTTAAAAACATGAGATAGATTTTTTTTCGTATTTTTCTGAGAACTGTTATAACTTGGTCTATCACCCATTTACGGCTTGACGTCGATTTCTGGGACACCCTCTATACCCTCGCAGATTTTTTGTATGTAATAATGAGTATTTCCTCTTTTTTATTTAGAATAGATATTAGTATAGATGAGAGACACCTCATGTTGTCCATATTTTTGTTTTGTATATTTGTGATAAATATCTCAATAATATTATCTTATTTCTAAAAGAAACACAATCATAGTCTCCTTCAAAATAACTCATTACTCTTTCATGAATAATAACTGCACTAGTTCCATACGTAACTAAGTTTTCTTTCAGTGCTATGAATATCTGACCCAACATAAATAAATGTCACGACTCGTCAAACTCCCGATGCGTCACTCCCGCGTCCCGATACGATCCATTACTCATACATAGGCGACAGATGTGTCGCCGTCTGAACAAACCCTTACAAATGGCCAACATTATTCGAGTGTTAAATAAGTACTTTGTTTTTGTGACATTAGGGCGACCGTCCTCTGTGAGGCGAGGTTTGACATGTTAGCTGCGCGGTTAATTCGTTTGCGGACCTGAATTCATGCGTAGCGTACCATGAGTCGCAGTCATCGCCTATTCAGCCACTTGACACCTAAGTTTAATTAGTTCTCTATTAAAAAAAAACACTGTCGGTAAGGTCTAGGTTATATGAGAAAGTGGGGATACTGCATCTTTATTAGTCCTGCCGAATAATTGACAAATCTATAGACAAAGACACAACTATGTAAAGTAAGAATTAAGAAAGAGACGTAGCTACTCTTTTGCGTTTCTGTCTGAGGGGTAACATAATATTATCATCAGAAATCCATCTCCTTTTATTTGGCGTTTAAAGACTGAATAGTTTATGTTTGCCGTACACGGTCCGTTCAACATTTTCATACAAAAAGAATGGATGGATGGATGGTGGATCTCCACGTTTACTCAAAGCGCAAATGTAAAAATTATGACAAAAGTCGTAAAACAATGCTTAGTATACTATAAATTAACAATGCTTGTTAATATATTCTATATTAAACATATCTGAAGAATACATTTAAAATACCTACTTGGGCCCAATGAAGTTGGTCCACCCAAATACAAGGCTATAAATGCAAGCAAACCAACACTGGGGCAGAGCTCATCAGCCATTCAATTTGGCATTTAATTAAATAAATTCACCACTTGTTTCAGTTTCCCATTCGTTTATCATGTCCACCGCAGCTGCGTGCACGAAATAACTGAGGGTTCATTTAAAATGATTGTTGTGAGTTATCAGTATCCTGGCTTTTACCCAACTCGATCAGATAACTAGTAAACATTGCAGTAAAGTGTTCTAGACAGAGTATCATTCTATCACCGATAACGATTGTCAAAAGGTTCAAATTGTGTGGCTTTGTGATGCACGACAGAAAATATCGCATTTCAACAATCGCAACAGTACTCGTACCTAGACAGAATGTACCCTGGCCTAGGCTTTCTTATTATACTTTTAGGTCGGGTAAAACATATGGTTCTTTTATAGTTTAATTTCGAATAACCGTTTTGAAGCAATTAAGGACAACTGGTAGAAAATGCCTAAGGCATTAAGTTCGCCTCTGTACTTTTGATTGCATGAAGTATTAAATGAATTAGTAAACTATTGTGTTCATATGTATGAACACAATAGTTTACTGTAATACTTGTTCTTTCGTATTTAATAAAAGTTTAAAAAATTAAGTAATATGAGGCAAAGGCCTCTTCTCATACAGATATATTACCAATATCAATCAACACACTTGCTCAAGGTGGGCTTGCGATTTCAGACTTATGACAGGTTTTCCTCACGATGTTTTCCTAAAGATATAACTGCATAAGTACACATTATCCTTAAAACTAGCCAGAAATCTTTTTTATTTTTTTTTTATTTTAGATAGGCTCGCGCTTGGACACTATTTCACCTGATGGTAAGCGATGATGTGGTCGACGGTGTAACACGCTTGCCTAGAAGTAACCTATTCACTCTTTACTTAAAGACCCCGAGGTTGCAGCTACGAGTATCTGGAAACACAGACTCTGGCAGGGAATTCCAATCCTTAAAAAAAAAAACTCCTTCTTCATGAAATAAAGGGTCAACTACAGCACCTTTTTAATGTTAAATATAAATACCTATTAGATCTGCGGAATCTAGCCCAGATCTTTTGGTTTAAGTACCTTCATTTTAACACTATAGCTTCACCAAGTAGTTCAGCCTATCCCAGGTAACAGCAAATTGCCTTGTTTCATAACAGGGCCCTATATATTCACAATGTCGATCCCGCAAACTGCGCTCTTATGCATAAATCCAGTGATGCCAGGCTCTTGTATTCACGGGCGAAGAATTTATATGCAACTTTCATATAAATTTTAAAGGAAAATAGTTGAAAGTTATTGGAAAGATTATTAGGGTACAATATTATTTTGTAGTTGTAGTTTGGAATTATATTGACTACAACTGTTTGTCAACGGGGCCTGCACTGTCCATTTCCAAAACATCTGCCCTACTTCTTAGGAACTCATAAAACTTATCTAGGGTGGGGTTTTCTGATAGACTATTTCTATATTCCTCCCATTTGGTTGACGTTACCACATCTAATTTCTGGCCAAATAGGAAAATAATCCATGTATCCCAATTTTCAGTTTTCTCATTTAAGCTAGTTTAGGCTCGCATGTGCTTCAATATGTGATCAATAAGAGCTCTGAGTGACGTTTCAGAATTGTTCATAGTAGGTACATTCACGAGTGATACTAAATGATTGTGCACTAATTGCCGTGTATTATTGTAACGATCACATATCAATATCCATGCAACTGCATAATTACTGGATGAAATTTCTAAAGATTCTATAACTGAGGCCGCTTGACCTGCTAACGACACTTTTAAATATTGGAATTTATTGATTTCATTTTGGGCGCGCTCCGTTGCAAAGTGAGGCGACGAGGCCGTGCGCGTCGAGTAGAGATTCATGCGCCGCTCGGTATAATAGTGATGTGCGTGAGGTCTGCGCGTTAACAACAACTTATAATATCGTAAAGGAAAACATCGTGACAAAAATTCGAAAACATCAAGTCACATTGTTGTGGTGGATTACAGCCAACTTTCTCTAGCAGGGATTGCGCCCCTAAAGTACGAACATTATAGGCTAATATTATGCATGCTAACATTATCGACTACCTAGCAGAACGATTTTAAAAGAATTGGGAGTATTTTGGCTCTTGTTCTCTCATACAAAAGTTATTAAAAAAGAAAAAAGAAGGAAAAGCTGACTAAATGCGCAGGGTACACTGAAGTTAAAGAATTACAACTCCATCAAATGTCTCTTTGCAATCGAAAATTCGAACAATACTAGCCTTGAGCGGAGCTTTGCACCGCCCCTCCCATAAAACTGAGAAGTCAACACATCCCAATGTGATCTAACAAAAATGCTGCCCAGAGTGGTTTATGGTACATCCACACCACTGGCATCCTACCAAATAGACGTTGATCTAAGAGATAAGTTTGTCTCGCCTGCCAAATGTTTTTATATAAACTTTTAGACTCGCCATTTGTCATGAGAGTGCTTACACGAAGTTCCGTTTATGCTTCATAGCAATTACCTGGGGGTGACCATAAGCTCTTAGAGTAAGGTTATTTTGAGATCGCGTAAGTGACAGATGTATACAAGTCAAATACATCTGTCCCTTACACACACTCAAAATAACCTTACTCTAAGAGCTTATGGTCACCCCCCTGAAAGGATGTCTTGCTTTTTGGTTTTGAGAATGTTTAGTAATGGGTTGTTAAAGACGATTTTTTGTCATTGATTTCAGGAGAGGCTTTCTAGATTTTTTCGTTTCAAATGTTAGCAGAGATTTCTTGCTATCTTATCCTACTCTAGGTGTTATAAATGTGAAAATCTGTGAGTTTGTTATTCAATCACGACTCAACAGCTTATCTCTTCTATAGACCAATAGTCATTTGTGTTGTACAAATCATCCAGCCATCTTCTGCGGGGTTTGCCGTGATGTATTCTGGCTGTGTTGTGATCCACATAAGGGTATTTTGTCTCCCAGCCCACGGCACGGGCATACGGCAGACACGACCAGCCTGTTCACACTTATTTTTTTTGGCTTTTTGAACAACATCAGATCTGCGTTTGGCGCTTAGTGCAGGGAAGCCTAGAATACGGTGTTCTGAATGTAGAAAAACCCTAAACAATTTTACTTCAAATCTGACAAGATCGTTTTAACTTGCGTTAGTAGTGTATTATTGGGGGTTCTGCATCACTTGCTCTCGCTTCGCTCGAGCGCGTTATGCAGAACGCCCCAATAATACACTACTACTATGGTCTGCCTCAAATTTGCAATACGGGCTGAATATTTTTATTTCATTCAACGGTGCGATGTCGAACATTGGAATAAATAATAGCGCGTTATGCAGAATGCCTCAATCAACGGTGCGATGTGTACTAAAAATTTATAAACAACCATATCAAGTTCGACTCGTTTGATCAACTTATGTCCCTATATTTTATATTACTTGACGAAAGTGTGATGCTTTTAAAGTAGTTAGGTAAAACAATGTAGAGTGCATCAATTAGTAGTTCAAGAATTTACTTGCATTTTATCTATTTTATTCTTTGGTCTAGCGATTTTAATTTTGCAATTGTTGAGCATGAGGAACCCAGTTTGATTTCCAAGGTCCAGTGTTATTTTATTTTCTATAACGTAATTCTTAATAGCGAGTAGTTTGGATCTGCACCCGATAAATTCCAGCAGGTTCATTAGGCACATGGGAACCGACGTTACACTTTATGCTATTAAAAAATAATAGATATCAACAGACTATTAGCACAAAGCCAAGAATAAAACGATACGATCCTAAGATTTCTTTCGTTGACAGACATACATTTTACAGACAGCCAGACCCGGAGCTAGTTGTAGATCATACAAATATTTGCTGTGTGGGAATTGAACCCACGACACGTAGGGCAGAAGTCAATCTAACCACTGCACCAATCGTACCTCCTTACCATTAAGTAAGTACCTAAAGAATGTTTTGAGCCAGGCTCATACTTGCTCATTTTTCAGAGTATTATTATTATTAAATTAAATAATGGTAAAAATAAAACATGAAAACAAAATCCAGACCGGAACAAATACTTATTTGTTCCGTGCGGGAATCGAACCCGCGACACTTGGGACATTTAGTAGCAGCACGTTTATAAACTAATATTTACATTGTGATGCAGCGAGACGAGCTCTTAAGCAATGCGCCATACGTGTCGTCGAAAAATGTGACAAAATACTGGATCGCTTTGAAGATTGGGAGATTTACGATAATCCTTGAATGTAAAATGCCATACATTTTCCTAAATGTAATGTCTAGGCTTAACTTATTTTGGTAAGTGTTTACAAAACCTCTTGCTACCATTTTAATGTGAGACTTCATAGACCGATATTGAATGGTCAAGGTACATGCAACTTCCTTTTTAGATTTTCGTCTCAGATTGCTGCGACAGAGTGTCGCCACCGCCCCAAAAATGGAATTGTAGGCTGTGTGCATAGTGTCTAATAAAGAACAAATGATTATAGACCTTATTTAAGGAGTGATGAAAATATAATTTACAAGTCAAATATTAGTGAAACATTAAAACAATAGTTGCAAATATTAATATAATCGCTACCTTACGTAAAAGTGTTATAAATAAGTCCCTTCAATGACGCATCCATCAATCATAATCAGTTATTTGTGAATTGTTGGTGTTCTTGTGTTGGTGACGAGTTCCATCATCTTCAGTGATTAAGTGTGCAAATTTATATCTTCCACAACAAGTATGTACGTATCACATTATTTTTTTGTATAACTTACTGCACTTGCAATTTAGTGATGGTAAATGCAATAATCGAAAGTTAAGTCTAGGGTTCGATTCCCAATTTTAAGTATTGTTTATTTACGGGTTTAAACTTACTAGTAACTCAGTGATGATGTAGACTACAAGTATAACTGCTGAACGTAAAATCTTTGGCTCGACTCCAAGGTATAAATATTTAATGTGTTAATTGTTTTTATTTCTTACGTTCCCTGTAGCCCATTCAACATCAGTGTCACCGTCGAATGCAAAGTTTTGGGTTCGATTCCAGATCTAATTAAAATTTATTATTGAGTTATTTTGTTTGCTTCTCGTGCAGTGGTTTAATAACCGTTACTACCATTTCACAACATGAAGTATTGACGCTGAGTTCTAGAACCAAATAACGACTTATTCAATTTTCTAAGTATTCAAGGATCGATTTCCAGATAGAGAAAATTGTTATAGAGAGTGTTCTATTACTCTGTCTATCCTTTTAGGAATCGTTCATTTGTATAACTTCTTATATACTATTTCTTTTTATTTTAGGTCGACATTTGTGAATCCATTTGAATCCGATGTAGAGTCGCATCCCAACGAGCCCTCTACATCGTTTAAACCAAAAAGAAATACAAAGCCGAAAATAAAAGTGGCTAAAGGCAAAGGCAAATCGAAGAAAGTAGCTGCGGCCTCAACTCCACCTGTAAAAGAATTATTTGGCAGTGAGTCTGATTCCGAAACCGATACTTCACCAAAGAGGCCTAAGAAAATCAAGCGGATTTGTGTGGCTGATTCCTCGGTGAGTAAAAAAAATATATATTTCATCAAACATGTGTTTAAGATTTATAATTACCTATAGGATTTCAATCTGACGGCTTGTTCCCACTGCTGGGACACAGGCCTCTCCGTGAGAGGGAGTGGGCCCGGGTGGCGGATACATGGGCCCTGTGCACATATCTTAAAATGTTTGGTTCTAGGACATGCCGGTTTCCTCACGATGTTTCCCTTCACCGTTTTGAGAGCAGTGGTGACGAAATAATTTACTCAAAGTAAATCGCTAGCCTGGGTTCGAACCCACAACCTACAATTTGTAAGTCACGGTCGTTACCACTGGGTCACCACTGCTCTCCTCTGCTCCTCTCAAATATGTTTATCTAATGCTATTTTATAACAATGTTTACAGGAGGAAGAGGGAGATCTTGAACCGGTGAGGGCAGCTGCACTGCGATCGTCCCTGTCCAGAAGAACAGCTTCTGGAAACTCCTATCAGCAGGACCTAACACGGAGCGGTGATTATTATATCGAGCTCCGTATTTATAACCATAGGGACGCTGAAAAATTCGGAAAGGACCGATGGAAGCAAGCGCTCCTCACGTATAGGGCCTCTGTATACTCCGATTCAGCGACTTGGCGCGCCACTAATAATCTTGTATCTGCAGCGAAAGCAGAATTTAAGGGCGTGCAGCCTGTTCTGTATCCAAATAATATTATTTGATGGAATAAAATAATATTATTGTGATACCTATTTTACTCATATACTCTTCTTTATACTTATATTAAAACATTACTTATTAAACGAATGTAATCCACAATATTATTTACATTAGGTATTAAATTGTGATTTATTTACAGGAAGCTCAAATATATGAAACATTAAAAATCTAAATACTCGACACTAAGAATACTCGATACTATTTCAATAATAATATTCGATTTGTAATTTGTTTGTAACTTTCATCCACTTTAAAATATCATATTTAGAATACTCGATACTGACTTATACTAAAACATTACTTATTAAACAAATGTAATCCATATAATATACTTATTAATATTATTTTCATTATATTATTAATTGTGATTTATTTACAGGAAGCTCAAATATATGAAATATTAAAAATCTAAATACTCGATACTAAAAATACTCGATACCAAGAAAACTCGATACTTAGAATACTCGATACTAAGAAAACTCGATACTAAGAATACTCGATACTAAGAAAACTCGATACTAAGTATACTCGATACTAAGAATACTCGATCTGAGAAAAATTCAACAATGAGAAAACTCGATACTATTTTAATAATAATATTCGATTTGTAATTTGTTTTACATTTAAACTTTCATCCACTTTAAAATTCATACAAAAAATACTCGATACTAAAAATACTCGATACCAAGAAAACTCGATACTAAGAATACTCGATACTAAGAATACTCGATACTAAGAAAACTCGATACTAAGAAACAGAATACTCGATATTAAAAATACTCGATTCTGAGAAATCTCAACATTGAGAATACTCGATATTATTTTAATTATAATATTCGATTTGTAATTTGTTTTACATTTAAACTTTATCCACTTTAAATTTCGTTTTTTAATAATAATTTACAGGAAATTAATATCCGAAATCCAGAATATTTAAATACTTTAAGATAGTTTTTGCAATTACAATTATCTAAATATGTTTTTCTGTGAAGTCTGTAACGTTTCAGTTCCGAAATATTCTGCACACAAAAAAACTAATGTACACAAATCGAATTGCTTATTACAGACACGTTTTGATAATGTTCATATAATAGCAACAGCTTTTAGAAATCGGATAATCAGTTATAGAGTGAATCCTAGAATGGTTAACGTTTCACTTGAATTATTTTTAACACAAATTTCTGAAACGATTTGTTACCTTATCAAAGACCAGATGAAAAAACATAAATCGGTAAAAGTTAATTTTGAACTATTTGTTTGGTATATATTACCAAAAAATTATGAAAAATCTTTAAAGTCATTTAACACAAAGTATAATGTAGTCGTGCAAAACACAGATATTTTGTCCTTATATAAATCATTTTGTGGTAAACTTATTTGTAAATGTTCCGAATTTGAACTGTCTGAGTCAGGTTGGACAATTGAGTCTATCAGTCATTTAGAAATTAATATCGTAAAATATAATCCTTTGCGAGGTGGTTCTTATTTACCATTGCCTAAACGTATTGTCAATACTAAATCATGCCTAAACATAAAAAATGAAGACCAACATTGTTTTCTTTGGTGTATTGTAGCTGATATGTTTCCGGCAAAGACCAATCCAAACAGAACTTCTTCATATCCACATTATTCCGAATTATTTAATATTTCTGACATGAGTTTTCCCCCTAGTTTCAATGACATTAAGCGCTTTGAAATAAACAATTCTAATATCAGTATCAATATATACGGTTTAGATAATAATGTTACAGTTACAGGTCCCTTATATAAAACAAAATCACGTCGTTTATACCATGTCAATTTGCTTTACATTAGCAACAATAGAAAGAGTCATTTCTGTTTAATTAAAAGCTTTGAAAAACTTGTACACAAGCAATTGACCCAACATAAAAGTAAAATATATTTATGTGATGAATGTTTTATTTACTTTCACACTGAAGAGAAATTGAATTGTCACGAATGTGCCGGAATACAAACCATATTACCTGAGAAGGGTACTGAAATAAGTTTCATAAATTATGAAAGAACTCAAAGAGTACCAATAGTGATTTATGGTGATTTTGAAAGTTTATTGCGTGAATATTCTGACAAACATAAATCAACACATGTAGAAAATATTCAAGTTCATGAGGCTACGTGTTTTGCTTACTATATTTGTTGTAATTCAAATCCCGAATTAAATGATTTCGTATCTTACCGAGGGCCAGATTGTTCTAAGAAATTTGTCAAATCTTTGACTAATGATGTAAAACGATTATATAAAGTATTATTAGAGAGTGAAAATATGATACCGCTTACTGAGGATGAACATAGATGTTTTATCAACAGCACTGAGTGCCATATTTGTAAAAATAAGTTTTCGTGTAATGATAATATTGTTAAGGACCATGATCACTTTACTGGAAAATATAGAGGACCTGCGCATGATATATGCAATTTAAATGCAAAGCAATGCACTTTTATACCCATAGTGTTTCATAACTTATCCGGTTATGACAGTCATTTATTTATTAATGAACTTTCAAAGATAAACGGTCGAATTCATCTCATACCGAGAACTAAAGAGAAATATATTTCATTTACAAAATTCATAACCATCAATGCAACAAATGTTGTAAAATTGAAATTTATTGACTCATATAATTTTTTAAGCTCAAGTATGGACAAATTGGTTAAGACTATGAACCCTGAAGATTTCAAACATTTAAAATCTTTTTTTAATAATAATACTTTATTTGATATTGTTCGAAGAAAAGGCATTTATTGTTACGATTACATAGATTCCTGGGAACGATATGATGAGAATAAATTACCAGAACCATCAAAATTTTTCAACAAACTTACATCTGAATCTATATCTGATAAAGACTATGAGCATGCCTTAAATGTTTGGAAAACTTTTGATATAAAAAATTTGGGTGAATATACCGATTTGTATCTTAAATGTGACGTTTTACTTCTGTGCGATGTTTTTGAAAAATTTAGGAAAATGAGTTTAAATAATTATGGTCTGGATCCTTGCTATTACGTTTCATCACCATCCTTAAGTTGGGATGCTATGTTATTGTATACTAAAATCAAGTTAGATCTAATCTCTGACTTAGAAATATATCAAATGATAGAAAAGGGTATAAGAGGAGGACTTGCTCAATGTTCACTCAGATATGCTAAGGCAAATAATGAATATCTTACCGACTATAATAGTGAAGAACCTGATAGTTTTCTAATTTATCTTGATTGTGTTAATTTATATGGATATGCTATGATGCAAAAGCTTCCAGTAGGAGGATTTAGGTTTCTCCTTCAGAAGGAAATATTAAATTTTGATGTTATGAGCTTATCATCTGATTCTGATATTGGATTTATATTAGAAGTAGATCTTCATTACCCTGACTACTTGCATGATAACCATTCCGATTTACCATTTGCGCCCGAAAAATTTGTTCCGTTCTGTAGTCGAAATGCTAAACTTATTGCTAATCTTTTCAATAAACATAGATATGTTATTCATTATATTCATTTAAAAGAATGCTTAAATAATGGTTTACAACTGTTAAAAATATATAGAATATTAGCATTTCACCAAAGTAAATTCTTAGAATCATATATTTCTTTAAATACTGGGCTGAGGCAAAATGCAACTTCTGATTTTGAAAGAGATTTTTTTAAAAAACAAAATAATTCTATATTTGGAAAAACCATAGAGAATAAAAGAAAACAAGTTGATGTTAAGCTCGTAAATATATGGAGAGACAAATCTAATCGAACTAAAAAGTTTTACGGGGCTGAAAAATATGTTAGCGCACCTAATTTCAATAACTTTTCTGTTATTTCAGAATCTCTTGTAACAATTCAAATGAACCAAACAAAAATAGTTTTAGATCGTCCAATCTATATCGGATTTAGTATTTTAGAAATTGCAAAATGTCACTTATATAAATTCCACTATTCGGTCATGAAAAGAATTTACGAAAATAAATTAAAGCTTTGCTATACAGACACTGACAGTCTGCTATATTTAATACAGACAAAGGATTTTTACGAAGACTTAAAAGCACATTTAAAATATTTTGATACTAGCAACTTTGAAAAAGATAATGTATTTAATATACCAATGGTTAATGCTAAAACACCTGGTTACTTCAAAGATGAGATGGGTGGTGAAATTATATCAGAATTTGTAGGTTTGGGAGCAAAATTATACTGTATAGATTCTAAAATTTCCACTTTAAAGAAAGCTAAAGGTGTTAAGAAATGTGTTACAAAAAAGCTGAATATAGAAAAATATAAAAAGGTTTTACTGAACAATGAAATACTCAGAGATGATATGTGTATTATTAGATCTAAGAATCATAGAATTTTTACTCAAAAGATAAATAAAGTAATTTTGTCAAACAGCGATGATAAACGACAAATAATGGCTGATAAGATAACAACCTTACCATGGGGTCATCATAAAACAATATTTTAAATGAAAACAAATTATTGATTTTTTCGAATATTATTTATTGCATGTATTTGAGCATCTTGTATTAATAATACCTAACTTGAATTGTTAGTTTGTAGTTTAAGTACTAATAATTATATATTTTAATATAATATGTGAAATAAATAAATTATGTAATCTTACAGCAGTTGTTTGATTTATTCATACTGTCTTATTATACAGGTATAACATGAACCCGATTAATTTAAACATTTCTTTTTGATTTAACAATAATACATTCAAATAATAATTAAATTCACTTTTACAATAATAACAATAACAAACATTACACATTAGATTTGCTTAACTTTTGTACTATTTTACTAACTAAATGATCAGTTTTGTCAACAATATCGTCATAATCACTTGTCACTAAATACTGCACATTCACACTCGCATTATCAGTTTCAGTGTCTATTTCTTCCATATCACGGCCTTCCAAATCAAAAACCATAATTTTTATTAACTGGCGAACACGTCCTTGCTCCTTACGCATGATAAAAGAAGAGTTTTTAAAAGATTTACTTTTTTTCTTCTTGAATCTTCGTTCCTCTATTTTTTTCTTTCGACTCTCCTCACATGTTTTAGCTGCTACTTCCGCATACCAGCTCTCCCCATCTTGAGCATAGTAAAACGGATTGGTGACAGGGTCTGAGTCTTCTATCGCATTCTGAAAGAATACTAAGAATATTATAACTAAACAGCATGAACTATGGATTTAATGTTTGATTTAAGATAATCTTATTAGTTACATACCGCTAAATTTTGCGGGGCGGTCATATCTACAACGGGGCTGTACGATGGTGAGTGTGACATAATTCTGTAAAAAAAAAGGGATGCATTACATACTTATTATTATTAGTTTAAATAATTAATTAATTAAATTAAAAAAAAAACCTTACCTTGAAAATATAAAATCGTTAACAAAACGACCTCCTTATGCATAGAACACCAGCTGTGAAGTGATCGCTTATTTTTATAACACGTGCAAAAATTATTTGATTTGCGATGAGTAATATGGATCATTACGTAGCTCTTAAATATACATACCTATCTTGTAAGATGAGACTAGAACCATTCCTGTTGGGACAAGTCTAAAGATAGCCCCAAATAAAGTATATATGTTTATGTTAGTTAATAATTAAATTAATTGACAAGATGAAGTTGATCAAACAACCCATATCACTTAACGTTAAAAATATAAATCTTGGTGAGTCTACTAAAGAGATTAGACATAGCGCTTTGTTGCCAAATACGATTCGTTGTATAATTTGCGGCCCCTCAAATTGTGGTAAAACAAACGTTGTGATCAGTTTGTTACTGCATGAAAATGGGCTCAAATTTCAAAACCTTTACCTTTACTCGAAGACTAATTTTCAACCAAAATATTGTTTTTTACGGGAAGTATTAAAAAGAGTGCCTCAGATAAAATTTCATGAGTTCAATGACGATAAAGATGTCATATCTCCGAGTGAAGCTTTACCAAATTCTGTATTTATATTTGATGATGTTGTATGTGAAAATCAAACAAATATCCGCAATTATTTCTGTATGGGTAGACATAAGCTAATTGATTGCTTTTATTTATCGCAAACCTACTCAAAAATCCCGAAACAGTTGTTACGCGATAATGCTAACTTTCTTATAATATTTAAACAAGATGATGTGAACTTAAAGCACATCTATGAAGAACATGTCAACTCTGATGTACCGTGGAATCAGTTCAAAGATATTTGTAAAAGTGTTTGGAGTAACCCTTACAACTTTCTTCTTATTAACAAAGACTCATCATTAAATAATGGAAGGTACAGACAGAATTTTGATTTTTTTTTTAAATTTGAATGAAAGCAAATACATGTACATATAAATGAATTGTATACAAAAAACATTGCTAGTGTTATTCCTTTCTTAGTTGAATACAGTTGTGGTTACATAATATGGAGAAAAATATTAAAATGGAATTAATGAAGTCTGTTGACTCCATAAAAAATAAAATAAAACATATGAAAAATCAGGAACATGCAATGAACTTGTCACTTGATAAAATGCTAAAACCGGTGACAGATCCTCTTCAGACTTTAGTTAATTCTAATAAATCTGCAGAAAAAAATAATAAAAATGAAAATACAACTCTAAAAAATTCCGAAGGAATCGAATCCGATGAAAATAATGCTAGTTCATCTATAAAGTTCAATGACTATTACGATCCAAAAATAAAATCTACCCAATTAGTCGAACAAAATGCTAAAAAGGAATCGATTGATAATTTAGAAATTTCATTAGAAGGTGATGACATCTTTGGTATTTATGATGGTATTAGTATACCGTTTGGAATCAGAAGTGAAAACAATACTTTATTCATGGGTAATTCAACAGTATCATTTTCTAAAGTTGATAGTTTGAATAACGAAAGTACCATTTTAATTAAAATCGGTGACAAAGCTTACAATTTAACTGCTGGTCTAAAAGAACTTTTACTCCGAAGAAAACCTGATTTAAAGTTAATATCGAGCGAAGATAAACTTGTCTATAAGGATATGTTACATTATACAAATGCACATAAAAGAGATTTTAATCCTAAAGGTCAAATAAGAGGTGACAAAGGTATAAAATATTGTAAAATAATCAAACACCTATTTTCCGAATCGTCAAACGATGATAAACTTGTTCACACTAAATTTGGAGGAAACTTGCCAAAGTTAAAGAAGTACAAAAACAACACCGACTTGATATATTGGGATGATCCCAATGAATTGGTTGAGAGATTAAAATTATTAGTAGCTTCGAGAGATGCTGGCAATACCAATCATGATAATGAAATTTTATCGATAGTTGAAGAATTAAAAGAAGCTGACATAATTCAATAATAAATAGTGGAGATACTATGGTTTTTATTCAGTATCAATGGTGGGTTCAAGACAAATGTTGATATACTGAATTAAAGATATGAGTAAAGCCGACGTAGTAAACGAAATTCATAAAAATGCAAGGGTAAACTTTCCGCGAAGACATGTTATTATGAAAGATATAGATGATTTATGGCAAGCGGACTTAATTGATATGCAATCAATTTCTAAAGACAATAAAAATTTTCGATTTATTCTTGCTGTTATTGACACATTTTCAAAATATGCATGGATCTTTCCTTTGAAAAGTAAGACCAAAGATGTTGTATGCAATTCTTTCAAGATTTTATTGGAAAAAGGGCGTATGCCTAAAAATCTGCAAACTGATAATGGGGCAGAGTTTTATAATGATAAATTTAAAAAACTTGTGAGATCTTATCATATTAATCATTATTCAACCTTCTCAACAAAAAAAGCTTCAATTGTTGAGCGATTCATCAGAACATTGAAGTCTAAACTTTATAAAGAATTTAGTCTAAAAGGAAGCTATAACTGGATCGATAATACTCTTAATAAAGTTATTTATGAATACAATCACACCTATCATCGCACAATTGATGAAATTCCCGCAAACGTGGACAATAATAATAAACAACGCATATTACAAAGATATTTCAGGCTGGTAAAAACCGATAGCATAAAAAGCAAGTTTAAAGAGGGTGATTATGTACGCATTAGTAAGTATAAGGGGACATTTGAAAAAGGATATACTCCCAACTGGTCGACAGAAATATTTAAAATTCGAAAAATTCAAAAAACAACCCCTATCACCTATTTAATTGAAGATGCAATCAGGGGCCAGCCCATTCTAGGTGCATTTTATGTACAAGAGCTTCAAAAGACAAAAAATCCTCATGTATATTTGGTTGAAAAAGTTCTTAGAAGGAAAGGAAACAGGGTTTTGGTAAAATGGTTAGGCTTGCCTTCTTCTGAAAACAGTTGGATTGATAAATCGAATATTTATTAAGTGTTCAGTCCAAATGTTTCAGTCTTATGATGGGTATTGAAGAGAGTAGTCTTCTCAATTGGATTATAAATCATTTACCATTTGAGTTACATTTACCGGGATACAATTATTGCGGGCCTGGCACTAAATTAATTAAAAGGCTTACGCGTGGAGATAAAGGTGTTAATAAATTAGACGAATATTGCAAACAACACGACATTGCCTATCACAAGTCTTCAAACCTAAAGGATCGCCACAAGGCAGATTTAGTTTTGTTAAATATGGCTAAAGAGCGAGCACTTGCCTCAGATGCGACTGTAGGAGAAAAACTGTCAGCACGCTTAGTAAGCAGCGCTATGGCAACAAAAATCAAAACTGGTTTTGGCCTAAAAAAAGAAAGCAAAAAGTGTTCTCCCAAAATTAAACCTGAAAAAGCATTAAAAAACAAATTTAAAAATGTTATTAGAAAAACGAAAAGACATATCAAAAAATTAAAACCGAAATGCAAGAAAGTGGCAATAGAATTAGCTATGGCTGCTGCCAGAAAATTAGCTGATGATTCATCCGTTAAACTTCCTCGTATTATTCCTATACCAAAAACTGGTGGAGTATTGCCTTTGATTCCGATTTTTGCGGGCTTATCTGCGGTGGGAGCTTTAGCAGGCGGTGCAGCTGGTATTGCTAAAACCATAAATGAATTCAAGATGGCAAAAAAATTATTCATAGAATCGAGGAGACACAATGAAAAAATGGAAGCTCTCTGCATCGGAAAAGGACTACACCTTAAACCATATAAAGGTGGACTCGGAATTTTTGTATCGAAAGAAAAAAACTAAGATATCGGCTACCCAATCGAGCCTTGAGTAATTTAGACATTTTGAAGTATGGGAATAATATTCCCTATTTCAGAGGCGTCTTTATGAGAGATAAGCTCCCTAAACACCCTTTTAAAAAAGAATGCGGTGTTATAAATTTAGATAGCTCTAAAAATCTTGGTTCTCATTGGGTAGCCTATGCAAAATACAATGATTATATTGAATATTTTGATAGTTATGGAAATCTTAAGCCTCCAAAGGAATTTATAAAATACTTGGGATCCAAAGTTCATTATAATTATGATAATATTCAGCGTGATCACCCTTATAATTGTGGACATCTTTGTTTAAACTTTTTGAACAATTTTTGGTGTAGTGGAAGAATAAAATAAACAGGATCTGCCGAAAGAAGTCAGTATAGAAGCATGTCTACTACGGTTACCATCTCTGGACATAAATCGGAATTGGTTTCATACTTTCAACCACCGCTGCATTTGTCAGATCAATATGAGTGCGGTTTGATATACTTTTCAGTATTACAATCAACACCAAATAACCCCATTATTAACAGAGGTCTGTCTGTAATCAAAATCGAATGTGATCTTGTTCACAGTTCGTATTGCAACGGATTACCAACTCATTTTATTCACGAATTCGTGTCTGATACTACTCCAGGCCATCAGTGTGTTGAAATACCGCAAAATGTTATTTACTTTCCAGTAAACAAAAATATAATTTCATCAATATCGGTTAAGATTGTAGATCAATTTGGCCACTGTGTTAACTTTGGAGAGAAACAAATTCAGTTACGACTTCATTTAAGAAAAACAAAATGATAGTATATTATAAAAACACTCAAGCGAATGAAAAACGTCTTAGTTCTTCTGCGATTGCTAAGGTGCAAAGACGCAAGAAAAAAGTTAAGAAATTGACTAAAGTAAATAAAGATTTTCTTAAAGCTCTAGGATTTAAAATATGAATATACTACAGATTGCTGAATTACCGCACTTTGACACTTCGATCGAAAGTTATGAAGTCCATTCATACAATCCCTACAATAGCAGCTTTAGAGAAAACGATGAAATCAGAATTCCCCTCCACCAGCAAGACATATACGTGCTACCATCAGCCAGTTCAATTTACATCGAAGGACAGGCGAAGTTCTTCGGTAAAGATGGGAATCCAATCAAGAAAAATGTTACGTTCACTAACAACCCTGTTATGTTTTTGTTTCAAGACATTAGATACGAAATGAATGGTATTGAAATAGACCGCATAAAAAATTCTGGAATAACGTCAACAATAAAATCATACATCTCATTAAATGAAGCAGAAAATAAAGTTGCTGCCCTATGGGGTTGGTGTTTAGAGGGATTTCAAAGTGATGGGCATTTTAGTGCTGTGATACCACTAAATAAAGTTTTAGGGTTTGCAGAGGATTACAATAAAATAGTGATAAATTGTAAACATGAACTTATACTGAACAGAAGTAACACTAATTTAAATAGCATTATCCTTACTGATGATATTGCTAATTTTCAAATAGATGTGCAAAGAGTTCAGTGGAGGGTGCCACACATAAAAGTATCAGACCGAGAACGACTGTCACTTTTAAAACATTTAGAAAAAGATAAACCTATTCAGATGGCGTATAGAAATTGGGATTTATATGAGTATCCATTACTACCTAAAACAACAAAGCATTCTTGGTCTATTAAAACTGCTTCACAATTAGAAAAACCCAGATATGTAATTTTTTGTTTACAAACTAATCGAAAAAATAATAAAACTAAAGATAGTTCAGTATTCGATCATTGTGAAGTAACAAACGTTACGCTCTTTTTGAATTCACAATATTATCCTTATGAACCTTTAGGTTTAAAGTTTTCTGAGAACAAATATAGTATATTATACGAAATGTTTGTGAAATTTCGTCAGTCGTATTACAACTATCCAGTAGACCCGTTGCTTGACCTAAAGGAATTCAAAGAAAAAGCCCCTCTCTTTATCTTAGACTGTTCAAGACAAAACGATAGCCTGAAAACTGGTCCAGTGGACGTGAGGTTGGAAATTGAATGTTCTACAGCAATACCAGATAAGACGACTGCATATTGTTTGATTATAAACGATCGACTTGTAGAATACAAACCTCTCAGCAACATCGTGCGCAGGTTATCATGATTGCTATTGTGGATATTCAAGGCTTTAAAACAGAAACAAATGAATTTATAATAAAAGAAATCGCCATATTGTATAATAAAACATTACAAATATTTTTAATTAAGCCACCATTTCCATTTTCAAAATTAACGAAGCAAGAAAAAAAACAAGTAAGTTGGATTGAACGTAACAGAAAGATACGCTGGCGTGAAGGATTTGTTCCCTATTCTAATTATCAGAATTTGGTTATAGATATTTTAAGAGATAAATGTATCTACGTTAAGGGTTTAGAAAAAGTGTTGTGGTTAAAGCATATTTTAGGAAATAGTCATTGTAATATATTCAATTTAGAAGATAAAGGATGTTCAAGTTTGATAAGCTTATACGATCAATATAAATATTCTCAAGATTTATATAACTGTATTTATCATGACTCTGTATGTGCTTTAAAAAATGTATTGTGTTTAAATAAGTGGTGTGTTGACAATAAAATTCTAAAATAAATATTTTATTGTTTTTATTTCTGTAGTTAGGTGAAATGCATCTTAGTTTTCTTCCCCTTCCTCCTACTTCTGTCCAGTCTTTATATGTTGCTGACAAAAGCTGGACCATACCATTATACATTTGTACCTAATTGAATTAGAAAGTCAATAAAACATGTCTCAAAATGAATACAAGCCTCGATATGACATGTATAACACATTTAAAATGCGTGAATTTTCATTTAATTATTACTGGGGGACACTTAATAAAAAGAAAAGATTAGTGATGGAAATGGCTGACGCAGGATTCTTTTATTATGGAAATAGTATAAATGATATTGCAGCATGTTTCTCATGTGGAGGTGTTATTGAAGATTGGGAGATTTATGATGATCCTTGGACGCAACATGCCATACATTTTCCTAAATGTTTTTATTTAAACGCTGTGAAGGGCACAAACTATATTACAAAAAAGTGTTTGGAATACTTACCCTATTAAAGTGTATATGTATAGGATGTCACATTGCACTTAAAAATGAGTCAATTTATGGGTATATATTACATAGGCGTCGTGCATCACAGCAATTTAACTTTGAATATTACAGTGCAAAGGTTCAATATTAAATTTATTTCTTAAATAAATAATTACATTTATTGATGTTATTTATAATGTTTCACTCAGTGAAATCTAATTTAGATGGCATTCGTAAAATGATTTTCAAGAATGCTAGGGGTGAGATAATACATATTCAAGATATGCACCCTAAAAAAAAAATATCGGACGTAGGTGAATTAAAACACCAGGATAATGTTAAAACACAAACAGAAGATTTATTTTACCAGAAGTTGGAAGATCCAGAGAAATCTAAATTGAAAAATACTAAGTATCTTATACTCAAAAGCGAGTCTGGTGAGCTTCTTCGCACATTCGTTAATGTTATCAACAAACAGGTTGATAATGAAAAATCGATTGCGAGTTCGTCAAAGACTAGTGGGAGTAGTATATCGACAGCAACAGCAGATTTATTTCATCAGGAGAGTGATACAGCCCGTGCGTTAGTTTTACCTGCATTAGAAGATATTGATTGCTACCAGATACTGCCAGGGAATGAAATTTGTTTCACATAAATTGTGTCAAAATTTGAGGCAGACCATAGTAGTAGTGTATTATTGGGGCGTTCTGCATAACGCGCTCGAGCGAAGCGAGAGCAAGTGATGCAGAACCCCCAATAATACACTACTTGCGTTAACCGGTTGAATGCAATAATTACCGAATCAATTACAAAGCCATTTTGTCACGCGAGGATCCACGTTTCGGGCACTCAAGAGGAAAAGCGTCCATAAATTTTGCTACTTAAACCAAGATCTTCTAAACCCGTTTTATCTGTCCAAGAGGTTATCGAAACCCATTTTCGAACCGATATCGTCTTGAGTACCTTCAAGTGAGCCTATATCCTCCAGGCAATAACTGCAATATCCATAAAACCATGACCTGACTAAGCCGGTACACTTTTGGAAGCCTTGGACCAACGCCAAGAAATTAGTAGAAAATGGTTCTTCCTTTATAATGTTTTGAAGACCAGTATATTTAGAGCTTCCTAAAAGTTATTCACCGTACTTCAGAATTGAATTGTCTAAAATTCTCTTTGGCCTACAGGGGGCCTGAGTTTGAGCAACTTTATGTACAGCTGTTCTGACGTTGCTGTGAAAGCTACAATTTAATGTTCTAGGTTCGTTAGATATTCAAATTTTGTTTTTTTTATATTTTACTGGTTTGATTACAAAAAACCAGGATCTTAATGTTAATCCTGTTGGCATAGACGAACTGTTTCGTTGGATATTTGCCAATTATCCAAAGCCTTGCAGCCATTCAAGTAGGCAGCGCACTTTTCCGTTCATTGACGGGACTTTTGATAAACAAGTCCTGCACGATAAAGTGCATGTAAAGTTCCATAACGACTCTTTAAATTAAAATGTAAATATAAGATTAATGAGCAAAATTACATTTCAAATTTTGGAAGGGAAAACTACTTTTGCACTCCAAATATAATAACATTACATTTTTAGATTTTTCTAAAAACCACGAATATCCACATTTTAGCAGCAACATTTTATTCTAACTCTAGCCTTGAACTTGCTCAAATTACTCCAGTTGTTGATCCCTGTCATACACAGGTTGTTCGCTTGGTAGACAGAGTTGGTTGGTTGTGGGGTAGACAGAGTCCAGATTATGTCAGTAATGAGAATAGCAACGTAGCTTGAAGCGATAATTAGAACGGTAATTAGCGCTTTGAATTCAAAGGGTCTGATTAGTGGTTGATATACATGTCAGGGTAGTGCTTTAGTGTTTAAGTACGTGTTACAAACATAGGTACTTGTTTGGATTTTAGAATAACATTTTCTACGTTACCGTAGGCTATACCACAGGAACCGTGCATTTATTGGGATGATAAATATTCTATGCTAAATTCGCACCCGTAGTGGAGCTTTCTATCAGTGAAGAATTTTCATAAACGGTTCGAGATTTTCAGAGATAATCTACTTTTACAAACTAATATAAAACAATTTTAACCTTATAAGAGAGAAGCACCGAAAGAATAAGGACGAGAAAATACAAGTTTTCAAGACAGATAGCTATATCTTTCAAATCATACCTTAAACAGTCTTCTAATAACCGCTGTGTTAGATATAATCAAGACCTCCCACAAGGGGTCCGATGATCTGGTGAGTGCCGCTGGAGTCCGCTAGACGTGAGATGCACAAAACCTGTAGATGTGGTGACGCTATGTCCAGCTAATCGCTATGTCGCTATGTCGAGTGTTCGCTAATCCGAAAGTGATACTTATTCGAATCAAAAGCACGTATTACTAAGGACAAGAACGTTGTGCCTACTTTTGCGGGAATTTTTATTATTTTTTGTGTTGCTTTCTTTTGGAATTGGAATAAGAAAAAGGTGCAAGTTATTATACTTATTTTTCTGTTTTAGGTAAGCTGATAAATATTTTTGAGCCTCAAACATTCAGTGAGTCAATTTCTGTTATTGAAACTGTGAACTAGAGAGTGTATACCACGTATTCAAATATTTAGAAAACTTCACGCCTCTATAACAGAATACCGTGAAAATACAGAAAACTCGTCGGTTTTGTATCGTGTTTGCGAATCTAATTGAATGTCAGTATTTGGGCTGCATACGCATTATCTATGCTGAATGAGTTGTGGTGACTAATTGCGTTTTGTCAGCGTTGCGAGGAAAAGCGATGGATTACCAAATGCTATTTCGGTAATCCAATAAATATAGTTTAGTTGGTATTTCTTGGGAATGGAAATTTGATGTTTTAACGATTAGATAAGACTCGTCAAAAAATCAATCCGCCTTATAAAAGTGACATTCGATCAGGGTTAACGTTGAATCAGCGTTAAGTTTTCGGCAAAAGTTGTCACGGACGTTGAAAAAAATTCACTTTAGAGCCTCTGGCCTTGGATTCGTTTTGTTTTATCTTAAAATATTTGATTATTTTTTTATTTTATGATATGTTAAATGTTTTCATTAAAAGAAAAGCAGCAAAATCGGTAAATACTGTAATTAGGAACATATTTTCCGTAGCCAACTAACCTAATCAGCTAAAAAGTAAACAGCCTTTCTACTAAACGACACCGTTTGACTTCTTCTGAATACCAAATAATTGTAACTTATGTAAGGTTCTCACATCTTGGATATAAAAATTACAAACTGGTGAGACAAATGTGTTACAAAATAAATTGGACCAGCACAGACACCTTTCTATCAAAGCTCTTTGTATTATATCCCTACCTTGACAATAAGTCATCTTTTAGAATTCGGAACAGACAAAGAGCACACTTAAATATCTAGAGGTTTTGCCAAAACTGAAGTGTTGGCTAGCTGTACCTACCTAGGGACACTCGATCCAGAAACTGAATGGGGCAAAATAGTGGACTTTTTAGAGTAACTTTGTAAAATAATTCGGTATGTATGAAACTTAAAAATACATATGAACTCCCCGAATGGGTACATAAAAGTGTTATTAGTCGGACTGCAATATTGGGCCTATTCCGCCTATTACTCTTAAACGGTTAAAATCTGGGGATGTTATTCAAAATGTAAGATTTGTAAATAAAATTAAAACTGCTCGGAGTCAAAGTAGAACGTGTCGGCGAAAAGCGGGCTATGACGAACAAACGCATTAGGGGAATGGTGGATTGTTTGTATGTGTTTTAAAAACCTGCAGTTTGTTGATATCGTTTTTTTATCGTACGAGTATATGTTGATACGTTAGAATACCAGAAAAGCTGTAGGTACGAAGTCTTTTGAAATAATTAAGTAGCTTTTGTATTATGATGCCGCTTGCAGGTTTAGAGGAAATGTAACGAAAAAATATGCTAGCATATGTATGTAATATCCACCAAATAAAATACCCATTAAAAGTTCCATTTGAACGTGTGAATTGCGCGTTGGCGAAATTTGTCGGTTCATAGCCCTCGGACGCCCAACGGTGTCGGCGAATTCGAAATGCCGCCATGAGAAACAAACTCTCCAAGCCCGGTGCATTGTCAGCGATTATCGAAATGTTTGCAGTAAGTTTGAGCTTCTTTTGAATTTTTTATTATTCGTCCTAGCTTGGCATTTTGAAGTTGTTTTACGTGAATGTTTAGTTTTTTTTTTTGGCAAAAAGGTTTGCCATTGTAAATTAATATTCTGAGTCTTTTTATTTGAACAGTTTGTATTTTTTTTTCTCTAGATGACAAATTCCTGGCTGTATCATAACAAGACTCCAAAGAAGTATCTAAGCATCGTAGTAGGTAGCAATCTTTACTTACTGCTTATCCCAATGGACAAGAATCAGATATGTCTGTGTGTACTTTTAAATCTACTTATACATGCACGGCATACATACAGGCTACTTTTGAATGTTCCTTTAATAACATATAAAAATGTACAAAGTAGTCAACCAAACTAAAAATGACCGAAAGTTTAGCAAATCTTTTTTACCGTTCATGCAACCATATCAGACCACAGGTGTATGATACCTATCCATTGTAAGCCCTTAATTGTCGACACCCCTGAGAAAACGGGTCTGATCTTATACGGGCATAACTCTTAATAGTAGATTGTTGCATCGAGCGCAAAGTATGCTATTGATGCACGAGTGTTATGTTGGTGCCCGAGCGCATGCGAGGGCACTAAATTAACACGAGTGCATTAATTACTCACTTTAGCGCAGTGAGTAATCTACTTTTCTTTTAACCAACAATCTACTTGGGTAAGTAATATATGATATAATTACAAAATCTCTAATATTTACAAGATTATAACAACTTACGAATAATAACGAATCTATAATTTTATTTCATATAATGATCAGTTAATATAATAAAAGATCAGTTAATAATAACTTTTATAAGCATAACAAACATTGAATATAAAATCGTTTGATATACCACTCAAAAGCCTATTTTATATTAAGCCACTGAAATCTATTTAGTCTAATATCATAAAACGCCTAGTAAAAATCATGCATACACCATGCATGCAGCAGGCATGCAAACAAGCATACACCATACATGCAGCATGCAAGCAAGCATGCAGCAAGCATGCAGCAAGCATGCAGCAAGCATGCAGCAAGCATGCAACATGCAACAGGCATGGTTTCTGTCATGGCTCCGACGCTGCGGGGCTCCGGCGGTCCCATGCGAGCGTGTTAAAACCACTTGCTCCTCAGCTCGCGGGCCGCCTCGCCCCTCCGCGCCTTCGCGGTTTTAAATAACTCTCTAGGGGTAGGGCAGACAAGACTACGTGGAGTCGGTTTTGCAGCGATTTGTTTCTGTCACGCCGCTCTCGCAGCACGCTTGCTTCACTCGGTTGCCTTCGCGCGTAAGTGGTCACTGTTTTAACCAAACGTAACCCAAATCATTCACCAACATAGACTCGCAACATAGCTCCGCTCCCGCCTTAACTTTCTAACCTAATATAGGATTGGTTTGAATCGGGGTGTCAACCATAAAGATGATATCAATATTATATATTTTAAACGATAGAGCTAATGATTTTCGATTAAATAAACGTTATATCCAATAACGTTATACAAAATAAGTTATAGAGGATATGAATGTTATATCTAAAGTAATGATATCAAGAATTGGTGTAACTCACGTTTATTACATCTTGTAAACGTTATTGAAATGAATACATACCATATATCTTTATATGATATGAGACGCACCCGATCTACCTCTAATCTTATTCCATTTTTATACGCTCTTCTTGCTAAATATGAAGTACCTACCTATCAAAGTTTGACAATGGTACAAAATGCGGGGCATTTTTTTTTCACCTAATTTGTCTTATACAGCCGATTTTTATTTTCAGCCAGTATCTTTTTGATCTACTGCATACATTTTATATTAAACTTAATGGGCGACTTTAAAACTCTGTGGTAAATTTATATCTAAACAAGCTGACCCCCGCGGCTTCGCTCCCGTCAACTGGCTACCTATCTACCTACCACTACCTACCTGCGCTACCTACCCTGCCTACTCTGCCTACCCTGCATAGCCTGTCCTGCCTACCCTGCCTACCCTTCCTACCTTCCCTACCCTACCTACCCTACCTACTCTAACTACCCTACTTACCCTACCTACTCTTCGGCTACAAAAAAAAATAAAACAAACCCTGAGCGGACTAAACATTATATAGGTAGTTGGATAGAATATGTGTACTTATTGTGCACCAAAATTAGAATTCGATACTATGCGAACAAAGCCGTAGACAACAGTCTGCTATTTCTAGTTTTAGATATCATTTTACTTAACCGGTCATCCATTCAACATCGCGGCAACTATCATAACGAACATCAAAGGCAATCGGTATTAAAATTTATAAAAATGTTTCTACAAAACTTCAGCTGCGAATATAAATATCAATCTACCCTTCTAACACCAGAAAATTTCTGCAAATCATAAATTAAACGAACATCTGTAGTCTAGTTGCCTTTTAACGAACACTTTTAAAGGCTGTTTTTACATAATTATGCGGAACCCGACCTGAGTGATTACGGTGTCTACTCTTTACGTTGTAATCAGGGACCCCAAAAGGTACTAAAAGCCTGTTTTAATTCGGCAAGGTGAAAGGGTTGTAAAACCAATAAAAGTAACAATTTAAAGTACATTTTAAAGGGAAATTCTAAGAATAAGATGGTTCCGCTTAATTTTGTTACATCAAAAGAATATATTTCAGAAATTTTATACAACAGTTGTGGCTAATTTTAGATCTATTGTTTCGGTTTTAAAAATTGCTTTTATGACCGCTTCTTTGTTATTTATTTTTCTCTAAACCTAGAAATTCGAATACAAAAAATATTGTTATGAATCCTCAGTGATTAACTTTTAAAACAAAATAAGTTTGCTTTCCATTTTTTTACTTACTTGGGTGAGGTTCGAAATGATCTTTACTGAAATCAGTTACTTACTGAATTTTCCTCCGGTATTTTTGTGCTAGGTACTAATAGGGTTGTTTTTGACCTTAACCTTTGGTAAGCGACGATGTCGAGATTAGAGCACGCTTGCCTAAAAGTAAGCTGTTCACTTTTGACACGACCCCCCAGGCCGTTGCTTTTAGAAAACAGTCACCGGCAGCGAATCCACTCCATAGTAGTACGTACAAAAAAAATATCCGAAAACGTTTCTTCAGGTAAATAGTTATGAATTCTTCATTTTTTATGATTTTTCTGGAAAATTATACGTATTATGATATGTGGTTTCAAAATAAATCCTTTCTGTAACAGATTTCTGTTATTTACTTTCTCTTTTGATTGGTTACTTGTGGTTTTTGCGTTGTTACGAATAATACAGACTTCTTTTGGTCGGGAGTGCAAATGATCAGCCTTTATTGTCAGTTTTGATTGTTGATTTTTCTGTTAATAAATCTGAGCTTTTAACTTTTTTATTGTTAATGGTTTACAAAAGGCAGCAATTCATTCGTGTACCATCTTCATGATTCAATATCTTCTTATCTACTTTGTGCTTTATAAGAGAGTTTTAAAGATACTCGTACAAGGTATTTTTGTTACTTTTTGGCTTGGCAATAGCGGTCATTAATCTTAACCGTTATAGAATCGACATTGATCGAGATCAAACACTTTTTTCTAAAAAACGGACGCACTTTAATGTACGGGTTCCTACGAAGAGATTTCAGTTATTTTTTTAGAGAAATTGCCGTGCTAAATTATACATCCGCGTAAGTATTTATACATCCTCCCCGGTGGGATCCCGCATTGTCGAGGCCGGGGTCAGTAACCGTGGCCTGGTCTCCCACGGTGAAGCGAAGAGGAAACCGAGGAGGGGCCGCTCGTCAGGGCTTTTGCCGACGACGTAGCGACCAACATGTAGATTGCGGTGCTGCCTGGGTGACATCGCAACTGAGGCGGGCCGCGATGTCATATGGGGTCTCCCAAACCCATACGATATCGTGCTGAGGGATGGAGGCCACGGCGGGAGAGCAGTACCGGTACTGCGCTGCGCCGCTCTCACTACCTGCCGCTGCCTGACGGGGACGCCATCGTCTGATGGCGGATGCGGTGGGGCCGCAAGGGAGGAGGAACAATCCCACCGCAATATTCCCAAACCACTGCAACTCCTGAAAGCCAGAATCAACTGTGGCGACCACCAGAAAAGTGCTGAGGCAATGAAGCTCGACGAAGTCCCGGAGAATGAATTTAACTGTCTTGGATCCCGCAACGAAATTAAACAGAAAAGAATAACGGAAGAGTAGGAAAAAATATTAATTTCCACTTCCCTTCATATCAAGCAGGAGACAGAACAAACAAGGCTAATAGGCACAAAGGGTCGTTTACAACTGGGTTAAGCCCAGTTGCCTAGCACCACGGATAAAAATTAGGATTAATATTAATGGGTCCTAACATTGTGAGCTGTTATATTTGATTCCAATAATAGGTATGGCAAAAACACTTGAACGCACGGAAATTTGTTCTAGTTTCCACAAGGTCCGTATAGTAAACAACTCCTGAAGCAGCCTGTACATTATTCAACATAATATTACGTTCATTCTGCCAAAGAATACACCCCCATAAGATTTGATGTGCAGATTGTACATATTCGCAGTCAGATGTTGAACACTGACATCAAGGCGAGGCAACGAGCTTGAAGGAAAACAATTTAATTTTAAAGGTAGGGGAGGAGGAGTGTCGGTATAGCGTTAGCCGCTCTCCCTATCCCCTGCGGCCGAAAAATGGTAAGTGGCGGGACCATTGACCTTGACCCGGTGCGCCGGTGATAGGGGTATTCCCCAGAGGAGGGTCCGGTGACGGACAACCGCGGCGGGTTCGCGGTGAGTGCTAATGCGTGCCCGTGTTACCGTCATAAGCGGCACAGGAGGACACCCTGGAGTTTTAGTGGATTGGAGTCCCACATAACTGCGCTATCTCCCCGTGGTATCGCAGTATGCATGAGCATTTCTCCATGATAAAAAAAGGTATTTATACATAAACTTATGCCAATCATCTGGTCAAGAAATGCTCGACGCCAGTCTCCCTGTATCTCAGTGTTCATACTGAAAATATAATTTCTTACAACGAATTTACTAAACTACAATTTGCTTACCTAACTAGAATAGTTAACAAAGAAACACTAATGTATCATGTATAAACAAATAGTCGAACACTGAACACAATATGTCAGTCAAACTGTGTACAACTTACGAAACACTTGACAATATAAATCTACGTACGTACGTTGGCATTTATGTAACTGCTGAATAAAACATGTACTGACTATTATAGAACTATCATAGACCTCAGTCCAGACTGTTTCAAGTTATACTTTCGTTTTATGTTAACAAAGATGACGAGCTAGATGGTGGAGGAATCCACCTAAAATTTTAATAATCGAAAGAATAATCGAAGAAGCAACACTTCATTCAGCTGAAATACGTAGTCGCCTCACCCAGGTGTCAATCCACCACACACCACATCCACCAATCTTGTCCTTTTCGTATCCAACAGATTCCGGCAGCCCTCACGAGGTCATCGATCCATCATATTGTGGGTGGCCTTCCAAAGCTGCGTTTTCTGGTACACGGTCTCCACTTCAAAATCTTTCAGTCCCATTCGTCATCTGTTTTACGATACCTCTTACAATCCCTCCAGCGATCTTCATCGTAATTAAATAAATACGAAAAGATTTTTCTTTCAAGTGAAATGTTGTAAATTCATATTATTGTACTATACAACTCTGTCAATCTCTCCAGGGCATACAAGCGTATTGTTAAAATACCGAAAGTCGCCAACTAACTGAAATTTATACCGTTATTTTTTATTTTAATAAGCAATTACTTAATTAGTAACAATAGCCTTTTTCCGTTAAAATAATAAATTAAATACGAAATATTAATTGGACTTTTGTGAGTTTGTATTTCTATGTCAATCAACTTATTGGTGTTTTTTAACAATCATACAACGATTCATTCAAAATGAACCAAACAATCCTCAAAATAAAATAGTCTGACAAAAAAAAACTGTTTACCGCTAACATTATAAAGAATGTGGAAATAATGAGCTAATTTCGTAGGCTATTGCCAGAGTATTGCTCATTTCCAGAGATTGCCCGCAATTTGCTGTGGTCATTTTGGGCTATTTTCTTCAGCTAAGATCTGTAGATGTAAAGAAAATATGGTCCTTAGTCTAGTTAGCCTTATTTTGTAAGTCTTTGGGATAATGATTGCTAGGAACATACAAAGAATACTAACACAGAATAGGTAGATAGGTACAGAAAGTCAGTTCCGTACAACTAGCAAAAACGCACGCACACTTACATACGCTTCACGTACAGCGAATGCAAGCGCTCTAGCGCGTGACCGGCATACGGCATTTGTTTCAGATCGCCGTACGTAGACGTCTTTGTGTGCATTCGCCTGTTTTCACTTGTTATATGAGGCTGACTTTCTGTACCTATCTTTTTAAAGTACTAAGGTCGATTTAGTCTGGATTAGGGAACAAATGACCTAGTAATTCACTTAAATACTAAGGCCAGGCCATATTTAGGTCTTGTAAAAGAATCTTGAGGATCTAATTATATCTTGCTTTCTGAGAAATTTCGACGCGTTTATTTGTGTTAGAGTAATCTATTTTGTTGTAAGTGAAGTTACGTTTTCTTTAAGTTAGATGTTTTTTTTTATTGTCTATAGGCTTGCGCTTGACCACTATCTCACCTGATGGTAAGCGATGGTGAGGTGATGGTGGGTGATGGTGGGTTGGGGATTAGGGTCTGCTACTGCCGTCATGCGGTTTCAAAAATCTGGATAAGCCAAAAAACCGGCCAAGTGCGAGTCGGACTCGCGCACGAGGGGTTCCGTTTCCGTTAAAATTATCGCAAAAAAACGGCCAAAAAATCACATTTGTTGTATGGGAGCCCCCCTTAATTTATTTTAATTTAATTTAATAATTATTATTTTTTGAAGTGAATATACAACTAAATATTCTGTGATTATTTTAAGCGTCTACCTGTTGCCGTTATTAATATCGAGCAAAAAACGGCAACAAAATCACGTTTGTTGTATGGGAGCCCCCCTTAAATATTTTATACTGTTTTTAGTATGTGTTGTTATAGCGGCAACAGAAATACATCATCTGTGAAAATTTTAACTGTCTAGCTATCACGGTTCATGAGATACAGCCTGGTGACAGACGGACAGACAGACATACAGACAGACGGATCGCGGTCAAAGTCAAAGTCAAATATATTTATTTCAACTAGGCCAATAAGCGGCACTTTTGAACGTCAAACATTAAATCTAAATTAAAAATGTACAAGTAATAAAAATTTACTCTACCGTGCATTCGGAAAGTAGCTTGTTATGGAGAAGAACGCACAAGAAACTCCATACTTACTCTTTTTTAAATATATATATGTTTTACATGCTTATCAAGCTCAACACAGGACATTTCAAAGGTGTGTTCAACCGACGGTCTAACAATGTCTTTTCTTTCTTTAGATTTAATAGAATTTTTAATAAGTATTAATGATCCGCCATGTATCATACGTTTTCTGCTGAAATGGCTAACTACACAATAATTTTCATAATTAATGGAACTTACTTGGTGATCTTTTATAACCAATGTTCTGTTAGACAAATAATATCAAATTTGTTTTTTTCTAGAAATAGTTCAATTTCTAATAATTTGGAAGAGCAACCTTGAATGTTCTGATTTAATAATTTTAAAGAGTATTGCTCTCTTCTCTGCTTTGTACCACTAAATGGATTGCCAGAAGATATCTTCATACTATTTACTAATAATAACTGATTATTTGCAGGGGTAACTTTTATTGTCTTATGGACTAGTTTAAATTTATGTTGCTAGTTGAACTAGGCAACACAGGGTCGTCAATTAATATAGAATTTGATAGATTTACTATCACTTCATTAATAGAATATGCTATCAACATAGCAATCTTATGTCTACATCTACGTGACAGAGAGAAAGCTCTCTGCGTTACTTGAAGTCCACTAATAAATCTATTAGTGTCAAAAAAACAATAATTTGTCATTACGACAAGTCAACATTTGTAAAATGTTATTAAATTTAAAAATCCGCTTGTTCTCATCTTCTGAGAAGCTATCTGAATAAGGAAAAGCACAAACCATGAGCTTTCCTACATTTAACCCTAACAAGGTGTCAATACCAGCCATTATGTCCCTTTTGGTAATTCCAGTACTATTTCCCAATAGCAAAACCATTGTAGAACAATTATCTATATTTGAATTTATAATTCTATTGATCATTTGTTTAAAACTTATATTATGGTAACAATGATTTGTAAAACTATGGCTAAGGTAATTTTGTAATATTTTTCCAAAGCTTGAACCTATTTCATCACTAAATAATATTGTTTTACATTCCTTTTCATTGTGTACACATGTCTTTTCAGAAAAAGCCAACATTGGTGGAGACAAGTCACCTTTTAGCTAGGGAGGTAGTGGGTAGTTGACACAGCTGCAAGAGGAATTAGTCAGAGACTCATACCTCTCTGCATTGTGCTTCACCAAGTCTAATAATTCCCCAGCCTCAATCAAGCGCTCACTCAATAGCCGTTGTGAAATTTCAAATTTCTTAAAAATATTCTTCAGTAAACACTCCTTGTATAATAAATCTTTTTGGAGGCACTGTGTATCTTTATAATACTTTTCCCTACAATTATCTAGCTCACCCATGCAGGTATTTAGTCTACTAGTTAGGTTAACACGTTCCTTTCTAAGATAAATATTAAATTTTAGGAGATTTTGTTTTTTGATTGCTCTCCGTGAACGTTTCATATTTTTTTTGATTTTGATATATTTCTTTAATTTATTATGACTCAAGACAATAGGACATAATGGTCTAGTGTCATCACCAGTCAAATTTATTATAAAATCTGGCTCACACACTGATTCCGACTGAATGCTTTAAAGATAGTTCATACGTGTCATTGCACTTCTAGTATAATGCCGCTTGGTGCTTAAGTGCCCGGTGTTGTTCGGCTAAGTCTAGGTGCTGAATGTGTAGCTCAGCTAGCTCATTCTTGAGGAAGGTGTTTTTATGAACCACCTTTTCAACTTCCACGTCGCGTTACTGTCTGCAATTTCTTGAAGCAGTTTCTTATTCAGTGATTTGGAATCTTGCAGCTCATTCAGTGAAGCTCTCAATTAATGCTTCCAGTTCCTTCATTGTAGCGCTGCGGGTCATCATTTTCCTTAAATTTCTGAAATGTATAGAATTTAAACTAAATAACAGTGCAGTAGTTTTCTAATGTTAGATAGGAGGTAGTTGGGAAAAAATAAATATTAAAAAAAAATACTAAAGTAAAAGTTAATAATGTTAAGAAAGTATAGCTGTTACAGATAGATAAGTTTAAGACTTAAATGGAAAATTTAAATAAGTAAAAACAATAGAAAGAACTATGGAAAACACTGCTTTGAGTTTACTAAATTACAGGCTACAATTAAAACCTTTATTTATTAAATTTTTGACAATTTCTAGGTAAGTTCTTAATAGAAACCTACAACGATTATTTTGTGCAGTATATTATGTAGTGTGTATTTATTGTCTGTGTATATTAATTCTGCTTCCACAAATTATCAAGCAAAAGAAGACATAAACCATGCCAGTGTGTGATGAACGTTGCTCATATAACTGAGCAGTATTCTGTGATGTTGTACAACATCACAGAATACTGCTCTGTCTGTAGAATTAGTTAAAATTATTTAAGACAAAAATACTCCCAGGGAATGATGATTTTTTTTCAAATTTGTCACCGTTGATGCGATCAGTTGACAGCTGAACTTGTTTCTTGTTTTAAATAGTTTTCCGACAGCGAAAAACTGTACAACTACTGGAAATTACACTCACTATTGAGTTCAGACTGAGTTGAGTTCAAATGCTCCTGCATTTCATTACGATATGCGGCAATAGACATGTAATTATAATTCTTAAATAGAATTATAAGCGACTATTTATACCAACGTTAACCCCTATTCCGCAAATCTATTTATTAAACAACGCCAAAACAGGCCTGCTACTTTGACGAACTCGACTACGCGCATCATCGTCATTTTTCCTGCCAAATATTTTCAAGGATCTTTACATTCATTTTCCTTCACTTATCGAAAATATTTGTCGAACTGTCATAGCTGTCATTTTAAAACGCCAGCCAATCAGAGACCGTAAGCGGGCGAAATCGGATAATAATAATAATAATAATAGCCTTTATTTAACAATCTTACAAAGTACATGTTTTCCTTATTACATAAATTTCCTTATTTGACACCCGTTTCGCGAAGACTGTCTTGCTTCCCAGCATAGGCCTCCCCTAAAGCCTTCCACAGAACACGATCATGTGTCATCCTTCTCCATGTGATGCCTGCTGATCTTTTTATGTCGTCCTCCCACCTACGACACTGTCTACCTCTTTTCCTTCTGAACTGTCTTGGGCACCACTCGGTTACCTCTTTGGCCCATTTATTCCTTTTGTTTCTCATCATGTGGCCTGTCCACCTCCACTTTAGTTTTTTAATACAATACGTTACATCCGTAACTCCAGTTTGTTTCCGAATTGTTTTAAGTTTTATTTTGTTTCTTAGTTTAACATTGAGCATGCTCCTTTCCATACCATGTTGACAGGTCTCTAATTTTCGTAGATTGTGCTCCGTTAAACTCCATGTCTGGCAACCATATGACATCACGGGCAAGATACACGAGTCAAATATTGTTTTCTTAGATTTAAGTGGTATATCGGGGTTCTTCATTATTTCTTTTAGGGACCAGTACCTTTTCCAAGACAGATTAATTCTGTTGTTAATCTCTTTAGTTGTGAGGTCCTTCGGAGATATTATTTGACCAAGATACGTGTATTCCTCTACGTATTCTATTTGTGAACCATCGACTGCAATAGGCACTTTGTCCACGTTTGTCATAAGTTTCGTTTTTGAGGTGTTCATTGACAACCCAACATGCCCACTTTCCAATACCAGTTTTTCAAGCATTTCCTGTAGACTTCTCGCGTCGCCCGAAATAAGTATCAAATCGTCCGCAAATCTTAGGTGGTTTAGTTGTGATCCGTTAATATTTAGTCCGTAGTTGTTCCATTCGAGACGTCTGAATACGTATTCAAGAACTGCCGAGAAAAGTTTGGGTGACAGCGGGTCCCCTTGTCGAACTCCTCTTTTTATAGGGAAATCCTCACCCAATCTTTCTGTTCGAACTTTAGCTCTCATGTTGTTGTAAATATTGCTAATGAGGTGAATATATTGTGTGTCTACTCCCTGAGTTTCTAACGCTTCCCATATTTTTACGTGTTTAAGTGAGTGGCGAAATCGGATAACAAGGAATAAATGAGAAGTTAGGTGAATTAACTTATATTTTCGACACAGATAAGCTTAGTAAATCCACTTGACTGACAGGTTTAGTACTAATCACAGGGCTAATTCTACGACTCTAGTTTTGAATAAAGAGATTTAGGTATGTCTGTGTTCTAAAATAATGTTATCGTAAGAGTAACGCTTGGATGCACTAAGGGATTTTCAGTACAGTAGGCCGAACGCCAGTAGTAACACTTTGACCTTCAGTTGGTCTAGCGTAGTGTGGAGTATTAATAAAATGCGAAGCCAATTTAACGGTTAATATTATATAAAGAGTCTCACTCTGTGTCTTTCTTCTATTTTCATCTACAATCCCTTCCCCAACAGACAATCCGACGACAAGACTGCCAGCTGATGAAAAAATCCATTATCTCCGAAATCCAAATAATTCACTCCCCAGACTATGACACGGATTAATTGAAACATTTTACATAGAATGATATTTTTTTTTTTATGGAACCTTTGATTCTTAATCTGAAGTTGTTGAGGGAAAGATAAGCCTAGATCGTACAAGTCTTAAGTTTTGGTTTAAGAGAACATCTAAGTCAGTATTGTCTGTCCAGTTTTCTTGAAACTTGAAGTTGTATGTGAGATATGATATAAGTTTAGATTAACAAAGCTTCAGGCTTCATTTGTTGAGTCTAGTCTCAAAACATAGGTTTTTGGATTTATAATACTATGGAGAGGTGACGAGTGTATTGATGAGGCGCGAGTAGTTTTTTGTACAGAGGCCTTGGTGCGAATTTTTACTCACGCTCAATCGCGTTAACGTTAACGCCAATATGTATTGAAACTGGATAAGCGCCGTCTGGTGACAGCAAGGCAAAACCTGTTTTTTTGTATACATTTTGTCATAAGAGATCGTTTAAGTTAACGCGATTGAGCGTGAGTAAAAACTCGCACTAAGGGCACAGGAGTTCGTTTGGAGAATGACTCCCTACATACAATTTTTGCTGCTATAAGCAGCGTTGTTTTGCGCCGGTGTGAAGGGTTGCTTGCGTTATCAGATAAAAGATTTTATTTTTGTTTCTGGGATGGTAAGGCACCTAAGATACCTCTGGTTTTGTAGATGTTCATTGTTTGCGAAGTGCTAAGTGATTTATCTGACATGACGAGAATTTTGTTGGAAATGGGAAAGGTAAAGGAAAACATCGTGAGGAAACCGGCATGTCCTAGAACCAAAAATCCAAAGATATATGACATATACCAATCCGTATTGGGCTACCGTGGTGGTTTATATAGTCCACTCCCTCTCTATGAAAGGTGACCTGTGCTGGGACACAGGCCTCCTTTCATAGAGAGTGGGAACTTTAAAAGGCAGATGATGATGATGATGAACTCCAACTCATTATCTCACTACCCAAACTACATCATTCTGAAACAACGCACTTCTAAATTTAATGAGATTTTTGACTAAAAGTGTTTTGACGTACATCCTTAATTTAAAGATCAAAAAGCAGGATATCATAAGCAGCTATGGTTTGTCGAATATTCTCGCAGTTTTTAAAATGGATTTCTATAAGTGCGGCAAAAGTTTCATCTGGGAGTAGTGCCAAGACGAGCCAAGCAAAGCGCAAGGGCAGTACCTACCTTTTCTCGGTCCATTTCACATTTTTTTTAACCTTCAATACTTGGTTTTGGATTATACCAGATAAACAAAATTCTCGGGATATGATATCAATAGTGAATATTAAACATGTAACCTCTTATTAATAAACACGGAATAAAGTTATACCAGGAATAAAAAAGGAATAACCATACATTTTTATAGGTTTAAACTTGGAATAATTATTAACGTTAATTAACGTCATTACTAGCATCATTACGCAAAATCTCAAATTGTATTCCAAGGAAAATATGTACTATTATTTATAACTCATTAGTAAAATCACATCTCGAGTAACTAATTGAAATACGGGGGTCTGCCGCAAAAACTATCCTAATGCCTTTACAACGAACCCAGAACAAAATTATAAAAACATTACACCATTATCACTACCTTACTCCAACTAAAACACTATTTGAAAAGACCAAATTATTAAATCTCAAACAACTATACACATACGGTACCTGCATTCTAATAAAAAAAATCACAACAAACAGCGTAGAATCAAAGCTAAAATTACACAAAAAAACAATATCATACAACCTAAAAAATAAAAATCAATTACAACGAAGACAAGCTCGGACAAACTACGGTAAAACAACCATATTGTTCGAAGGAGCACAGCTGTTTAACGACTTACCAAATGACGTAAAAGATTGTGATAATATTAACAGATTTAAACTAAAACTGAGAAATTACGTTTATGAAATGTAGTCATACCGCATATTAAATGTTAGCAATTACATACTTCCTATATATTTGTATTGTATAACTTCACCAACACGCATCGGAGGCAAAATGTAATTATTTAGATATAAACAATTACTTTGTATCTCATTGTAAGTGAACCTATGTATTGTTCTTATGAGAATAAATTCTTTAAACCGAACTTTATTCTGTGTTTATTAGCATGAGGGGTAAAGTTTATTTTGCGTAGCTCTTATACTTTAGATTTTATTGATATCCAAAAACCCCGATTTCGTCACTGACTCACTGATGATCATCAAAATTCTTAGGGTAGTTCCTGAAGTCCTAGAAAGCTGAAATTTGGTATGTAAGCTAGTATTAGTACACAAATAACAATAAAAATCTGAAACTTGGCACTTTTACCCCCCAACCCCTTACACTAGGAGTTGGAAGTTTGTATGAGACTACCGCAAATTTTAATGCTAGTGGTCTGAAAATTTATATAGGGGAGTCCCTATATCAATTCTCCTTGTTATAAATAATAAAATACATGTTTCAGGATATTTAATTAATCACTCCCAAACCTTTAATTTAATGGATGGAATTTGTATGGGCTTTCCCATAAAAACATAATTTCGTACTAGAGATATATGGCCAAGCCACATATTTTGACTAAGGTGTAGAATTTGTGAAGTCAGGGCTTGTATAGTTTGGACGTGTAGAGATTGAAGCTTGGCCCTACATGAGATCTGTTTATTTTTTTACAGTGCGAGCCATATGGCAAAATTTTATATGAAAATGGTTTTTGGTGGTTAACATTGTTTTAAAGAGAGAAACATTAGTGATAGAAGCGAGATACCGTTCGAATTACGAAGCGGAGACGACAGCCACTTTAAAAAACAAATGAGTTTTTGAATTGTGTGCGGTCAATTGAACGAGGTTCCAAGTGAACTTAAGAATAACACTATACTTCTGATTATACTTTTTTTGCTGACTACAGAATTTTTTCGGCTACATCAAAGACCTCTTGTGCCCAAACTAAAGATCGTTTGTAACTACATATTTGGGACAAAAAATCTTTGACATGTGCAATATTTAGACTTCTATACGGTTAGGTGCTTTTTATAAGTTTTCGGGAAATATGTGGCCTAACCTTTTTTCCAGAGTGTCATAAACAAAGTCTGTATCATGATCAAGTGAGATGAGTGAAAGTGAGACCGCTTAGTGAGGGGTCTTGAGTTCGAAAACTGGGTTAGGAAAACAGTTATTGTATTTTCCGTCAGGAAGAAAAAAGTCCAAAGTAGCCTGGTTGTTTAAAAGGTTAGAAAAGAAGAATAGAATGGTCCCATGCTAGACACGTAGGACTTAAACCATCACTGGTTAAATGTCTACCTGTCTCTAGGTACCATGAAATAAAAAGTCGTCTTTTAAAGCCCCTCCGCTACGAGGTTGCTATCCAGGACACCATGCATGACTCATCAATTTGCTCATTTACAAGCTACAAGCTGACATTATATCAGAATATACTCGTATTTTTACTCACAAATCAAGCTGTTTACAAGATCTAACCTAAGGAAACTCGTCAACGCACTGGGTAAGAATTTTTATCACAACGAAAACATAGTACGCTAAATAAAATTTTCAGCGCTCGAGAAACCAAAGCATGCAAGAATTTTAGAGAAATAACTTGCCTTGGAAACCTGTAGACGAAGCCACGATATGGGGGTATACATTTAGTCTAGTTCGTAGGATTTCTTCAAAACACTAGGCAAATTTTTAGAAAAGTCCTCCGTGGATTCTACGAAGAAACTTACCGGGTATCGGGTGACCAAGCATGTAGGATGGGCGATGGATAAAATTGGAACACTTTATCAAGTTTCTTTGTAGAAAAGGCTTTCTTTCGAAACCTGAATGATTTCACCATGCAACATATATGGCATATATTTTGACTTTAGCTTCAATTTCAATTCAGATAAAAATAGAATAGGATAATAATATTATTGCGAAGCAAAATCGATTGTTTAGTTTATGAAAATATTTTTTGATTGTAAACTACACTTTAGCCGAGTGTCGTAGCTTCACGAGGTCACGGTATTGAAACTACAGGAAAAAACTAGTGCTACATAGAATATTATACGTCCTCCGAAGTTGGGTGGCTTGATAGTCTACTTAAAACAAGGAAGAGAAGTGAAACCCCATTCATTCTTGAAAACATATTTGCTTAGTTTCCCGTAAGTGGCAGACATGCAGTTTCATTTGATGCCTACAGTTGTGAACTCTTGAGCATTATCAATGTAAATAACATTGTTTAGATTTATTCACGTCAAGATTTTTCTAGGAACAAGGATTTTTTATTTTATCACTAGCTTTTCCGCTTTTGTAATTTACGGATCTCGATAATACGTTTCCGTGGGAAAATTATATCTGGGATAAAAAGTATCGAATGTCTTCAGTCCCGGGACCTATTGTTTTCATATGTAATATTTTTCCTTGCCTTATATAATTTTTTCTTTCTTTCTATTTTCTAATCCAGACCATGTTCTATTTGTGTTTGAAACACAACTAAGTACATCCAATAATTTTTATTGTAAAAAGTTGTGTAACTAATTTGGTGTACAATAAAGTCTATTTCATTCTATTCTATCTTATCATGTGGAGGGGCCGATAAATAACTCGGACGTAGAGAGAATTTGCCCCCTGCTCATATTCCAAATGCATTCCCGTTTCCAATTCCTTGGCTCTCCGTTAAAAACGAATGCCAAGGAATTACTTGTAGTGTTCCAGACCGGTATTAGACAGCCAATGTGTTTGGTGTCTGTGATCTGCAAACTTCCTGAATGTGGCTTTTACGAGACACTTCGAAATGCGTACACATGGTTCTGGGCCCACAAAACCATTTGCTAATCCCTCTTGCCAGTTCATCCGCCATTTCGTTACCATGGATTCTTTTATGCCTAGGGACCCACATCAGTCTTATTCTGTTATGCATCTTAAAGCAAGTTTGAGAGTCCACTTTGTAGAATGCCATGGCTTTGATTGCAGCTTGATTGTCACTAAGAATATATATGGGTTTACCTCTAGTTCCTCTATCTATATTCTCTTGAGCACAGGTCCTATATTCTATATAGAACCTGTGCTGTGGTATATTCTATTTTTAATCCTTACTGTACCGTTTCGACATTGCTTACGACAACTAAGACTGTCGGGTTCAAGAATTCAAATAGATATTATGTGGATATACTCGTAAAACACTTCCATAACTTTTACACCCCACTTCCAACCAATGTAACATACAATAAACGTCTCCAATTCGCTTGTTTCGCGTTACAACTCGCTGCAACTATTTAACAGTAAGTAGCAAACACTCAGGCATTTCAATGGTAGTCACATTCCTTAGTTTTCCGGCTACGTGGTCGTTATTGCATTCGTTGACAGTTGTAAGGACTGTTTTAAGTTATAAATCTGTTTTAATAGTGCGATAATGTTGTTACGACAATATTGTTACTGTGTTCTAACTTTAAGTAAGCTTGGTAAGATCGTTTGTAGTAGCTTTAAGCTTCTTTATCTGAAGTTTTACTAGATAATTATAATAGATTTATTTTAGGTTAAGCTACCACTGCAATGCAGTAATTAAAACTAGCAGATTTGTTTTAGTGTACAATTTGATCTCACGTCTTTTATACTTAAAACACTAACCCTCTTACAAATAAACGCGGCATAAAGTTATACCAGGTATAACAAAGGAATAACCATACATTTTCATAGGTTTATACTCGGTATAACTTTATTCCGCGTTTATTTGTAAGAGGGTACGAAAACTTCCTCACTACAATTAAAATATAAAATATTTCGTTCGTTTCATCATCATCTGCCTGCCCTTATCCCATGTTACTTTGGGTCGGCGCAACACGTTTGCTTCTTCCATACCGTTCTATCCCCCGTCATGTTATTATTGACTCCCTTTTCTTTCATATCACTCCTCACACAGTCCATCCATCTTTTCTTTGGCCTTCCTCTCCCTCTCCATCCATCCACATTTATATTCATAACTCTTTTAGTAATATGCGTTTCATCCCTCCTCATTCGTTTATAGGAGCTAATTAATCTCTGGAAGTAATTTTCTGATTACAAACATTTCGGTAGAAAGATACAGTATCGTTGAGTGCCATAAGATGCTTTTAACCCGAAAAACAGTTTCAATGGGATAGACGACGCGGACAAAAGCTACTATGAAATACAGAAGTCCTTAAGATCTCATTACCTGTTGATTTTGCTGTCCACCTAGTCTTTAGAGGATATTAAAACATCCAACTTCTAGCTAACTTACCCTACACTGCACATCACAACACAAGATCGCACATAAATGTAACGTGCAGAGTTTTCCCATTTTTTTGCTTCGACCTGTAAAGTTTAGCAAAATGGCCGACCAAGTTCGGCCTACTTTAGTTTTTGTTACTCTTAATGACTTACACGACGAATCGGGAGGAAAAATCAGTCAAGGAATGGGATTGTCCCATGGGTACGTATTGTTCTGTATGTGGATGTATCTGGGTATGTATGAGTCCGTCGATTTTCCTCAAACCTGAAATGAATTTAGGGTGTTGGAGGTTAATATTGATTGAAAGATTTAAGGTTTCATGTCTACCTACACAAAGTTGATCAAGGTTGGTACCTGTCATATGTATGTCTAGACCTATATATTAGATGCATGATACCTATCGTTAGAGCCTTGTTAAGTGAGACAAGACCCTTGTAATGCGAGTCGGTTAATCTTATATTCAAGGACACACTAACTAATACTATAGTTTAAGTATGTATTAAGAACTCAGTCCAACATCCATAATCCATAATTTCCACCAAATGTCAGCGTCTTAATCTTTAAAACAACGACTTTATGTGGCAACAATTTGCGATAAACCCGTATAAAAAACAGAATTTCAAACTACAAAATCAGAATGAATTGTCGACTAAAGTATGAAAACTAGCTCAGTAGCAATTCAGCATTTCAAGAGACATGTAAATTATGTTAATATCTTTATACTTCGTCGCACTATGTTCGCTGTATTTCTGCTTGTGACACTGTAAATGTGCTAGTTTATAAGCAACATGCCAATAGGGACCAATTGGGACAATTGGACAATTGGTGCAGCGTAATATTTTATGGATTGTATTGATTTTGCCAAGAAAACATACGTTTTGTAACAATATTCATTGTTTGTTGTGTGACTTGGGAGCCATGTTTGATTTCTAAGGAAGAGCAAAGACGAACGATGGAGTAGAATAACGTTCAGATAGTATACAAGGCATCAGCAATATAAGAAGTAAAAATAAAATAGGCTACATCGATAACTATTTAGATTTCTTGTAAGGTACCAAGCTACATACATTTTATAATTAATTTTAATATAAGAACCAACCAGGCTTTGGGTTGTAGACAAAGTGAAATACTACATAAATAATACCATCTAACCTTAATGCAGAATCTACACTCCTGATTTACCTATAACTATCACTGACGTACAAATTGGTTTAGTGTCTAAAATGCAGTCATCTCTGACACTAAAGCAATCACGCCTGGATGCAGACACTGAAATCTGAATTCACAATTGAAATTGCTAGCAACTTGTGTATATGTGTTACATTGCAAGTGCTGCTAGTAAATGAAGATCTAGAGGAGATCGCAGCTAAGAAATAACAGCTTCACTGGTCGATCTGTAAGGTTAAGCAGTGCTTCCCGAGGTCAGTCCGTGGATGGGTGACCATTAGCTAAATACCGTGTGTCCTCCGTGCCTCGGAAAGCACGTTAAGTAGTTGGTTTTTGCTGTCATTTGTAGTCGCCACTGTTGATTCTGGCTTTCAGGAGATGGAGTGTTAGGGAACAGTTTCTCATATCCAATTAAGCATATTTTATTTTCTTTCTTTTTTTTATGGCGAACTTGGTTCAAAAGTATTAGTGATAAATTACCATCAAGTTGGCAGCCTACTTGTTTGTCATACAATACAGTAAAAAGTCAAACAAATTCCAAAAAAAAAATCGCTCATGTGTCAGTCAATGACTGTACCTCAAGGCTTTTTAGAGAACAAAAACCAAAATCTCATCCAATATTAGCTCGTTTTACCCAAAACCTTCCTTTGTCGATCTCAAAATGTTTTATTTGCATCCGATACTTCGGCAATTTGATCCTCTCGGGATTTAATCGATTATTCAAAATCTTTAACCGTTACTTGAAACCGACCTGCCCTAGAGTGGAAAGTGAAAACACAGATTCAATAAAATGCCTTTACTGCAACGATTTTATCTCTGAGAGAAAATACACGGATCTATATTGCGTGTTCACACGAAACGGTTTGCCTGTAAATATAAATTTTATGTAAGAGAACTATTGTAAAACTAAAGCGCTTTTAAGGTTCTGTTTTCATGAATTTTATACTGTTTTTTTACGGATTATTTTGCTATAAATACAACGGTCCTAAATGTAATATTCTAAGTTTGCATTGAGCATTTTTTTTGGTTGTAAAAATATAGTTGGGGTCTAGTAACGTGCTTAAGGCTTCGAATTAATTCGTACCATGAAGTTTTTATATTTAGGGGCAAATTGATCCATTGTTCCTTCTGTAATAACTGTAATTCGTAAATCTAGATACAATTTTTTAAATTCTGCAAATAGTATATCTACAGGTATTAGAGTTACTGACCCAAATCTTTTAAAACAGATTGACCTGGAAACCAATCCAAGAATAAACAAAAATTATTCATTGTAAAATTGTTTCTTCGTGAGAATCTATATCTGGGAGTTATGACAATTCTTTCATTGGTTAAAACGTGCACTACATTTATCGATGAGTGTATTCTCTTACAAAGTGAAACATTCAACGTATCATGCTTTCATCCCGGATGTTTCCAAACCAATCTACAGAATGAGTCAGCTACTTTACGAGTAGGTAGTCTATAAGTTGACAAACAGTTAAGATATAGTTTAGACTTCGAATGATGACATTATCATGACAACACCTTCATTTCAATGATTATGCGATTGAGATTAAAGTTGGTTTAAGTGGTCATGTTTTTGTGACAGTTATGCCAATTTACACCAATACTTGGTTACAATAAGTAAACCAAAGTTTAATTTATTAGGTAAGCCGTTGTTATTTTGATTTATTCAATCATCACAGGCAAAATTATATTTGATAGGTAAAAGATTCACCAGATATTTGATCTCACCCGATATTTCAGTAATAGTTGTAATCGGCTCTGTTTTCGAGCACGCAAGTCCAGGGCGAAACGTTGATAGCTAAATAGGTGCGGCTTGCTGAGAGAACATCAAGAATATACTTGAAACGTTTCAGATTAGGGATTTATGGTCCACTTTCCAGTTCCCAAAATTTACTTTGAATTGGACAATTTTAAAAATCTCGATCGATCGATCTTTGGATTAGATTTTTTTTTGGAGTTGTGAACAAGGATAATTGATCGTATCTAAGAATCTAAACGCTTTATAAGAAGACACTTTTATAAAATAAATGTTAGTTTAAGAGGCGACCTTCTTCATATCAATAATAATTGGATGGTTAGGCATCTAATGAAATCAAGTAATAAGTTATTAACTATAATTGATGTACCTCAGGCTCCAGAGATACATCCCATCATACCCAGAATTATTATTTAGGTTGATTGGATAATAAATTTCAAATAGATAAGTAGATACATAAATATTATGTTTGTTTTTGTGTAGAGTATTTGGTTTCTTTAGGAAGTCTGATCCAAAAAGTAGAGTAGCTGACCCATTAAAATTAGATTAAAATCTAATAAAAAAAAAATGGTTTGTTGGAATCTCGAGAAAAATATGGCTTTCTAAAAGTTTATGTAAGTAGTAGATTGATCTTAAACTTTCACCAGCCAACAAAGATAACAAATCTCTGTTATGATGATAAAGTTTCTAACTTCTTACAAAGTAAATATTACCTCCCTTAGACCTTAAATACTCAACCATAAATATAAAAATACTAGAGACACGATAACATTTTGATTATTCGATTCTCATTTGATTTTCATTGACTGCGTCTTCTCATACATGTAGTATGAGCAAAACGACGTCAATCAGCTACGCAAACAATGCTCCTGCAAACACCAGGATCTGGCATTACACATTAAATCCTAAGTCGAGCGCTGCCTGCTCTCTATACATTAGTGCGTCGAAACTGCCTACTTATGTGAACCAGGCCGCGCTATATGTTTGTCTTATGAGTTCAAACGTCAAGACAATCGCAAATGTAAGTTACTTGGTTTACGTGGAAACATAAGGGGTGGCATTTTTTTTTTTTTTTGAGTGGTGGCTTTGTTGGGGTGGGTCTGAGCGGTGAATGACCAAAACTGAAATATTAAAGACTTAGAATAAATGTGAAAAAAAGGACTGGCTACTGGAGGGCACTATTAAACAAGATATTGAAAGCCCAGAATTACTAAATTATTCATGTTATATTAAAAAAAAAAATTTTTGGTAATTTGGAAAGTAAGTGATGTTAACAATTAATAGTTGTAAGTGAATTTGTGTGTCAAACTGTCAGCTCAAAAATCATTGAAATGCATTTCTTTTTCATGAAGAAGCAGAAGTATTAGAATGTCGCTAAATCTTTGATATTGAATTGTTTAATATTAGATCCCCAATTTGATAAGATTAATCCAAACATATGACTACAAAACAAACTTTAAGTTATTAACTTAAACTTTTTTGCAATCTTTATGTTTTAAAATTCATTAGACTGAGTTTGTGTAGACTGTTTATTTTTTTTCCCATCATAACCATTTACCTCTCAGTAAGTTTTGTACGCCCAACAAACGCTGCGAGCCTGCATAAAATTTTAACTGGTAATATCCCTAATGTATTGTACAAAGTAAATGCGATGCACTAGGTACAGGTAGGTACGTAACAGATGTAGGATATGTTTGAATGTAATCTTTACGGAATTATTATATTACATATTCACTTTAGTTTATTGCGTTTTGTGACAGTTCTACCTTCTTATGAGGAATTGCCTAGGTTCACTTGTGTTACGTAAGTTGGCTTGAAATTAACTTTTGCCTTTTAAAACCATTTAAACCTTTTGGGTACGTTAATAAATGATGAGCTATATACATTGTACCCAAAGGCGCAGCGTTGGGAGGTCTCCTAAAAGTGGTAAGTACCTATGACCTGGTGAAGGCAGCAGTAATCCACTGGATGCGAGACGCACGGGACTGTTCGATGTGGCGACACAGGAGGAAGGCCTATGATCAACAGAGTCTTTTGACTGTAATTATCATGATGAATTAGGTACCTATATAATGTGCAACAACCACGAAAAATACTGCGAAAATTTAATAGATATGTCTTCATTTCGGGCTTGCCGGGCTTGTAAGTATAGGTAACATCGCTTCACCTGGAAGCTCTCACAAGTCTTCAGAACGACCCACAACAACGTTTTACAGTATTGTTTAGTCTAAGAGCTCAACAAGAGATGGCTTTTAATGATTACCTACTACCATATCACGTTCAAGTCGACGTTTAATGGCGTGAATTTCATCTTGATGTTCAGATAGTAGGCAGAAGTATACTTCTAATGACACATAATGTGGAAAGGGTTTCTTATCTTGGAGATACTGGAGATCAGACTGTGGCTTTATTGTTTTCATTTTTTGAGCGTCATGGTTTCGTATTCCGTGAGGGGTGAAGAGCTCGTGGCTAAATAATCATAACCGCACGGATCGAGCAACACTTGTAGGAAGTCTGTGGATCGGCAATCATCCACTACAAACCAGGACCAACTGTTTAACACACTTTTCGAATTTTTAAATCTATGACAGAAGGTAGGAATAGTCAGAAGATCTGCAATTTCTTAATAGAAGCCCAGAGCGTTGATTAGTTTCCGATTGATTACTATAGACTAACCTCCTACATAGGAATAAAAGTCACAGCTTAAATATGGATCTCACCAACAGATATGCCTCTGCCTCACCTTTCGAGGAATACAACCGTTATGTTAAATTATAATATAATATAAAGTTATGTTATACAATCACAAAATAAATACCACTATTCAGGTTACGATAGGTCTAATTCAAATACCCAGCCTCAAAATTTGTCGACCAGACACAGGATAACAGTGTATTCAATACTATACATTGTGAGCTCTAAACTACATTCAATTATTCTAGAAACCCAATATTTCATTGCGGATGGAAAACAATTTAATTGAATGGGAGATAGAGCTGTAGATTGATTAATTAATCAATTGATTTTACGAGTTCGACCTGCTGACCTTGTTGGACTGATACAAGAAAAGTAAATATCAGGCCTATTTGTTCTGAATTAAATCTTATTTGTAAGAGGGAATTTATAATATAAATAAGGTTAGTCTTTTTTGCCTAGAAAACAAACTACCAGCCATAAAGATTGTCAAAAAGTTCAAAACGTATGACATGCGCTCACGTGGACAATCCAATATATTTTGAAAGCCTTTATCGACGATAGAATGTAACTTTGTCTAGAGCCCTACGCTTACGCATTGGGGTATCGACAAAAATACAAAGAGAAACGAAATTATTCTCCAGTTATGCAAATCGAATGAATAAATAAGTAGCCCGATCGGAACCTACTCTAAGGATTTATCTTACAAACCTACCTAAAAAAACAAATTTGAAAATAACAACCCAATAACTTTCGGTGCATCTCGTCCCGAGATTCCAACACACATAATCATATCTTTATTGGAAAGATAAGCCAATTTTATTCCTTAGCCGATTTATAACAATTTTAGCTTACGTGCAATAAATTGAAACATCTTCGTAACAAAAAGATACATCTCTATTAGAGATTTTATTTATTTTTGCAACATTTGAAACGGGTTATTGGACGACTTAATTATTCATTTTTCTGTGTCGATTCGCCCGAAGTTATTTTATCGGTGGGCGAATCGATCACTCCAATATTATTTAGTGGACGATTCGCCCGAATTTTATTTTAGAGAACAAACAATATAAAAGTTCAGTCGTGCTCACCCGTCTCGATAATAATATGAAGAATTAATCGAAGTTAATAGATATTGTAGTAGAAACTAGGAAAGCAATTCAAACTACCAGGAGGCCAGAATCATGAAGAAGTATTTGCAGAGCTAGAATCATTAGCGGTAGAGACTAACGGAGTACTAGGGCTTCAGAATCAAAAATCGCCCGGTACTCTTTTTGCCGCTCATGATTCCAGCCAAGCTTCCTCATGATTATTTTCTCCTGGTACTTAAGTTAGTCTTTACCGGTATCGAAATGACCTGATAGCGTATAGAACTTTCTCTTTATTTTGTTTGTAGCGAATATTGCTGTCTCCCTCTTAGTGTTTTGTCGCCAATAAATCAAAAGAATCATGAGCGGTAAAAAGAGTACGAGAGTACGTTGAGATTTGAACGTTAGATATGATAAACAGGCGAAAAAACAATAAGAGGGAGACAGCAACATACGCTACAAAAAAAATCAAAGAAAAAGCTCTATACGCTATCAGGTCATTTCGGTACCGGTAAAGACCAGGAGATTATAATCATGAGGAAGCTAGGCTGGAATCACGAGCGGTAAAAAGAGTACCGGGCAATTTTCGATTCTGAGCCCTAGTACTCCGTTAGACTCACACATCACATCATCAGCCTATTAATGTTCCCACTGCTGGGACACAGGCCTCCTCTGTGAGAGGGAATGGGCCGTTATCCACCACGCGGGCCCAGTGTGAGTTGGTGGATGTCACGTATCTTCGAATGTTTGGTTCTAGGACATGCCGGTTTTCTCACGATGTTTTCCTTCACCGTTTTGAGAGAAGTGGTGATGAAATAATTTACACAAAGTAAAGCGCCTGCTTGCCTGGGCTCGAACCCACGACCTACAATTTGTAAGTCGCGGCCGATACCGCTGGGCCACCACTGCGTTAGTCTCTACCGCTAATGATTCTAGCTCTGCAAATACTTCTTCATGATTCTGGCCTCCTGGTAGTTTGAATTGCTTTCCTAGTTTCTAGTACAAGATCTATTAACTTCGATTAATTCTTCATATTATTACCGAGACGGATGAGCACGACTGTACTTTTATATTGTTTGTTCTCTAAAATAAAATTCGGGCGAATCGTCCACTAAATAATATTGGAGTGGTCGATTCGCCCACCGATAAAATAACTTCGGGCGAATCGACACAGAAAAATGAAAATTTTTAATAGTGGACAATTCGCCCGATTCGGGCGAGTTAAATTCGGGCGAGTCGTCCAATAACCCTTTGAAACTAGTTTGAGTCGTGGCAGGGTTTAGGCTGCGTTCGGACCTGGACACTTTTATTTTGGGATACAGTGTTGCTGTATATATGATTGATCGACCAAATCTTTCATTGTCGATTAGCATATGGACAATTACTTAGTTCATTGTGGAGTTTCGTTTCGGTCTACGTAAGGAAGTTATGCAAAATTAGAAAAAAATATTTAAAAATTAAGGCCCCAAATCCAGATCATATTTTAATTGTTGTAACTTTACCTAACTAAACTTTGGCCCGAAATCCAGATCATATTTTAATTGTTGTAACTTTACCTAACTAAACCTTACTTACCTAACATACAAACAAGCAAACTCGATTAGGAAGTTTGTTTTGAACATCTATGATTTATCTCTTACTACTAAACATTAAAGCACAGGTAGAATCAAACCAAATGGCGGCTCGAAACACTTCGCGTATCACTCAGTAGCAAACTCAAGTGACTCTGTAGACAAGGGGTGGACAGTATCTCACTAGGCAGAGCAAAGCGAACTTCACAGACGTCATTAGTTTGAATCGACCTGTAATTTCACACAGACCGCTATAATCTATAAACGGTAGAAAAGAGACGAGAACTCCTAAACGACCACTCTGGTTGCGTTGAAGTTCTAATGGATAGGTACTTAAGTACATTCAAATTAATGCTCAAGTTTACGGATAGTTCTAGTCCTGGAATGGGGGTTTTGGCCTCATAATATTATTCAATTGGCATTTAAGGCATCAAATAGTGTGGATATTCGTATATTGTTGTGCCTCGTATATCTTAAATAGTGTGCGCTGAGTTGGCATATAGATTTTGTTTATTTAGGGTTATGATCGATGTGTACTTGTTGTTGAGCTAAATTGTCCATAAAATGGACACGGTTGATAGAGGGTTAAGTGACATTTCAGTAGCTGATTGAAGTAGTTGCTGAATGTATTCCAGCAGAAAACTGAATAGTTGTAGTACCTAAAAGTAATGCAGAAGTATACATTCCGATTTTTAGGTCCCATGTTATTGGAATGAGGCTTTTATCCAGTACAGTGTACATATTTCAGCTGAATTAACGAATAGTGGGTAACCTACTGCTATCAACCGGGAACATATATGTTTTAGCAATATTCCATGTGATGAAAAAGCTGCGCTTTCTAATAACTCCATTCCATTGAAATAATTCATAAAGGACTTACACACGCATAATTTACTCTCCCAAACAACACAAATGCTACTAATAAACGATGAAACACGATGCTCGCGGCATTACGTGTCATCATATAAATTGTTGCAGGTTTTCACCGAAATGATGGTTACTATGACGAAATCAACAATGCAAGCCTCCTAGCAAATTATGCGAACATTTAACGATATTGGTAATTTTACTAAAAAGGTAAATACGTATTTAGTGGTGTGGGATAATAGTTTGGGGAAATACACTCGTGAACAAATGGTGTCAGTTACCTATATGTATGAGATTAACAGGAAGTCACAATAAAGTGTAAAGTATACTAAGTAAAATATTGTATTGTAAATCAATCAATCATCTGAATTTTTATATTGCGGTTATACATTATGTTAAACAAAACTGTTAAATTAACTTTTCTTCTTCGTATATTCGTGGTTCTTAAGCCTTTGTCTATATCCTCTATAGTCTAACCTAACGAGTTGACAACAGTTGCTAAACACTGACTGACAAGTGTAGTGATTTGACTTCACGTCTTCTCTCATTATTAAGAAACTTGGAATTTTTATCATCTGCACTTATGTGAATTTCTTTGATTTTGTTCACTGCTATACGCGCAGAATAAATCTTCATCATCATAATTTCAGACAGAAGGCGTAATTTGCTGGACATAGACATCTCCAAAGCCATACCGATCGGTCCTGTGCTTTTTGCATCTATCGGACACCAGATCTTCGATTATACACTTCTTAGCTGTTGTAGGGAGTTCCACTGCATTTAAAATTTTACGTTTGATATTAATCAAACGTAAAATTTTATTACAAAACCACTAAAGTGATTGAATGCTGCCAACATTTGTGACTTTTATAAGCTGACCTATAAATTGGTTTTATACCTCCTTTGTACATGGGTGGTATAATCTTAACAAGGGAAGTGTTATACAGAATATTGCGACTTCGATGGCGTAGTAAATAAGATGCTGTTATTTATGATAAATTCATTTAAATTTGGAGACGTTTTAAAGCTACTTTATAGGTAGATCCTACCTACTTTTGTTTTTCGACAAATACCTTTCTGTTATTTTTAACTACTCTTTGCCGGCGTTTTGACCCGCGTGAAACAACTACTTTGATGATCAAATTCGTAGACTCACATTCGTAATATAGTAGGTAAGAAAAATAAAATAAAATGAATAGAAAATTTATGATTTACACTGCTGAAAATTTGAATCTAAACTGAACTGTGTGTAACACACGATTATTATATCTAATATAGGCATAGCTAAGGCTTTTGTAATGCTTACCTATTACAGAAGCTACCCTCGACGACGTTTCGTTATTCGCAGGTCTTCAGTATATTAGAATCTCAATCATGTGATTTTGAACCCAGCCAGATACTGTTACTGTTATCTGTCTGGGTTATTCTTTTATATTTTGAGGTTTTATCATCTAGGCATTGAATATCCAAATCATCTTTGAGTAAGAACGTCACTCCCGAGCTTCTAACAAAAATAATTATTTAACATTTTATTGTACAAAAACTAACCTATTCTTAGAAAATATACCTCGTTGAAACAGAAACCTACTGAAAATACAGGCCTCAAATTGACTTTAATTCTAATGTGTTTTTAACTTTCAAGGTCAACCAATACTTCGATCCATTTTGAGGCCTAAAACCGCGACAGTCAAGGCCACAGCGTTATGACCACAATTCAGAATAGCCACTGTCGCGACGCGATGCGTAAAAAAAGCAATTAAAATAAAATAACTTTTGTTTGTAATTAGTTTAAATGTAACTGGTAATAATTAATAATACCAGGAGTATTAACTTTATCCAGGCACGTTTGTTTGAATTAGGAATTATTAGGTTAAAGGTCGAGAATAAATTTAACTTATGTTCTGGTTGGTTAGTTTGTAAGTCGGTGACCTAGCCTTGTATCCAGTTGAGGCTTGTAGCTAAAACATTGCCTGGAGAACTCCACGAACTATGAAAAGCTAAAATTTATTGATGGTGATGTGTTATCTCTTGTCCTGTACTGTGTTCACTGAACTAACTTTGGATCTTAGTGGACAGATCTCATTTACCTAATGTAACATCACACTTGTATTTCCCAGAGGATTAGGCTAAAATGTACCTACCTACTTTACGCCAGATGATTATGGGGTCGTACCCATAATCATCTCGTGTAATGTAGGTTCGTGCTAAGCTCGTGCCTATTGGTTGCAACCGGGTCCAAATCCTGACTCCGAGCTGCAACTGAAAAATTCCAGATGGAAAAACCCAATAACACTTTGCACAAATCGGGCATCGAACCCAGGACCTTATGCACAACAAAAGCGTTTGTAACCACTAAACCAACCAAGCAGTTACTCTAATGAAAATACAAAGAAGATGATGTAAGGTTTCAATTGCATTTTATCACTAAAGTGAAAATGTTCCAGTATAACAATAGGCGTTTCCAAACAAAATCCAAAGAAGTTGGAAACCTGTCTAACTTCAGTATACTTTTCCAATTTCATTTTACTTTGCCGTTTATTTTTAGAAGTATTTTGAGTGAAAGATCAGAAGTTCGTAGGTCTTTTTATAGAAAAAGGCACGAATGGTTCCTTCAACTTTTCTTGTTTGTACGTGAAGTGAATAGGGCATGATTTTTGCAAAAAAAAATACTAGTACAGGTCTTTACATCAATTGTTAGAAGGCAAAATAGATCAAGGAGGTTGGGCTATCTCCCTGCTATGCTGGTACTAAGAGTGACTTGCGTCTTGGGTTCGACCGCCAAGTCGGGTAGTGTCATTGGTCAGTGGGTCATCTTAGAGGTGGGTTTAGTATTAATTTAAGGTTGGCAACAATGTAGCCCTCTACTGCATGGGACCGCAATAAATGTTGCAAAATAAGGTACTCATAAACCACTGCTTACTCCTTCACGCAATACAGGTGTTATATTTAACCTCATGTCACAAAAATCATAATTTAAATAAATACTCACAAACCTTTAAACGTAACAGAGCTGCATTTAAACTCTACTTACCCAAACAACATCTCAAAAACCTCATACACTGGCAAAACACCGAAATCGCAAAAAAAAACAACTTAAATAACGTCCACAAAAGAATAAAAGTGCCATCTTTATAACCTTATTAACGTAAAGTCGGTCTCTAAATCAGCTCGTTCGCATATAATATAATCAAAAAGGTCTCACGATTTTCATCACAAAAAAATATGAATCCCATTCAGCTCAAGAATTAACAAAATGCCGGACAAAATTCCTGGTGACAAGAGGCAGAGCATCCAGAAGTACCACTAGTATTAGTAGACATGGAATGGAAGAAGAAGTATCGGGCGTTCTGCAGCCAGATTGGCAGATGACATTGTTGCCGTCGTGGGTAGAACTGGTATGTGCAGTGCCGACGCAGTGTACACTAGTTGTGTGCAGAAACGACACGAATTCTTGCATAGACCTGGTGAATTTTCTTGCCGTGGACACGCGGCATTAGAGATACATAATATAACTAGGTAAAATCCCAAATTACATTTAATTTATATTTGTCATTTAGGAATTATTGCAAGTCAAAGTTCCTTAATTTCGTCACTGACTCACTCACTGACTGACTCACTCACTCACTCACCGATCATCAAAATTCTAATGTACTTCTAGTAGACTCACAAGCTTTATATTCTTACAGTTACTGTTCATGCTGTCCTTTTTGCAAGTATTTATTAAATCATGGTTTTGCATCAAACAGAAATGTAATAGCAATTTATGTACGAGAATAACTTCCACACATCAAGCACTTCCTCATTTTATTATTGTGGAGTTATTACATAAATTGCACAAAAGCTTATTCCGCAACACAGTATGTCCCATACATAAAAACCCCATCCAAGTTATCCTACCGCACATAATCTGTTTCGCGTCATGTCAGTGACATAAAAATGGCGTAAACGCGGGATTATACATGGGTGCCATTTTTACGGCTGTTCTAAATTTAAAAGTCTTCATCCTTTATTCAAAAATGTTTCTTTTGTCCGCTAAAGGCGTGACTGTGCTAAATTGGCCCGTCTTAGCCTATCCGCCAAAAAAAATTTTGGGCGCCTTTCGCTAATAGAATGTGTACGTGTGAATATGTGCTTTTTACCCGACTGCAGAAGGAGGGTAATGTGTTTATCGGTCTATGTATGCATGTATGTATGTATGGTTGTTCATATGTGGCGTTCCAGAGACCAAACGCGTCGGCCGATTTTGATGATTCTTAATTCGTCAATCGATTCGTCTTAATCTTGTGAGTGTAACTGGCTACTTTAAAATTACAAAATAGAAAAATAGTGGATTCTGGTTATATTCATCATATCAGCCGAAAGACGTCCACTGCTGGACATAGGCCTCCCCCAAGCGTCGCCACATTGACCGGTCCCGTGCGTCTCCCAACCAGCGGATCCCCGCAACCTTCACCAGGTCATCGGTCCACCTAGTGGGAGGCCTTCCAACGCAACGTCTTCCGGTTCGCGGTCGCCACTCCAGAACCTTTCTGCCCCATCGGCCATCCGTTCTGCGAGCAATGTGCCCTGCCCACTGCCACTTGAGTTTGGCAATTCTTCGGGCTATGTCGGTAACCCTGGTTCTCTTGCGGATCTCTACATTTCTGATTCGATCACGCAAGGAAACTCCGAGCATAGCCCTCTCCATTGCCCTTTGAGTGGCTGTAAGCTTTCTGATGAGGCCCATTGTAAGCGACCACGTCTCAGAGCCATATGTCATCACTGGCAACACACACTGGTCATAGACTTTCGTCTTGAGACACTGTGGTAAGTTTGACGAGAACTGGTTATATTGTGAGGGCCCAATTCTTTTTCCTTCAAATTCTTCGTGTGGGGTATCAAAATAAAGGGTTTTAAGAGGTGATTTAAAAAATAATTTATAGTTATATGTTTAAATGTACCCAATACAAAAAAAAGTAATAAATAAAAAAATTACATCTGGTTTTGGTCAGCCAGCTTGCAAATATGTATCCTCCGACTGCATTCAATGCTTTTCTTCCTGTTTCCGTCTTTTTAGTTCGCTTTTCACCCGACTACGGGAGGGTAATATTTTTCGAGCGTATCTATGTATGTATGTCCATTTCTATAGCACGCTCTACAGCCCAAACGGCTTGACGGATTATGACATATAAGATGTCGTTGGATTCGTCTCAATAATGGGAGAGACGCAAACTAATAAATATATTTTTAAATAGCGCCTCCCCCTAAAAAACAAATATTTTTTTTCGTTATCTTATTATTCCAAAAATAAATATATTTTAACACTTTTATGTTCCTATTTTGACACAAATTCAAGATAAGCGTAACTTTGATATCAAAATAGCCACTTATAACTTATTTGGAGAACTCATTCATTAGTCTGAAATAAAACAAATTATTATTAATACAAAAAACCCGACTGCTAAAAATTAATTAACTGAAAAGAGAAAAACAATTCGGTTCTTTTTGTTTTCAAGCAGTCGGGTTTTATGATATTTTGAATTAATCTTTTTTACGAAGTATTTAGCACGCAGGAATCCTTTGAAGTGCCGCTTTTCGGTGACCAAAGAATGGAGTTGGATTTTAAAACTAGTTTAATTTAAACTGACTTGATGAAGTTGCCATCTGTTCTACTTGTTTTATGTTAATTTCATTATAATGATATTACTTTCTAGGTAGAAAAACATTTACTGTGTATTTATCTATTCAGAAATTTTACTATTTGCCACGTTTGAATTTCTAAATTAACAGAACATTTATGACATCAATATTTATAAATCCATTTGTACAATTTGTTGTTCAAGACAAATAAGGAAAAGAAACCCTATGTCTCCTGGCTGTCATAAAGGCTAGATTTTTTCGTCCAATCAGTCTACGTCTTATTATTTCAGTCTAATGCTCAGTTCAGCGTCAAACTACTCTATCATACGTAGGTATCAAAATCTTATCATTACCTCTTTTTCATCAATATAGACGTTTCCACACGTCTGCGCACATTGATGCTCTAATAATAGAACAAACGTACCAAATATCTTATTATCCATTTTTGTTTGCTTTTCTCTTTACTTTTTAGACCTTTGTTAGTTAAATATATATTTCTATAACAGTTCAGTTCTTTACCTACTACTATCACTTTTTCCGCCCTCCTTTTATTTATTCACTGATGCGTCAGCTCTTGACCTCGATCTGGCTTGATGGAAAGCGATGAATGAGATATACGACGGAACGAGCGAGCCCAAAATATGCCTGTTCAGTGTTAACTCTTAATCTTGCTTTAAAGGCTGATGGGTTTTTGAACCAACTAATAACCCATACAGGAGCCCCCACAGGGTAAGAATCTTACTACATTCATACCATTTTGTTTGTAATCATTCTAATCTACCTTACAAAAGACCACTCTTTTAAATATGCCATAGATTACCTGGTCGCCTCTTCCGTAACTTTTATGACCGTTATAAACCTTCTGAACATCTTAAAATGAACAATGGACAAAGAAAAATCTAGCTCCGCGGCGCCTTTATAAGTCAAGAAACTTGACGAAATTAATTGAAAATATGTATAATGAATGTAAAACGTAAAGTTGTGGCGTAGGCTCACGATTATTAATTCAAAGTGTTTTGTAATTACAAATACAAATAAAGCAGGTAGACGGGGAAACTTATGACTGTTTGAAGTTTGGTTGAAGTTATGAGAGATTTGCCTGAATTAGATGCAATTATTTTACTAAGGCGTTTTTCAGCATAAGCGTTGACGCACTATGGAGGCCTTACATAAGTGATAGATATTCATTTTCATTTTTCACAAAATGAAATTAAACTAAAAACATTATCATAACTAACTGATGGGACTTTGCAGCAAGAGAAAAAATCACAGATATTAATATTAAAGACACGAAAGTAACTCTGCCTCGTCTATCTGTCTGTCGTTATATTTTCTACATCACATCACATCACACATAATCAGCCTATTAATGTTCTCACTTCTGGGACACAGGCCTCCTCTCTGTGAGAGGGGATGGGCCGTAATCCACCACGCGGGCCCAGTGCGGGTTGGGTTGGTTATATTTACTACACGTTGGGTAAATTGGTCACTGAGTTTGAAACTTCTAACTTGGTACTTATTTGGTCTGAAAACTTTTCGGCAACCCCATAGCCTGTCCCGCTACCTTTTATACCTTAACCCCGTGAGGCATAAAATGCGGCGATAAAATGAGACCAGTGTTCATTACGAGTTCATTAATAAATAACATACTCTCCCTACGAATTCTTTGTAAATATCATCTGCCTAGTTAATACAAATACTATATGGTTTCCCACTCATTTAGTTTAGAGGAAATTCTTGAGATGTAAGGCAGATTTTTGAAATTCCGCAAGGCCACTTTCAAAATGTCATGTGTAAAAGTTAAGAAACCACAAATAGATAATTAAATGTCTAGCATTTTCCCAACTATATAATACGTTAGGGTCAGTTTCTAATCTAACTTGAAGCTGCTGAGTACCAGTAGGAGTGACTGTCTATCTGGTAGGTACAGCAAAATTCGTCTTGAAGACCACCTTCGGATTGGCTTTTTATTTTCCCTTAACGATAAGTGTATTGTGTTGTATAGACCATCACATAAGCAATACCTTTTCACCTATCACCTCTTTATGCACCGGAATGCCAATTTCTTATGATTAAAATTTAGATTAGCACTTGTAATTATAATATTAATGTTATTAAAACCAGTCACGTACATTTCTAAGAAGATAGCTGTATGCTTTTATGATTCATTAAACCCCTTTTTATATAATGTGCTATGAATAGTCAATGAGCCGTTGGGTCCTATATTACTATGAATTAATTGCTGTGTTACTGACGACCCAGTTGGTTGAATGGTGAGAAGTTTTCTTCATACATGAATTTCATACAAATTTTGTTATACTGGCGAATAATTGCATCTAGGCATCGCCCGCCCTATGTCTTCCCTTTGTGAAAATGAAAGGGTAATCGTTATACCACGGCTTTTGTCTTCCTTATTCTCAATATTTTAATTAAATATATGGTCATCATTGATATAACACCAAATCAAACATTTTTCTACACAGAACACAATGATTTTACTCGTCATTGTTCAAAGTTGGCCTAACTGCCCTCATTATCACTCCTCATAATACTAACCTTTTTAACCACAAAAAGCTTCAACAACCCAAAATTGTAACAAAGATCTTTATTACACGCAACTTCATTTCTTTAAGACTTATTCATCAATGTTCGAATAACAATGAACCCTGTTCTGTTCGGGTGACATATTTGCTCTTAAAGCTCACAATGGCTTGACCCATTTTTGCGCATGGCTCGCCCATGTTGGAAATCTCGTCGTGACGATACAGTTGGTATGTGTTTGTGATTGCGTTAATGTGATGTTTGGATGAATATGAATATTTGCTTGACATTCCATGGGATATTGAGTTGAATAACACGTTTTCTAGGAGAAAAACGCTTTGACGTCTTTTTTATTACGGGTTGATAAACATGATCTGATGGAATTTGGATTATCACTTTAGTGTGGCTGGCTTTTAAAATGCCCCCCAATTACTAGAATAGAACACAATATAAGATAATATTTTTAACAAGAACCTAGACTACCATGACATTAATAAATCTGGAAAACAATGTTTTTATATAATTTTATATTCTTTTTATACTTATTATGAAAGTAGTAAGTCCCGACAGTAATTTTGGGATTATCTAAAAGAAACACAATTTAACGCTTACACGCCATTTTCCAAATTTCAAAACAAAATTTCTTAAGCCACATCCAGGCTTTAGTGAGGCCCAAAAAATCCAATCTCTTTTTATTCAGTCTATTAAACAGCCTGACATCGAACCCAACACAGATGCTTACTACATGCAAATGAGTCATCGTAGTTAGAAATCTGATATCATTTGTATTACAACCACGTAGAGCCTTGCCCGAAAGGGGATGTAGGTTGGTTAAGACGAGCCACAGACACAGCCATGTTACAGTAGATCAAGTATCGAAAAGGACACAGTTCAAACTAGCCATTGCAATAGAAGCTAAGTGGTGGTTAGCCACTAAGATTCTAGAATGAGCGATATCCGTTTGTAAATTGTTCTGATTTGGTCTAGCGTTCCAGGGAACGCCCCTGGCTAGATCAAATCAAAAATCATTTATTCAAATTAGACTGACAATCAACACTTTTTGAACGCCAAAATTAACATGAAAACAGTCTCCAAAACGCTCGTCAGTCAGCACTACCTACCTAGTGTAGCTAAGAAGAACTTGTGCAACCAACTCCCCAGCAACACATGATAACGGATGACTTTAAAAAGTTTGTTGAGATTATACTGGATCCGAAAAGTGAACCGCTTTATGCTACGATCCCACTTGGGATATGCCTTTGTCCTGCAGTGTACTGCGATAGGTTGGGTTGATACAAACCAATACTGCCCTGGCAACTATTTTGTAGTTAAAGTGTGGTGCAACGGTGCCTCATCTAAACAGAATTAAAGTCCTCAATTGTGGTAATATCCGCATTTCTGGTTTCTCTAACGAAGTGTTAGTAGGTGAGGGTTAGTGTTCAGTGCTAAGTATGTAATGTTAATGTTATAGTATTGGGTTTATTGGTTCCCGGAGTAAGAGTTATTGTTATCGTCAGTTTTAATTAAACAGCTTGTGCTAAGGGGAATGTGGTTCTAGGAAATGATGATTTTGGGAGTTACTTTGGATTATTGTAAGGTGTTTTTGGGATGGGAATAAGATTTTACTGCTATACCTAAGTAGATACTTTCTCTACCTATTTACTATTTGCTTCAATTCGGTTTTAAAATTTGTGTTTTATCCGCCTTTAAACCTTTTGCTGGACTCGTTCTTTTCTATTTACATGTAATTTTATAAACTAGATTATTGTGTGTTTGTAGAAAGTACTTTTTATTTTTAACCGACGGAAAAAAAGAAGGTGGTTCTCAATTTGACATGTATATTTTTATGTATGACCACGCATAACTTTTATAGAGTCCGGTTTCAATCATTATTTTTTTGTGGGAAAGAGTTTATCTCAAAGTGTTGCCCGCAACTTGATCTGCTTAATATTAGTATTTCGAATAGGCAATTTTTTATATCGCGGAATAACAATATTGTAAGTTATGGGCCGCTTTACTTGACAAATTATAAGTTCACCTTACAAACTAACAACTCACTTTCCACCCCCCAACCCCTTTCCCATCATTTGATGAATTCCGGGATGTAAAACTATCCTATGTCCTTTCCAGGATCTTAAACTATTATATTATATATTAAACTCTTCATAACAAAAGTAAAACGTTACTACTTACAAAAAAGACTACAAAGCGATTGCAAATAAATTCGAGCTCGTAATCGACTCCAATTCGAGTCGGATCGAGTTGAATCTATCCGGGTGTTATTACTGGCGCCGTTATCGGAACTCGGATTAAGGATGTGGCATTTGATACTGGTATCGATTAATGAATGGAGGACGGAAATAGAGGTATTATTTTTATTTGCTGATGCTATGTTGGTCAGATTTCGTGCAATTGTGATTATGCACAGCATGCAGTTCTCGCGAAGAAAGAATTTTGTCGTTTTCAAGTTCATAATATAAATTTTGGTCATAATAGTCATATGCTAAATAATAACACTAACGTGCCCTCGTTATCTTACATGCTCATAGATATTGCAGTTTAAAAACAAATTACTACAGAAACTCAACCATTATCCCAAGCCAAAAATAACCCCAACTTTAATAGGCAAGGTTTTTTAACGTATAAAGACATTTGGAAGATATTTGGACGAACTGGTAAGTAGTAGCCTGTCAGCCTAGTACATAGTCTTTGGTGCAGCAATTTAAGTGTAATGGATATTTTTTTATATTTTATATGAGCTCTCGAGTTATTGAGACTGAATGTTAAATACTAGCTGCCGCCCGTGGTCCCGCGTCGTATAGGTAACAATAATTTTATAATCTATAGCCTTAGTGAGGATCAGCTATATTATTGTGAAATTTTATAGAAATCCGTTTATTAGTTTTTGTATGAAAAATCAACGAACATCCATCCATCCATCACAAAATTTTGCGTTACCATTTGCGACTGTTTCATGTTGTTAAATTTAAAACAAGCGTTAATCAAATGAATACAAACCTAAAAATAATTCTGCTAAAAGTTGTCAGTCGGCAGAATTCGACATCCACTGGAACTTAGGAACCCTCAAACATCCTTTAATAAGACGCCCTTCTCTTCCCTTCCTTTTTCAAATCGCAATACTACCTTCCACGATTACACAAACATCCCATCACAATAATCCATTCAAAATTCCACCAACAGTAGGCATAATTAATAAAACACAATTATTTACCATCACGTCAACCCGACACAACCAATCGGCCCGTTGTCATAGCTCGCGTAAATTATTAATCAGCCAATAAGCATCGAATGTACTGTTATTAATGGGGTGGAAATGTGAAATGTGAAATGGACGACTTAATTTGCTCAGCTTATTAAAGCATCAATCAGACGTTTTTATGTGAAATCGGTTAATTGTACGGGGGGATACTGGAAAGTATGGGTTTTTTTGTTAGCTGCAGTTATTTTACAAAGGTCGGCCATGTTGGCCGTAGAACTGATGCCCGGTGGGGTAGACGTGTTCTTGAGTGGGGAGTCTGAGAATCAGTAAACGTAAGGAAGGATATTCTCAGTCAGGATGAAGCAACGATGTTCGCTAGGTGACTAGTTGAGACAGAGTTACCTAGCATCGAATTAGGTCAAATTGCAATGCTTTGTCATTGCAATTAGGATGCTAAGTAATTAGTAAGTAACCATACACTACATACACATAGTACCTTTTGCATCGGTTCTTCTGCGAAATTCAGTAAAGAAAAAAAAAACTTACAACTTCACCCATACAAGATTCAACGAAAAATAAAAGACAATCGAAACGTAAACAGATCTGAAGATTCGATATCGATCATTGAGGTTGCCTTTCGGCAAGTTTGAAGTCTGAGAGACCATTTCTAAACTTGGAGAGGGGTTTTGACGTTATTTATTTTTGGATTTAGGTATCAGTTTTATTGTTATCGGGTTTAAAATTACAGATAAAAGTTTCTGTTAAAATAATAATCGATGTTTGTTGTTTAGTCGGTCTAGAAAAGGCGTTGTATTGATTGATATTCATTATGCTAATCGATTATGTGATGTGTGCCATAACTAATTATTTTTCTACATTTATTATTAAAATAGAAAATAATTAAATCCCGTAAGCTTAGTCATAATAGGTACCACGTATGTACCTATTATGACTAAGCTTGGTAATTGTTTGTGCTAACACTTTATATTAATGAAGAATATACAATCCGACCTATCACACGAAATTGTAGTCAAAAGAATTGATAATAATATTCTTTTTTATTGTTCCAGAACCCCAATGGATCCTCAAGTGTGACCAACTCACCAGTCACCAGTGAATAAAAGTGCAGTTACCAGTGAATGAAAGTGCTAGTGATGTGCCACCGAAAAGTGCTTCATTTCGATAGAAACAGCTAGTGTTCTCTATAATGTCGTTCTCGAGGTCGCACGTGATGTCCGGCGTACTGTTCATCATACTGCTGCAGTACTGCGTCGAGAGTCAGCAGGAGAATCTCATTGAGGAAGCATGTAAGTAGACAGTTTTTTTGGTCTCCCTTTTCCTTAAGCCCGGAGTCCCGGCCATTTTGTAACATGCCGTGCGGTCACTGTAATTTTAATCATATATTTGTTGTTCTTATAATTTTGTTTACCGTAATAAGAGGGAAGACTGAGTAATACTGTGTCAATAAATACTCGCGCATTTTAATCATTAATGACTTAATTCTTTATTATTTTTGTTGGTGTTGGGCTTTCAGTCCTTCCTTAACGGTGGTTATAGCCTATTTATACCCTTATTCTTATGAAATATCTAGTATTCTAGTAATATATGAAATTCATCTTGTCAGGCGAAATAGGTATGTCCACTGCTGGACATTTTCCTTCCACAAGCATAACCACAAGCTGTGGCGAAGCGAAGAGAAGTAAAACCAAAAACTCTTTTGATCTTTACTGCCGCAACTCCCGAAAATCCGCTTGCCCCTCAGTTATACCACCAAAAGTAACCCAAACATCCTATTTCACACCTCTTTGTTCTAACCTGCGCAAATTATAGGCATCCAGTTCACACAGAATTATCAATGCTCTACGCTTCACATCCTAAATTTACCTGTACACTCCAAATTCTCCAAATTCAATCAATCAAACAATTTTATTACTTGTAAATTTTAATTGTGTAACGTTCAAAAGTGCCGCTGAGTGGCCAAGTTGAAATAAATATATTTGACTTTGACTTAATTGAATTTGACGTTAGGCTCAAAAAATACCTCTGTTTCGTTACGAATCATAAACCTTGAAGCTCTAAGATAAAAGATCCTCCAACAAAACTTGTACCTATTCCCGTCAAGTCATTACTCTGATATTAATCAACGTATCTTCTATAGACGAAGCGCTAATCCTCTCATTCTATCTCTCGAAAATAATGTTGATCCCTTAAGACGTACTGGCGTATAATTATGAACAAATATTGCGTCATTCTTGGTATTACAGAGTTGTTGATCCTGAGGTATAAAGGTCTCTGAGAAATCGTAGGCGAACGCTTCGAAAAAAGGTGGACGAAGTTTCAAGATAGAAAGTTTTTTTGCTAGGTGTCAAATACTTGTTCTCAAATAGGATAATGTTTCTTTATGAAATGAAAACGTGATGTTACGCCTAGCGTCTGACATCATCATCAACATCAGCCATTTAATGTTCCCACTGCTGGGACTCAGACCTCCTCTCTGTGAGAGAGAGAATGCCTTAATCCACCTCGCGGGCCCATGCGGGTTGGTGGATATCACATGTCTTCGAAGTTTTAGTTTTAGGACATGCCGGTTTCCGCACGATGTTTTCCTTCGCCGTTTTTAGAGCAGTGGTGATGAAACAATTTACACAAAGTAAAGCGCCTGCCTGGGTTTGACCCACGACCTTCGACACGTAAGTCAGGGCCGTTACCGTTACCGCCACCACTGCGACATATTTAAGCTGATTTGGTTGTAAAAGAAAACTACTTAAATCGACGTCACTTTCGACTTCTTCCCTCTACCTTTCTGGCCGTATACTAGTAAAATAACACCTGCTTTAGTATGCTATCCATCCAACCGCAAAATGGCTATATACCCTATTTAGCGTGGCAACTAATAAAACGGTTTCCGTACACGTTGGCCTATGGATTTTCAGCGTTCATAACATATTCGCGTAGAAGTGCTCAGATATTCACCAATGGACGGTCGCTACAAATTTTACTACACAGAGGATAAACACACCACATTATTATTACAATTATTGTGGAAGGTTATTATATTACGAAGATTTTTTTTTCATTTAGGAATCAGCATGCACCTACGGTTATTTTCAAAAATCAAAAACTACTGGTTTAGCATTATTTTTAAACTTTATTTTATTAACGAAATCAGGCATTTTCTTAATAGAACAAGTCTCTATTAAAAAATAATAAATACTTTATCAAAATTCTTGCTGCTCTAAAGTTTCATAATTGGACCTAAAATATAGTATAAAGGTCTATCCACACATATCAGGGCCGTGCCCGGGACGTGACAGGGCCGGGCCCAGGCATTGAAGATTCGTCACTGGCCCGTGCACGGACGTGTGTGGAGTTCATATAAAATGTGCACACCGATATTTTTTTGAGCCCCTGACGGGGCACGGTTCATACACATCCCGGGCCCTGATGTGTGGATAGACCTTTATACTATATTTATACTTTATCTGTGGATAGACCTTTAGAAAAATAGCTAGTATTTGCATGATGTTACAATCAAACTCAACGAATAGGTACTAATTTCAGCCTTATTGGCGAAGTTTCCTCTGATGGCAATACAAGGGATTAGCTTTAATAAAAACTAATTTACGACAATCATAGCTCTTAATCCTTTAGCATGAGACTCATTTTCCCTAAAATTTTACCAGCGAATTAGAGAAAATTGTAAATATGAAGGATTAAAAACCGGTCCAGTGCGTGTCGGGCCAAGCGCATTAATAGGGTCCCGTAGTTGCATAATAATTCAGACTAAGAAGAGGGTTTTTTGTTGTTACATGAACATTAAAACGGTCTCAGTGGCTCACAACGTTTAAAAACGGGCCCACATTGGACGATGGTAACTGAGGAAGGAGTTATAAAATCCAACTTCACAAGTGAAGTTCGGAAAAATATTATCTGTTTGACTACCTACCACCACGGGTAGAGACAAGCGTTTGTAATAAAGATTAACAACCAGCGTCACTTGATAATTTGAATACTGCGGTATTGCTGTTACGGAGATAGTCTTCGTTAATATCTCCAAATATTTGCAAAACGAAAACAAATATTTTTGTATGAGCATTTTCAAACAATCTACTTAACTACCAAAAAGTGTAATCAAATTATTCAATGATAGGAATAAACAACCAACGTAAATAAGCTGCAAAAAATAATCTATATAACGGACGTCAATTGCGAGCGCGCGTTAGAGCCACTGGGAATGGTATGGTTCGTTCCTGGATCCTCGCACGCAAGCTCGTAGTTTCAGCCTCAATGAGCATGATTAAATAAGTACATAATTTCAAATTGACTTTATTTAATAAAATATATTAGCAACAAAATTAAAAAAAAACGAAGTCTTATTTTTTCGAATTAAGAAATCGGTATCTATCGATATCGATTTTGTAATTAAAAATGCAATGTGTAATATTGCCCTGATGTGTCCTTTGTTGAGTAGTAGCAAATATGGGCCTATGACACGAATTTACTCTAAAACTTACGGCAGTTTATAATTGCGACCACTGAGAATACGTATATCCATGCCAAAATATAGCTTTCTAGAACTAAGAGTCTCTGAGCTAAGCTTCGAACGGACAGACGGACATAGCGAAACTATAAGGGTTCCTTGTTGACTTCGGAACCCTAAAAAAGGGATCTAATGGTACAAAAACTTTTTTCATATTACATTACTGAATGCCAATATTTGGTACTTAACTTATGTAACAAATAACGAGACTTTTAAACTGTTTAACTTTTATTTTCTGACATAAACCAACTTACTTAAATTTAATAATGGTTGATTGCTTACATTTATTTTCAAACATTACACAACTTAAAACCGTTTTCCGTAAAGTAAAAGTTAGACCTTTCAAACAATCTTATAACCGACATTCCATTTGTGTCATTTAAGTTTGCGGAGTTTGCCTAGCTAATTTAGTTTGACCCTTTGTAGTTTACTTTACTAATCCTAATACTTCAGTAAGTTTATTACGTTCAAAGGTAATGCGTAGTATTAACAAAGTAGCGGGTTTCGTAAAACCAAAGATGGCAATATCGTCTGAATGGAATATCGGTCATGTGACACTTGTCCTGAAACACTGCGGTATAAACCCAAGGCGTATTCAATGTTTGTTTTCTAGTCTATGTTCAGTACGCGACAACTAGGAAATGCGATGAGACTGAGAAAAATCATGTAAATAAAATTAGTAGTGAGATTAAGGGCCGATTTCACCAGTGAAACTAATCGCGATTATCAACTAAACTCAGTTTATGCAAAAACAGCGTTCTAATTGGTAGATTTTCAGCGGTCTCAACCAATCAAAACGCTGTATTTGCATAAACTGAGTTTATTTATTTATTTATAAGGGGGAAACAAACAGTGACACATTACATTTTATATCAAATGGTACAAAATAAATCGACCAAATATGTCACCAACCACATTTCCCACGAGTTTAGTTGAAATAATCGCGATTAGTTTTATTGGTGAAATCGGCCCTTATAATCTCACTACTAATTTTATTTATACGATTTTTCTCAGCCTCATCGCATTTCCTAGTTGTCGCGTACTGAACATAGAATAGAAAACAAACATTGAATACGCTTTCGGTTTATACCGCAGTGTTTCAGGACAAGTGTCACATGACCAATATTCCATTCAGACGATATTGCCATCTTTGGTTTTACGAAACCCGCTACTTTGTTAATACTACGCATTACCTTTGAACGTAATAAATTTACTGAAGTATTAGGATTAGTAAAGTAAACTACAAAGGGTCAAACTAAATTATTTATACACGATTTTTCTCAGCCTCACCGCATTTCTTGTTATTGAGGCTCACAAAAAGAATGACTAATCAAAAAATTGTGTCTAGTGTCCATCGTGCAGATTCGGCTTAAAACAATGGTAATTTCTATTGTGTCTGCTAATTGACACTTGAATTATTAGGTAATAAAAAAGAAATATATGTTATTAGGAAATAAAAATTGAACTTATTCGCAGATCTTGAGTTTGACATTTGACTTTGAAGCGTTAAATAAAAATCAGTTATGTTTCTAACATCACTTTAGTCTTTTGAAATGCATCTTTAAAAAAATCGTTCTCAACGCTAATGCAAAACTACCTATCAGATGCTTGTTAACATAAAAGCTTACCTAGAACTCTGACAACCATCATTGGTCCAATAATACTTAAAATCTTTTCCGTTCCAACCAAAATAAAAACTTTATAATTCCAATAAAATTGCCCGTTGGATGTAAATCAATTGCTGAGCAAAGATAAAAGAGCTCTCCGAGTCTTTGTAATTTGAATCAATAAATTAATAGCATTGGCTCAATGATCCAGAATAACGAATAAAGCCATCGAAAGGTTCGAAAATAATCGAGAGTTCGACCGCAAAAATTCGTCAAAATACCCACCGTATCGGTACCCGTCACAAAACATTAATTTACAGAAACGTCGAACCAATTTGCAACTCCTTTCTAAAATTTGGCAAAAATTAGGAGATCGAATTTAATTTCGACACAGCGTGTATGTGGGTTGATATTTTTGTTAGGTGGGTGTTTTTAAGCGAGATAGCAATGACGAATTTCGACATGTCCTTTCGTCTGTTAGCCCAACTAGAGTCTCACCACAATAGTTAGTGCTTTTTGCTTTGTTAAAAAAAGTAACTTTCGTTCGTTAGTTGTGCAAATTTTAAATGAATGTATTTCGTTATTGTTATGTCGTCCGTGTAGCTTTTCTGCAGTTGTGGGTCAATTGCTCTGAAAATAGATGTGATGTAATATGTGTATGTAGATGCCTGGGTTATTTTGGTCGTATTATACCAAAAAAATATGCAGTCATTTGTTTTTGATGAAACTTTTTTTTATGAAAGATATTTGCTAAAAACTGTCTCTGTTAAAACCAAACTATTTATAAAAACTTTATGCACAAGTACAAAGGCGGACTACATGCGCTAGACTTTACTGTTCTTTTCCCTTCTGATACTTGTGATACCGTACAAAATAAACGTATGAAAAACGAAAACTTTCTTTTAGTTTTTCACTCGTGAATTGATTGACAAAAAAAAACAGTGAATCAAATTCCTGTAGTTTCCATAATTTCACTTCATTATGAACAAAAATCCAAACAGAACTCTTTAACTTAGCTGAACGAACTTTGATTGAACTTATATAGTTTCTCTAAAGTTGAGAAAAGTTTTAATTGATATCACAGTCGCCACATAACTGGGCCATTTTTATGATAAAATAGGTTCGTTAAAATTAAGATACATAGAAATAGATGTCACTTATTAACTTTTAATATTTTCATGTTTTTTAATGTAAGAGCCAGTGACTTTATTTGTCCATTCTATTTGAGCTAAGTAGATAATTATGTGCTGATATGTCTTCATAAAAAATATATATCGAAAATAGGAGGGCTATCTTCAATAATACCCTCGGTCTGTGGGCATATCGTGGGTATGCGATGCACAAAGCAGGTAACTTATGTCGATTTAGAGATAGTTCTTGTTCCAATTTTATCAAAGCAGCGGATTCGGCCACCAATCGTTTCGCTTTTTCCCAACTTAAACACACTTGTTCAAGTTCACACATGCCACTTTAGGCTACTTCTCAACTCTTTTTCTCTCAACTCCTTTTAACTCCCAAAACGCGCGTCCGCGCGTATCTTTTTCTAACTTCCCGACCCAATATGGCGGGAGAACCCACTCTAGAGAATCCGTATAGACTTTCCTCGCTTTTCATTGGTTCAAGAACACATCCGGCAAAGTAAGTACTGCTTGTATTATCCAATCCAAATCGAGTATTTTGACATAAGAAAAATAAAGTGTGTCAATCGAATAAAATCGAACTGAGAATTGATCAGAAGCTAAATGTTGCCAATTAAACAAACCTGAAGTAATAAGTTTACAAGCGATATACCTTCCTCCGATATATATCTATACATATAATAAATCTGTAGAAAAGTCATTTTTGTACATTGAAGAAATTGAAACAAAAAATAGCCAGCGTGTGAAAAGATAAGTAACAGAACCCATTTCCATCATTTTTGAAATTTTTGTCTGTTTGTCTGTTTGTCTGTTTGTTTGTGCGCACATCACGTAAAATCTACGAATTCAATGCTGACAATGTTTATATACAAAAATTATACGCAACTTGAGGTTTAACTTAGTTTTTGTTTCATCGAAATCGGTTCACTCTATCAAAAGATATGATTAATTTAGTGAGTTCAAGAAGTAAAATATTACGTTACGAGAACTAATGTTGATAGTTGAAATCTAAATCCGATAGATGGCGTTGTGCAAATGACGTCATTTTCTGAATCGCGGTGTTAAGATTTTCCGCGCGAGGATGACGTCCACCGTGTTTACTAGGCAAATTGGGTTTCGTTAGGTGTCTTAAAAGTTCTTGCGTGTGTCGTAAAAGTTCTTTGGTTGCTTGGTTTATCGATTTTCTAAATTGGTCGAAAAAAAAGTATTTGCTTATCTTATTGGTTTCGTTTGGTCAACTTTGGTCATTGGTTTGAAGTACGAAGTTAAGATTGTATTTGATTTACTTCGTAGTTTGAATCCAATAGTGCCAATCGTTATACAGTAAGTTAGTGTTGCCAATTCGTTGAGTCACGACCACGAACAGACGATACGTTGTCACACTAGACTGTTCGACGCACCGTTCTTTTAAGTTTGTAGGCTATTCAGTCATAAGTGTTGTTAGTTTTGTTTATTGCTTTAATTTTCCTTGAAAATGCCTCAAAGAAAAAAAACTAACCTTTCGCTGCGTAGCCGAAATGCGAAAAGGATGAGACTTTGTAGGTCTCAGGAATCGGAAGAAGATCGTGAAGCACGGTTATCTGCTAACCGAGAGCACATCGCTCTTTCACGTGAATCGGAAACGTTCACCGAAAGGGAGTCACGTTTAAGTTCACAAAGAACACGGACCGCGACTTTGCGGTCTCAAGAGAGTATCCAGGAACGCGAAGACCGGCTGTCTGCTGATCGGGAGCGCCACTCTCTCTCACGTGAGTCAGAGACATTCACAGAAAGGGAGTCGCGCTTAAGTTCGCAAAGAACTCGGACCGCGACTTTGCGTTCTCAAGAGAATATCCAGGAACGCGAAGTTCGGCTGTCTGCTGATCGGGAGCGCCACTCTCTCTCACGTGAGTCAGAGACATTCACAGAAAGGGAGTCGCGCTTAAGTTCGCAAAGAACTCGGACCGCGACTTTGCGTTCTCAAGAGAATATCCAGGAACGCGAAGTTCGGCTGTCTGCTGATCGGGAGCGCCAGTCTCTCTCACGCGAGTCAGAGACTTTCACAGAAAGGGAGTCGCGCTTAAGTTCGCAAAGAACTCGGACCGCGACTTTGCGTTCTCAAGAGAGTATCGAGGAACGCCAAGCACGTCTGTCATCTGACCGAGAGCGACACGCTCTCTCGCGCGAGTCTGAATCTCTCTCCCAAAGAGAAGAACGATTAGAAATAGCTAGACATAACTATGTAGGTGTACAAAGAAACAATGAAAGTTATCTTGCATCTGAAAGGGAAAGAATAGATGAACTAAGACGAGCAGAAACAGCAGAACAACGTCAATCTCGCCTAGAAATAGAACGAGCTCGATACCATATGAATAGAGAAACAAATAGCGGAGCTGATGAGTCCATGGAAAATGACGATGCAAATATTTTATTACCTTGGGACAATAGGGAAAAATCAGGGTTCACATATTCGTCTAGAATTAATTATGCTGGCTTTACTTTCGTGGGTGACATGAGAGAAATTTGTAATTTTTGTCATGCTTTGAAATGGAGGAAAGAGACAGATGGAATGTGCTGCTCAAATGGAAAAATTGTTCTTCCAAATTTCCAAGATCCACCACACTTACTTATAAGTCTCCTGAATGGCGATCATCCCCAGTCGAACCGTTTTTTGGATAATATTCGTTTATATAACAGTGCTTTCCAAATGACTTCCTTTGGGGCAAAACAAATAACGGAAGGACCGTTCATGCCAACCTTCAAAGTACAAGGTCAAGTTTATCACCTTATTGGATCTTTGCTGCCAGAAAATGAACCCAAATTTCTCCAAATTTATTTTGTATCCGATTACACGCAACAGCTCAATGTTAGAAATCACAATTTTCCCCAGCTCAATGCTGAGCTTTTGGGTCAACTTCAAGAATTGCTGCATCGCGTTAACCAGTACGTTCGTGAATTCAAAGCTGCATTGGAGTCAATTCCACAAGGCAGCAATGATTTCAAAATTGTTATAAGTGCCGATAGACGTCCTGTGGGTGAACACCGTGGAAGACACAATGCACCCGTCGCAGATGAAGTTGCAGTTGTTTTAGTCGACCAGGAGTGTGAGAGACGTGATATCGTGTTGCGTACACGCGACGATCGCCTTCAACGCATTTTGGAAACCCACCGAGCTTACGACGCCCTGCAATATCCACTAATCTATTGTCATGGTGAAGATGGGTACAATTTTGGGCTGTACCAAGTGAACCCTACTACGAGAGTCACTAATTATCAAAAAAAAATATCTGCTCAACAATACTATTCCTACCTTTTACAAATAAGGCAAAACAGTTTCGTATATTTGCAACGATTTCGTGGTTTGTTCAGCCAATTTATTGTGGACATGTACGCAAAAATAGAAACTGAACGTTTAGTGTATATTCGCACTAACCAGCGACGGTTACGCGCTGAAGAATACGTGCACTTGCGGGACGCCATGCAATCAGATAATAACGTCGAAAACTTGGGTCGATTGGTTATTTTGCCATCCAGTTTCACAGGCGGTCCGCGGTATATGCACGAACGAACGCAAGATGCTTTTTGTTACGTCCGTAAATACGGCCGGCCGGACCTTTTTATAACATTTACAACAAATCCAAAGTGGACGGAGATTTGCCAGGCACTTCTCACAGGACAGGCGTCATACGACAGACATGACATTATTGCTAGGATTTTTCATTTAAAACTCAAAGTCTTGATTAATCTACTTACAAAGGAGAAAGTTTTCGGTTCAACTCTTTGTTTTATGTATAGCGTCGAGTGGCAAAAGCGTGGTTTACCCCACGCGCACATTCTTCTGTGGCTGGAAGAAAAAATTCGTCCCGATGCTATAGACAGTGTCATAAGTGCAGAATTTCCGGACTATAATGCAGATCCGATTTTGCATGACATAGTAAAAACACATATGGTTCACGGGCCATGTGGCCTCTTAAACAGGGAATCACCGTGCATGAAAGATGGTCAATGCTCAAAAAAATACCCCAGAGCACTGAAAGAACTAACTATGGCTGGGGAAAATGGGTATCCGCAATACCGGCGAAGATCACCGTCACAAGGTGGTTTCACAGCTACTGTCAGATTCCGTGGACAAGAAATAATTCTAAATAATAGTTGGGTGGTACCGTATTCTCCAGTTTTGTCAAACGCTTTTCAAGCACACATTAATGTTGAAATTTGTAATAGCGTCGAATCTATAAAATATATATGTAAATATGTTAATAAAGGTAGTGATCAAGCCATGATAGCACTAAGAAATAACAACCAATTTGATGAAGTGACAAGGTATCAATCTGGCCGATACATAAGCTCTTCGGAGGCAGTTTGGCGCATTTTGAGTTTCCCTATTCATGAAAGGTATCCGCCAGTCATCCATCTTGACGTGCACCTGGAAGGCGGGCAGCGAGTTTACTTTCAGCCAGAAAATGTGGCAGAAAGAATGAACAACCCAAGACAAACCACCTTGCTCGCATTCTTTCGCCTTTGCGAAAGAGACAATTTCGCTAAGTCTCTGTTGTACAATGAAGTGCCACATTATTATACTTATAACAAGCAGCAAGGTGTTTTTAATCGCAGGAGACGTGGAACTGCTGTAGAAGGCGAGTCCGGCATTTTTAAAGAACACGTGATTGGAAGAGTATACACGGTGCACCCAAATAATGCAGAGTGTTATTATTTACGCCTTCTTCTTCACACAGTGCGAGGACCTACTTCTTTTGCTGAGCTCCGCAAAGTGGACGATATAGAATATCCCACATTTCAAGCTGCTTGCCGCGCACGGCATTTATTAGATGGCGATCAGCATTGGGATGATGCTTTAGCCGAAGCATGCGTCAGTGATAGTCCACATCGTTTGCGCCATTTATTTGCCATTTTGTTGACATTTTGTGGCCTATCGGACGCTGGGCAGTTGTGGCAAAAATATAAAGACGCGTTTGCCGAAGATTTTTTGAGACAGCAAAATATAAATAGTGAAACTTCTGACCAAGTACGTGAAAGCTGCCATAATAGGGCTTTGCTGGCTATACAAGATATAGTTACAAGTATAGGAGGGAACCCCCTCAGTCAATACGGCTTGCCGACACCGACAGTTGGTGGGGAACGAATTAATAGGGAGTATACATCTGAAATAAATTACAACCCCGAAGAGTTAGCAGAAATATTGCGAAATGGCTGTTCAAATTTGACGTCAGAACAACGTCAAATCTTTGATAGAGTATGCTGTAGTGTAGAACATTCATTAGGAGAAATGCTGTTTTTAGATGCACCTGGTGGAACAGGTAAAACTTTCCTCACTAAAGTTATCTTGGCTCAAATAAGGAGCCAAAACAAAATTGCCCTTGCCGTCGCTTCCTCAGGAATAGCTGCCACTTTATTACCAGGAGGAAAAACTGCACATACAACATTTAAAATACCAATCGACTTGGACCGCACAGAAAACCCTGTTTGCAACGTGTCTCGCAATAGTGATAAAGCAAGGGTTTTACGCGATTGCGCCCTTATCGTTTGGGACGAGTGTACGATGGCAAATCGTAAAGCTGTGGAAGCTGTAGATAGAACGTTGCGAGATATAAGACAAAATGACCGACCGATGGGAGGCTTAACGGTGCTATTCTGTGGAGACTTCAGGCAGACACTCCCTATAATACCCAGAGGAACGAGGGCCGATGAAATAGGTGCCTGTTTAAAGAGCTCTATTTTATGGCGTAGTGTCATATTAACTAATTTGAGCTTTAATATGCGAGCATATTTGGGAGGTGACGCAAACGCGCAGGTTTTCTCAAATTTACTACTTCAAATTGGTAACGGCACATACCCGACTCAAGAAGGAGGTAAAGTAACTTTAGTCGAAAGCCTGTGTTCTTCTGTTGCCTCACAGCAGGAACTCATTTCCTCTGTATACGGAGATCCATCAGAGATCTCGAACCATGACGCTGCTTGGCTATGCCAACGAGCTATTTTGGCACCTCGCAACGACCAAGCAGCAGCAATAAATTCTCAAATATTGGTACATGTTTCTGGAGAAAGTAGGGAATATTTATCTATTAACACGGTTTTAGAAGAAGGAGATGCCACCCACTATCCAGTAGAGTTTTTAGACTCTCTAAATACACCAGGTCTTCCAGCACACAAAATTTATTTAAAAGTCGGAGTACCAATCATTCTACTCAGAAATTTAAGCCCACCAAAACTATGCAATGGAACTCGGTTGAGAGTAACAAATCTCCAACGAAATGTCATCGAAGCCGAAATCTTAACAGGTTGCGGCTCCGGTGATGTTGTTTTCATTCCCAGGATACCCATTATCCCCAATAATTTTCCGTTTACTTTCAAACGTGTGCAATTTCCTGTAAGCCTCTGTTACGCTATGACTATTAATAAAGCCCAAGGCCAGACGTTATCCGTTGCGGGTGTAGACCTTACTTTTGATTGTTTTTCACACGGCCAACTCTATGTTTCTCTATCACGTGTTAGCAACCCAAACAACCTTTTTGTATATGCTCCGGGTAATTCCACCGCTAACATAGTATATAGAGAAGCATTAACGTAATCAACTATACCAAAGTCAGGACTCTTATCTAAATCATCAAAAAGGTGATATACTCTTATCTAAACGACGTTGTTTTGCTCTCGACAACCACGCGAACGAAGTCGCGGGCACAGCTAGTAACAAATAATCGAATTTCGGTGTTAAAATATATAGATATATTTGTTTAAACAAAGCAAGGTTAATAAAGCAATATATTACGTGCCGTCAAAAAAAGAAGATTACGTCACCTTGTCTTTTTGTGGACAGAGATCCGTAAATCCTGAATTACTTGAAACTCGCCTTAGGCAAGGTTATAAAAGGTAAGCTCAATCTTTGGATAAACTTGTTAACCGCTCAAAGGTCAGTGATTCTATGACCTGACATTAAGATTTAATAAAACAGCAGTAAGAAAAATGTCGTCTCGGCCTCCCCGCCTATGCCCAGCAGTGGACCTCTGTCGGCTGAAATGATGATGATGATGAAGAAAAATGTCGAAAATTTTACTAAAAAAGGAAAATCTGCGACACGATAAACATATGAGCTGACCAATGAAAAGTTTTCTATAATTTCGAACGCTGGCCGGCAAATGGTGCATTAACCTCGCTGTCTGTCGTCCGCCACCGCCGGAGCCACTGCGGAGGAATTTACATTTTTATTTCTGTCCGTAACAATCATCCTATACATTTTATGCCGAAAAAATGCACGCTTCTTGTGGCCTCGTGACGGAAGCTGCGGGAAAAAGTTAGTGAGACTATAGTCTTCATCAAATACCAGTCATCATCATTATCTTCGCACACAGTTCCAAACCAACCTTTTACATTTTCAAGCAAGTTAATCCCGCTCAAGTTAAAACAGTGATTTCGTAAATCGTGGCCAGCCATTCCGATTTATATTTCAGTGCAAAATTTAAAAAAATGTTGCCTATGCAAACTGTCAATGTATTTTCTGAATTAAACTTGCAAATTTTAGTTGGGATTCTTGAATGGCGCACTGTTGAATATTTTCCAGAAAATCTTTCAGAAAAAGTTTTTAATTCGTACAAATTATTGTTATGTTTAAGTTGAGTGTTCGATATTTTATTTCTTTTCGTGCTAGTTAAGTGCTCGTTATCAGTGAGGTTAACAAACCCCAGGTTTTTGAATTGATAAATCGAAGAAATTGAGATCTTGTAAAACTTCAGCACTAAAGTAGATTTTGACAAGTGGATCATCAGCTTATCTTGCTTTTCGAAACACGACTCCTTCGTGTTTCGAAAAGTGTTTCTGAGGATGGGTATCCTCGGATTGACCTCTACATTTATTGTTTAACCTTGAAGATCGACAAGTGCGGCTGTTATTACTTAGCCACGGGCTCGCCGTTCATATTTCGGCATTCCATAAGGCACACACCGATCGAAAAGTCGTATATCTGATTTATGACCCACTAACTGAACGTGTAAAAGTATCGTAATATTTACGCAAATGTGGCTAGAAACAATAAATCAATCGGTGAATAATTAAAATGTGGTTTAAATAGATTGCCAAGGGCTGAGAATGGTTGAAACATATAATGGAATTATTTATAGGGTTAAATTGATATCTTGTGAAAGACAGCTAATAGCAATAAAATAAAGGTTCCGTCACAAATAAAAACGTCATGCGATTATTCTAGGTATACGTGTTGGAATGTTTCATATCACCCACATCAAGGCCTACCTTTGTGGGGAAAGTCTATGCCCTGCTATGGAAGTCTTTTGGCATGAAATAATGATGGTGATACTAGTTCCTCTTGGTTTCATATTAGGTAACCACATCTCAAACAGCCTAAAGTCTGAATTTGTGCCCAGGTCCGGACATGTGGTATATAACATAACCAACTTTTATAAATACCTATATACACATCTGTCTACCCCTTAACGAAACAGACATTATTTATGTAAAATTATTATTTATTGTTATTTGTGATCAATTACATTTATTTAGCTCTACTGAACACACACTTTTAAATAATATTTTTTTATAATAATAATAATAAACCACGTATCCTCAAACAAAATGTAATCGAACACACATTCGCCAAATTCTCTTACGAAATAAATAAAGAGAAAAGATAAATACATTCTACACTAAAAACTACCGCAAGCAAAACGAAGCGTATCTTTTAACCTAGAACATTATTGGAAAACCCGAAATATCTTATAACTTACGTGACGTGACTCGAACGGGATGTTTCTTTATGTATCAAAGGATTCAAAATCGTTTTATTTTCATATACGTATGTTTATTTATAAAAAAAAAATGTGCGTAGTGTAGTGTAGTTCTGAAACTGTTATTATTAAGGTTATGATTTTTTTTATGATAAAATTAGTTTGTTCGAAGATATGTAGAACTAAACAATTGGATAAACACTGAGCAACAGTGGACCTACAGTTTTTGATGCGTAAGTCTTAATTTTCAAAACAAACCCCTTAAGAAAATCGCTTTAATTTTGACAGCTCTATAAAATTTATTGCAATATATGTATCTTTTAATCTTGATTTTAAGATAACTTGCAATGGATGTGACCTTCTTGTTATTATACGACAAGAAAGGGTCTACGCAAAGAGAGAACCTACCAGGACTAACAATTAAAAGTTTGCAATGTATGGTATTGACTTGCGCTACTGAAATGTCAAGCAGTCAGTACAAAACATTTGGAATTATAACAATAGTCACTTTGTCTGGAGGACTATATGGCCTAGATTCACTTTACTAGATATATCAGACGGTACCCTAAAACTTATCTTTCTCGTATTTTTTTTATATTACTGTAATCTAGCGTTAGGAATACTTTTGGGAATCAAACTAAATCTTATTTGATTGCGTAAGTACTTAGAATCTACCCATTTTTTGCTCCATAAAAGGGTTATTCGTCTTTTATTGTGGTTGTCCTCAAATTTGTGTGTACTAGAACATGAAAATTATTTCTCAGAAGAATAATATTAGGCTGGTATAGTAAAATGGTTATTTTATTTTTAGTTCTTGTTTGCGTTTGTTAGAGGCCCGAAAGTCTGAAAGTCCCGGTAGGTATGTACTCAGTATATACACAAAGTTTTCGAGGTCAGGTGGGGAGTCACTGCATTTTAATTCAATTCAAGCATCTGTAAATGGTTTAGTTTTAATAAATGCACGAGTTCAAGTTTATACAGTAAGACTAAAAGCCAAACCCTACGTGGTCGAAAAAGGCTAAAGGAAGGAAGTATGGGAAGGATGTTTTTTTTTCTATTCTAGAGTAAAGTATATATGAGTATTTCACCAATCACCATCTATCTAAACTAAATCTGACACGTATCATGTATCCCCCGCTCCTCCACTAAACTAACCCTTTGTAAGAGATAGGGTGGTGGCGGGTCGTAAAAACAATCTTGGGTAGTCATAGGCATTTGCCTATGACTACCCAAGATTGTTTTACCTACCTACAAGATTACCCAAGTTTGTCTAACTTTAGGGGCTATCTATCAAAGTTTTGGGCCTGAAAGTAAGATTTATCGGGTGCTATTTATTGTAGTGGTGAAATATTATAATAAACTTGTATAATGGTATGTTGGCTTTTGCTTGAATCAAAGATTTATTTTTTGGGAATGGGACTGTCCCTATAAAAGCTCACGACATAATATATGGTTACACAACAAACTGCCATTTAATCTGTCCCATATATGGAACAGACCAAGAACTATACATAATATATCGGGTTACTACTACGGGCTAACAGTTAGGGAATGGTTAAGGTGTTAAATGTTTTGGTATGGTTGTCTAATGATTGATAAAGTGCAAGTTTTCTGAGGATTAATTTTTTACCTCTTTTTGCCTCAGAGAAGTAAAATACAAACGCTTTATACATACCTGGTAACAAAAGGCTTTAGAGGGTTTTTTAGGTTATTAGCTTCTGCCAGCGGCTTCGCCCGCGTGAAAAGTGTTTTTTGATCCCAAGGGACCAAACACAATTATAATGCTAAATTATTTAGTTTTAAATAGTGGGATCCGAAAATACTATGATATTACGCCTTACTGAATCTTAAACATACAAATATATTAAACCTGAAACTTATCGTTTTTGTAACATCTAGCTATTGCCCGCGGTTTCGCTCCCATTGCATATCTTACAGCACGTAGATTCTCTTAAAATCTCGCCGTGAAAACTAAGGTGAAGTGACCTGTCATTTCTACTAAAGCGTTCATTCAAACTAAGGATTACCAGCTCACTTTATATTTACTGTACCTAAATGTTCACGGTGAGATTCTTACAGAATACCACTGCAAGAACTGAGCTGCATGAGATATATATTTCCTTGAATTATTAAAGCACAGACAGGATAAGGTTATTTTAATAATTTTATTTTGATGTTTGTCTTGTGAACTCCTGTGTGAGTCACTTTCGTCTCGTCTTTTTCTTGCTTTCTTCCCATAATCAATAATAAATGAAACGATAGCAACGGAACAAAAATGCCAGTATCCTCCAATAATACTCCTCTTAGGACTGATTCCCCATCGAGTTGGATAAATCAGTCCAATTCTTGTCAATTAATTACTGCCGTGTCGACAGCTAAAGGACGAAGCCTTTTTGATCGAAGACACTTTTACTTGATTATGGTGGCAATCTTGAGTGAAACAGTGGAGAATCGATCGACTCCTAGAGCTGGTTTCTGAATTGAGTATTTCGAGTTAAGAATGTGTCAAACCCTACTTTAATGCCACAGTTTGATACGTAGATACGTAGGCATGGATGAAGTGACGCCGAAATAATAATTTTGTGTTTCTTTTGTTTTCAGGTAAGTTTTCACCGATAAACATCAGATTAATTGTTTACAGACGGTAAGTTAGTTACAGAACTAAAAGATAAGTAAATAGCATGCCGCGGTAAAAAGCTTGTGCAATAAACAACTTTATCTACACTCACTACGTAATGTTCCAAATATGAATTCAAAAAATATTGTATAAACACGTACTTTATATTCGTGGATAGGTAAAATTAAAAAAAAACATTACAGTGCAACATTTTCCTTCGATTTTTAAACAACTGCATCATAAAATTACTTTTTAATTTATTGACGCTTATGGGCTCATTGAAGTACTGTCATTGTCTAAGGATGCGTGCGCTGCGCAGTCATGTGCAATGAGAATCTAAATTTTCCGCCATACCAAATATTTTTCCGTTTCCACTTTTGTTTTATTGCAACTGTATGAGTGAAGATAAAGTAGTGTATGCAATAGCATATAATTAGGTATTAAAACACTCGCGTAATATTATTATCAAATTCGGATTCGCCTCATTTGATAAACCTACGCTTGTGTTTTAATAACCCCTATTATATGACCATTGTTTAAACTACTATTATCTACTCTCATATCGTAATATTCGAATTATAAACTTCAAAACGAGTTTATATTGACATACTTTATAAACACAATACCGAAATTTAAAAATAGAATCTTATTAAAACACTTTTTCTCTACCAAAATAATCCTATTACGATACAGGACAAAGCCAAGAAGTTAATCACTAAGGAGTTTTCATCAATGATTTTTTTGTAATGCCATTTTTATAATACCTATTTAAAAAGATTTGATTCCAATTTTTACTTGTCTATGACAATGCCCGCTTTAGGCTTAGCACGCACTGCGATTTTTAATACGCGCGCGAATTTTGTCTCTTTCTACCTGTTCATAGGGCTCAAACAATTCGCGCGAATTATTTTCGCGTCGCGGTGCGGTGGATTCTGTGGCAAAACACGGATTTCTTGCGGTATTGCTGCACGATTTTTTTACCGCAATGCGAACAACTTCATATAATTCCATAGGTAGCAGAATAGGCGGAAAAAGATCGCGCGTATAAAAATCGCAGTGCGTGCTAAACCTTAGCGCATGCGCGGTTAATGCGGTGATGTGCTGGGTTTTGGCTCACTTCATATTTTGCAGGTTTTGCTGTATTGAATTTCATGAGTTTTTTAAATTCTTGCTTAAAAATGTCTCATATCAGTGAATGTGAAGAAAATTTGACTTTGCCCGATATTTTAGATGCGGCGAAGGAAATTACTCATAATCTAACCAGCAAAGTCGAGAAAATTATATGAAAAAGGTATTTAGTAGGTTCAATCTCGATGAATGAGTGTAGGTAAAAATTAATACCCCTTATTATGCAACAGTTTCATAAACTACTAATACCTAACTGAAATCTATGCTTTCGAACGTGTATTTAGCCTCATCTTCTGACTAACTAACTACTTGACCAAACAAAAGAGGCTATAATTCGCTTAATTGAAATAAATGCTTTGACTTTGACCATTCTCTCTAATAAAATATCATCTAGCTCCAACCCGTACAGATAGCTACGGTAGCTAAGCTCTACAGTATCGGAACAATTACCTCGATCCAGGCAAATGTTTGTTCCTCCTGTGACCTGGTATCCACAGAGCTAAAGTTATTTAGGGGCTAAGTCACTTCGGTAATCCAACAGTCGAAATTGGATTCTTTGTAGACTTATTCTCTGCAAGTACTGGCGAAGAGTGAATTGTGGTATATAGTAATTAAGATAAAAGGGATTATGGTTCAAAAGGTGTTATTGTTATTGAAAAAACGATGTATTTTTTCTGTTTGTCAATAGTAATATTTTATGCATTCGGTCCATCAGCCGTGGTGGTCATCAAAAGCGCTCTTATTTCCCGTAGAAGTGGTTTAAAATCTTACCATGTGGTAGCGTGTTACCCAGTAGTTCTCGAATACTGTTGACACGGGTCTCGCGCTCCATGTAAAATACTGGTATTTATCTGTATACAGTTAGATTGGAAGTACGAAATGACTTGGCAGAAAAGAATTAGTGGGATTACTGAGGTCCATAACACGGTGCTTAATAAATCCAATACACCAGGTAGGCGATTAATTCACCAGTTAGTTTACCTATGTAATATACCTTATACAATATGTGTGTGTTCAGATGTTGTGGCTCTATGAGCTGTAGACGTCGCGAGTCTGTCTTTTTGTATTTTTTATAGATTCAGTTTTTTTTAAATTTCGGTTGAGAAATGTAATCTGTAGAGGAGAACAGCCGGACATACAAAAGCATTTTTGTCCAAGCTGAAACGGAGACGCTTCGCTCGCGCTTTAGGCTCGCTTGGTCGATTATACCAAATAAATAAACTATGTCACGTGTAACCACATGGAATCGTCTCTGGATTTCACTAGGATGCGATGATTCCTTGGAGATCTAGTGTACAACTAAGTTCTTCAATAGGCAGTAATTGCTGGACCCAATAACAAAGTAATTTAGTAATTTTATATATTAAGTATATGTATGTATTTTTATTTTCTGTATTTATTAAGTTAAGGTATATGTGTAATTTATATATGATAAGTTAAGTTATTTTTGTCTATTTTAAGTTTCCTTGTTCTTTCTACACACTGTGTCTTCATTTATCATCCAACTTTCCTGTCGCAGGTTTGCTGGAAGAAATTTCCAATGAAATAAGCAGTACCTTTGTGCGCTTCAATCTGTATTTTTTAATTTAGTCTGTAAAGTGTTTTTGTGTGTACATAAATAAATTAATTAATTTTCAAAACGCAGCCTATGGTGCGTAAACTGAAAAAAAAAACGGCTACTTTCTTCAGTTATTCATCCAGTAGAAAAAAAAAACTTAGAAATGAAAATTTTACTCTAAACGAATGTTCCGAACTTTTTGCTGATTTAGTAAATTGTGTTAGAATTCCTGTTTTTATTTCAATAAGTAAGCTGAATCATTCCATTGGAAAATATTTGATAAAAAGTAAAAAAATCTTTTTAAAGAGTTAGAAAAAGTCTTTTTTACTTTTTTGTATTGTATCAATATTCAAGCAATCTCGGGTTAAGGTTAACCAACGAGTACACGATGTGCCAAATTGAGGAAATGGACAAGACAGCAGGAGGCGATAATGCAGGCGTTTTAACATTTTCCTTTTCGGCACCAATATATAATATTGCTATGCTTGTGAGTAAGCAAATTCATTTTGTGAATTTTTTTCAAGATCCTTGGAAAAGATAAAGTAATTCCAAAGCTCGCTTTAACAACAATTATATTATCAAAACAAGCAAAGAAAAATATTAGATTAAGTAATTAATCATATTCGTTGAGAAAAAAAATCTTCAAAGACATTTAGTACTGCCTCTCGGGTATTGAATTATTTCTCGCCAAGAAGTTATCCAAATTTTCCAGAAAGTAGTAGTCTGTAGGCGCAAGCTCTGGTGGGTATGGTGGATGACAGAGAGCTTCCAACCTCAGCTTTTGTAACAGTCTGCTGTGGAGATTAGCGATTAACCAAAGCTGGTTGGAGACGTGCAAGCTTCTCCATCATTGTGTTCAGTTCTTCACAGTATACATGTGCAGTAATGCTCATCCCGTTTGGCAAGAAGCTGTGATGAATCACACTGGCATTAGACCAACAAACAGTGACCATCACTTTTCTAGGGGTAAGTTTTCGTTTAGGGCTTTTTTTAGGTGCTGTACCCGGATAAAACAAACTTGCTGCGCGCTTCCGATTGTCAAATAGAATCCATTTTTCGACACAGGTAACAATGCGGTTCAAAATTCCTTCGTTTGTGTGCCTGTTGAGTAGTGCAAGGTAGGTATGTATCTTGACGCGTACCTACTTCGCGCTGGCGATCATTGTTTTCGTGGGGCCCTCATTTATCAAGCTTTTTTATTTGGCCAATTTGACGCAAATGAACCAATATTGCTTTGATGGTAACGTCAAAAACTGCTGCTAATTCGGCCGTAGCTTGAGTATCATCAGCTTCCACAATCGCTTTTTTTTTTGTTATCTATAAACTTTGCCTCACACTAGGAACTTCTTCCATACAGAATCGTTTACATGTTCCTGGGTGCTTTTACAAACATATAAACTCACACACACAACACCCAGAGCCGGAAAAACTATCTGTAGGTCATACAAATATTTTTTCCGCACGGGAATCGAACCCGCGACACGCAATCGCTCAACCACTGCGCCAACCGTGCGCCTTTAATTCGTCATTGTCGGCCAAAGTTTTCAGATGACCACGGGGTTCATTTTTCAGGTCGAAATTTTCAGAACGGGAGCGGGCAAACCAATAACAGGTGGTGCGTTCATTTGTAGTGTTCGCTCCGCGTAAACGTCGGTACTCATATTCCATAAATACTCGTATTTTTAACGTATCCATGATGAAGAAAAATGTTCAAATACGATGAAAACATAATGCTAATCAATAAACAAACGATTAAAAAAAGGGATTTCTTGTTTTTAAAATAATATTATTTGAAATGGCCAGTACCACAGAACGGCCTATTATCAGGGTTATGAGCAGGAAATTCAGACCATAGAAATATAAAATCAGACTGTTTAGATAAATAAATAAAACTGTGGCTAAACATGTTAGCGGAACACATCGGCGGGTTGTTCGAAGACATGTGATATTCACCAATCCGCACTGCGGATTTCCCAAGCGTCGCCACATTGACCGGTCCCGTGCGTCTCGCATCCAGCGGATCCCCGCAAATTTCACCAAGTCATCGGTCCACCTGGAGGGCGCCACTCCAGAACTTTTCTGCCCCATCGGTCATCCGTTCAACGAGCAATATGCCCTGCCCACTACAACTTAAGTTTGGCAATTTTTCGGCCTATGTCGGTAAACTTTGTTCTCAAAAGCCAGTTCCTACTGAAACAACTATACAACAAAATGGCCGCTCTAAGGGAAAGATGTGGTGTCGTATTTATGGACAGACCACACAAAGCAAAGCTTAGTAGAATCGATTGCTGATTCCGGTAATGTCTAGCTTTCATTCATGTCTGAAATTTACGTGGAATTAACTAATGACTTAGTTGTGTGTTGTATAAATGGTTGTAAAAATATTTATAGAAATGTTGTAGCTGACGTAAATGAGTTATTCTGTATCTGGGTTAGAATTTTTTAAGTTATGACTGCCCTTTTAAAAATCAATAGGTTGTTTATAAGTATGTGAACCGTGAGGTTCTAGGTTCGATTCTCAAGTAAGACAAACAGCTTTTTCTGGGTAGTAAACGGCATTAGTCCTAAAATAGGTCTAAATCCTGTAATGACTTATTAGTAATTTTGTGAGTGTTAGAGCAACATTGGTTTGGGTGTCACCTTCTTGTATTACTTCGAAGTATTATAAACGACTTGATTGTTGGTTTAGCTACTGCTGAGCGTGAGGTCCTGTGTTCAATTCCCGGATCAGGCAATGTTATTGGATTTTTCATCTTCAATTTCTCGCTCTGTAGTACTATGTAAATAAAAAGTACATAGGACCTTAACATAAATGGCGAAATAAGGAGGTAGACCTGCCCATCGGTTCCGGTACTACAAGCGTGATGCCATGTCATGTAATTTAAACGAACATATTTTTAATGTAATTTAGTCTTAGCCAAAAATAAAAGGGCATACAGCGATTGTATTAAAAATCTCCATACCCACGGTTACTCACGCTAAGCATAATTCATAATACGGCTGCCCTCGTAAAAGTAAATAAACCATATTTCAAACAATACTCATTTGTAAACAAAACAAACATTTTGCATGAGTTGCCTTTTTGTGTTTATCTTCTACGTATAAAAACGTTGGTCCAGCTTTATTCATTTATAAAATAAGAAAAATTCCTGAACTTGTTTTATTGGGAATTAACGAAGGAAGATGTTTTTAGAATTCCTCCTCCAAAGGGGATAAAGTAAGAAATTAAAGTTTGTATCAAAGTTTTTCTTGCCGATGGCAAAATTTATCTTCCACAAGGCTTGTGGCTCAGGAAAACCCGTACAAAACACTAATCTAAAACACAAATTTCTCATAACTTGACCCACTTTCTTTGTGTGACTCAGTGGAAAAACTACGGCAAAATAGTCCATAACATTATAATATTTTAATATAAGCCTGAATTACGAAAAAACCTTTTGTTAGACATTTTTCCTTGGTAGAAATAATGAGTTTTGAAGTCGTAGTGGAAAGAAGTCGTGAAATTGAAGTTATTATCAGATTTCTGTTGAATTTTTCGTAGGTAAATCTTTATTAGACGGTGCCAATTGTTAAAATAGAAACGCTATTTTTTATCCGCGTGCGTAAGTCTTTACTTTAGTGACGACACTGATAATATAATACTAGCATACAGATATCTCATCCCATACAAAGAAACCGTGCCGACGTAACTAGTGTTTTTCGACTGCTTATTCGGGCAATTTTTTGTACATCGAACGCATTCGGTTCTGTTTCACGGTGATAGATAGATGGTGTTAGCAGCGACTTGCAAGTAAAAGGGTTTACTAGGTTCGTGAATATTTTTTTCTTTAAATACAGTGAAGGTTTGTTTTCTAGTATTTATTTGCACGTTTTACAGTTTTTTTTGCACCAAAATGTGTTAAAATGCAAACTTTAACAATCGAGTGGAATGCCTCAGAAATTAAAAAATGCGCCATCTATTGGAATCAATTTTAAATGATCCGTCTAATAATCTTTGAAATTTGAATTAAGAGCCCAATATTCCATAATTTTGTTTTTTTTTTTTTTTTTTTTTTTTTTTTTTTCTGTGTGTCGTCTCGCAGTTCAGTCAAAGTGACCGGTAACTGCTTAACCGGGCTTTCCTACGGAGACTAAACTAAATAGCCTCCAGCTAGGCAAAAATTTCTAAACCTAAGCGACAACGCTGAGGGCTACCCCAGTTGGGGTCGAACCTCGGCTCAGGGCGTCGCTGGGGGGACAACTAAGGCTGGATCTTAATAACGTGATTCTACCATCCGTTCGGAATAAGCCTACGTGGAGAAGAACGGACAAGAAACTCCAATTTACTAACTAGAATTTAACTATTGCACAGCGCGTTAAGCGGACTGGCTTGTCGATCTTTACTGGGACGTCGCGACGGGCCTCGGCGGCGAGGACGGAACGAAGGCGGTCTGTGTAAGCGAATTGTGCTGGTCTCTTTTTTGCTCTCTTGGAGCAGGGTAGTGGCGTCATCGGGGGTGGAGAGAGTGAGCCTTGGTCGGCGAACTGTAGAGATTTTTGAGACTTCATAGCGGGAGGCCGCTAGAATTAGGGGGTTGCTGTGATTGACAGCAGAGTCGAAGAAGCGCTTGGTAATGCGCTTCATGAATTGTTGGACTGTGGGGATTCTGAGATCGACATGGAGTTCCTGGTTACGAACGTACCAGGGGGCTCCCGTGATCTTTCTAAGAAATCGGTTTTGTATAACCTGAAGTTTGTGAATGTGGGTGGGACATGCGTGTGCGAAGACTGCACAGGCATAGGTCATGATGGGACGAATAACCGCAGTGAAAGTGCGCAGTTTGCACTTAAGTGACAAACTGCTGCTTGCGTTTATCATCCCATGAAGTCTGCCCATAGCGAAGGCGGCCCGCGAACGTGCCGCCTTTATGTGCTTGGCGAAAGTGAGGTGATCGTCTAATGTGACGCCCAGGTACTTGGCTTGCCTTTCCCAGGGGATCGGCTTACCGTACATGGTGATGGGTTTGGGGGGACGGTGTTTTTTGAAAAGATGCCTATACCTCGTGAACAGGACAGCCTGACTTTTGTCGGGATTGACTTCAATTCTCCAGAGGCTGAACCATTTCGCCATAGCGTTGGCTGCTCTCTGGAGATTTAGGGCAATGGCATTGGGTACTAAGCCCGTGTAATAGAGAGCCGTATCGTCGGCGAAGAGTGCCAACTGGGTCCCTTTAGTTTTTGGGATATCGCTGGTGTACAGCGTGAAGGATAGAGGGGACAATACGCAGCCTTGAGGGACTCCGGCTCGTATGGGGTGAGGGGAGGAGAGTTCTCCCTCGACACGGTAGCGGAAAGTTCTGTTCGACAACCAGTCTCGTAAGATGAGCACGAGACGATCTGGCACACCAAGTTTGTATAGCTTATAAATTAAGCCATTGTGCCAGACTTTGTCGAAAGCTTTCGCTATGTCGAAGAACAAGGCACCCGTTGACAGACCACGCTGGAACCCAGCACTAGTGTGTTCAACGATACGGTGCACTTGTTGGATGCAAGAATGTTTGGCTCGAAAGCCGAATTGTTCTTGGGGGATAAGGTTCTTTCGCTCGGCAAAGTCTTTGAGCCGCTTATAAATAAGTCGCTCATAGACTTTTCCGAGAGAGTTAACCAGACTGATAGGGCGGTAACTGGTAGGCTCCGATTTCGGTTTACCCGGTTTAGGGATGCCTATCACAGCGGCCTGTTTCCAGGCTTGTGGGAAGATGTTTTTGCTCAATGCAGCGTTGAAAATGGCCGTCATTAGCAATATTAAATGGCAGGGGAGGAGTTTCAACACCTTATTGGTGATGCCATCTAAGCCCGGGGCTTTGTGGGGGTGAAGATTTTTGATGACCTCCTCTACTTCGTCAGGGGTGACGGGAGGTAGCGGGTCATCAGGGTCTTCGACGGGGGGAAGGGAGGTCCTACGTTCGACTTCAGCGTCTACCATGTCTAGGTGAGCTTGGTCTACTGGTTGGGAGCTGGGTGAGCATTGAAGTTCGAGGCTGTCAGCCAGGCATTCGGCTTTTTCAGAGTTTTCAAATGCTACACTCTTATCAGGGCGAATGAGCGGGGGAAAGGCATTCTCTTCAGTGGAGCGTAATTTCCTCTGAAGGTGCCAGAAGGCATGGTGGTTGGGCTCTAGTTCGCTCAGCAACTTATTCCATCCCGACGAACGGTGCTCATCAGTACGTTTCTTTACAGCAAGCTGTAATCTACGCATGTGAGCAACATTCGCGGGACAGGGAAAGTTCCTGCGGGCACGGACAGCTGCGTTCTTCTCGGTTATCAACTTCCGTATATCGTCCGGAAGTTTCCCTTGCTGGATGTCCAGCACTGGAACCTCCCTCGAACATTCGTTCAGGACCGATTGTACGTGAGTTGTAAGCGAGTCGATCGCCGCCGTCGCGTCCGCGACTGAGTCTATGAGATTGGGGATTGAGTCTAACTGGGGGGACTTGGTGGATTTCAGTTTCTCACTTACTTTCCTCCAGTCTGTGATCTTTTTAGTGGGGGGAGGCTGTCCTAGATCAGGGAGGCCTAAGCGACTGCCTAGGTCCATGACCACTGGACGGTGATCTGAGTGGAGCTCGTCTAGCGCATCTATCGAACGTAACCGAAGGTTAACGTTCTTAAATAACGCTACATCGAGGATGTCTGGTCTATGGGCGGTGTTATTAGGGAAATGAGTGAAGCTCATTGGGGCAATAACATCGTAATGGAGGGAGGAGCCTAGGTCCAGCACCAACTTTCCCCTAGAGTTAGTAACGGTACTGTTCCAGGCTGGATGTTTAGCGTTGAGATCACCCGCTAGGATAACGGAGTCACTCAAGCTGAAGAGGGTAGTGAGGTCGTTTTTAAAAGCATCAGGGTTGGAATTCCCCGATGACGCCATGTGAGGAGGGCAATAGGCGGAGATGATGGTTATCGTTTGATGACCAGTCATTCCTAGTCGACAGGCTGAGTACTCAAGGTACGAAGTGGGGGCGGGTGGAGTGACTACGCTACAGTGGAGCTCATTTTTATAGTAAATGAGAGTGCCACCGCCGTGGCAGCGCGTCCTATCATTCCGAACTATGCGGAAGTTGGGAATTTTGGGATCGCGTCTGTGAGGTTTTAAGAGGGTCTCTTGGATAAGGAAGATGTCCAGCTGATGATCGCGAAGGAACGTGGCAATCTCATCACGCTGTGTATTAATGCCATTGGCATTGAAGAAACCTAACCTAAGGGATCGTGGTTTATGGCAATTAGCTCTTAATTGCGACACCATTTTCCGTTCCTATAGATTAGGCTGTCTAATTCCTTCGTGATAGAAGGATACCTCTCGAAAATTTCGAGGCAGGCTATGGGGTCTACGGAATTTGCTGGATCTGTTAATTCAGCATGAAGGGCACGGGCTTCTGGAGTCATCCAGATCGCATATGCGCCGAGAATAGTCTGGGCTACACTGCGATAGGAAGAAATTTGGGCGGGTTGAGTTATTGGGGGGGGGCGCGCGTCAACTCGGGTGGTGGAAGCCACCTTGTTGGTATGCGCTGGGCCCGTAGTGGCCGGGGGGGAGCTAGGCGCTGGGATGCTAAGTTCCATCAGCGCCGGAATGGTTTGGGATTGAGAGGGCACCAGGGCCGGGAAGGCCTTTTGGTGATTGAGCTTACCCCATGGTGAGACTCTTTGAGGAGCGAGTCTCTGGGGGGGGGCTTGCGAGGAGGGAATGCTCGCGTGAGGGTTTTCGCGCTGTTGGCGAGAAGTGAAATTCTTGGCCATTTTAGGCGCAAGCTTAGGGGCTTTTGGACAGCCTCGGTAGTTAGCCGGGTGCCCTACTTGGCCACAGAGCACGCAGCTGGGAGGCTCCGTGCATTCTGCGCGGTCTTTGGGACGGGGACAGTCCTTTGTACTGTGGTCGCCTGTGCATTTTACGCACCTGGGGGTGGCGAAACAGTTGGTCTGAGAGTGACCGTATAGTTGGCAGTTGTGACACTGACCAACGAGATGGGGGCGGTAGGGCTTTTCGATAGATATGCCCGACAGGGAGCACACTGTTTTTACATTGAAGATTGGGTGGTAGCCCTCAGTAGGGCTACACACAACCAGAACAATATCATATAGTTGTCCACCTCTTGCTTTATGCAAGCGGTGGACCTCTAAGACGGGGATATTTTGGTTGATTAGATCCTTTCGGATCTCATCGGTGGGGATTTCCTTGGGGATACGGCGGATCACCACTCGGGTGGACCGTTCCTCCGGGAGGGTGTAGGTGTGGAACGAAATGTTCCTACCTTTGAGAAGGCGAGTTAACTCTCGGAAATCACGAGAGGTGGGGACTAGGATTTTAATGCCCTGCTGGCAAGCAGTGGCTTTTGAGTAACTGATTTTACGCTCAGTGCAAGCGTTCGAAACGTCGCTCCACTTCGCTTTATCTTGAAGATAAATCGGTGGAGGGGGAGGGATCTTCCTAGCGGAAGCTGTTTTCATGGGGCTGGGGGGGAGACTTGACCGCTGGGAAGCGGTAGTGGGGGCGGTTTGAGTGTCCGCCTGGGAAGACGGTACGGGAGAGGGGCAGGGGGAGGCGACGGGTGACGCAAACGGGGTTGCGACAAAGGTCTTTTTGGCCTTAGAGGCCTGGGCAGGGGCTTTATGTTTCTTCCTCTTGCCTCCTACGACTTGAAAGTCGTCTTCCTCCGAGGAGGTGGAGGGAGAAGAGGAGTCCTGGGATTCGGGGGCTTCCTCCATAGGGGAGTCTGGGCGGGAGTTGGGCTCATTTGCCTGGGTAGGGGCGGGCGAGCTAAGCTCTTGGCTAGGCTGAGGGACGGGGGAAGGCGACCTTGGTGAGTCGGTAAAAGCCATGAGAGGGGCTGGGGCGGGCGGGGTGGGGGTTGTAGCCGCTTTGAATGCGGCTGCGTATCTCTTTTTTAACTTAGGGTCCGTCAGGAGGATCTCCTGAAGGAGGTCAACAACTGCCGCGAACGACATTGTTGACGGGAGAGGGGGACTATTGCCGGTGAGGCCGGTAAGGGGTGTCTTCCCCGGGTGGATTGGCCCGGGGATGTGTGCAATCCTACCCTCCCAGTCGGGTTAGACTGGGAGGTGAGTTCCTGGTGAGCCCTAAGCTTGTCAACCTGCCACCAGTCTTATTGGGTGACAGGGCCCTAAGGTACCGGTAAACCCACCGAAGGTGGGCCACCCACCAATGTGTACCGCAGAAGTCTGGCACGTCGGGGTAGACACACCCGACCGTGCCAGGTGAATGCTGGGGGACGAAGCGGGGGTTGACTAGGCTATCTACCAAGGCCAACTGATCCCGCTCCCGACTCCAATGACTGCCGTGTCCTTAAGGGACTTGGCGGGTGCTTGGGGCACACCCCACTGGCTTGTTAACACCGCTAGGTTTCCCGCCAGGGACCACAAAGAGTGGATTTGCCCGGAAGGGCCAAAATAGCTGTCACTACTAGTAACCAAAGTTACTAGTAGCGACACCTTTGGAGCGGCGTGCGGAGACGCGACGGCCGCAGTGACGTCACGCAGAGGGGCGCGACGAGGCGGAGAGTGGGGGCGCCGGAGAGCGCGGTGGGGCGACGAGCAGCGAGACGTCCGCACGGAGCGACGGCTGGCGAGCTTCCCCATAATTTTTGTAATTAGGAGAGTTGATTAAACAAGAACATACAATTTTTGTGTTCAATTCTAGAAAATGTTAATTTTACACACATTCAATAACAGATCGAGGTGCATATCGCGCCATCTAGTTAGATTTATTTGAACCAAATTTTCTTTCTTAGCAATGAGACTCCGTGGTGACGTGACGTGTTTAGTACTTATCAATCCCATAGGTATATTTTTTGACAATCGTTTTCGCTGATAGAAATTTACTTTGTCTAGGATCTTGTCGTAGCTATAATTATGTAGTTGCTATGCCAAATAACAGAATGAAATATCTTAACATAAATGGGCAAAGCATTGGAAAATATGTGAAAGAAAATTCTCAAAATATACTTTTGTACTTGCAACAAAAATAGCAAAATTCCTTCCGTTCCCAGCTACTTCTGTCACATGTTACTTTTTATTCTAAAACGGCATTTCCTTGCTAAGTGGCTTCCGGTCCTAATCCTATGAAGTACTCTTCGGAATAAAGTGGCTCTCTCCACTCCAACCGTCTTTACAGCCACAAAACATAATTCAGGTTTATTTGCGATCTTAAAACAAAGTTTTGCTGTAAAACATAGCAGAAATGTTTTAAGGAAGTGACCTGTTTGAGTGATTTACTTACGTTAATAATATTATACCTTCATCTATTTTGGATGATGTTATGATGCCACTACACAGTGAAAGCTTCTGCAATAGATTTAAAAAGTAAAGGTACGGCCGTCCGAACGTTTGCTTATAGGTACTAACACTTTCACCATACGGCTTTTTAATGTCTCACGCGATTGCTCCCGTAGACAACCAACTGCCGTGGCTAATTCACTGCGGTCTAGTAGTATGACTTCATTGTTTAAGCAAAACAAATAATTTAAATTCCAAATATAACACAATCAAATCTGAACACAACTACTATTCTCCAAGTAACTACTCTATCAGTAAACCATGTCTCCTGCGTTCACTACTTGACGAGAAGTTCCCCAAAAATATCTAATGAGCGGTCCTTCCTTACCAACCATTCGTGGCGAGTGTCTTTTCATGTACGGATGGCCAAATTGTAAAATATGATTGCGGCCCCTAATATGTCTCTATGACGTTGAGTTGCAAGGATAAATAATCGGGTATTCTTATTTGAGGGTTGGGACTGCAGAATCACTATTCTATTCAGAAATATACTGTATTATCATAACAGAAACACTGTTCTGTTTTGATAAAACAGTCTATTTCTGTGGTGTCTATCAGGAATTTTCTGTCATCCTGCAGCCAACCAGTAATTTTTTAAATAGTTTTGATTAAGTCTGTGCACAGCCTTATGCCAGAACTTTTACCAACTTTAAATTGTTTAACTCAAAATATTTAATTACTTGTAGAAAGATGGTCAGTTTAATAATAAATAATTATTTTATATAATTTGAATCTCAATGTTTCTATATACTCGAAAATTACCCTTTAAAAGCGCTAAAGTTTTATAGTTTCTACTAAAAACTGGTAATTGGATATCTCTGCTGAATATTGGCTCGTCCGATCACCGGCAGCTTTCTACTCCTGATTAAAGACGCTCTAATGTGATTTTTTAATTAGAACTGAAATGATTTTGGACCAGATTTGAGAGAATTTGATCAAGTTTGTAGATAATGACTGACTGAATAGATAGCTGAAAATCGTGGGTACGATTCTTGTATGAAATAATTATTTTTTTTGTAAGCACCTTCAAATAATAGTATGATTTAACAATGATATGACTGCCTTGTATCCTTGGCAAAACAAAGTTTGCCGGGTCAGCTAGTAATTTATAAAGATACTAGCTGACCCGGCAAACTTTGTTTTGCCATAAAAACACCTAATATGCATCTACCCTACCTACCCTACCCTACCCTACCTACCCTACCCTACCCTACCTACCCTACCCTACCTACCCTACCCTACCCTACCTACCCTACTTACCCTACCTACCCTACCCTACCTACCCTACCCTACCTACCCTACCCTACCTACCCTACCCTACCCTACCTACCCTACCCTACCTACCCTACCCTACCTACCCTACCCTACCTACCCTACCCTACCTACCCTACCCTACCTACCCTACCCTACCTACCCTACCCTACCTACCCTACCCTACCTACCCTACCCTACCTACCCTACCCTACCTACCCTACCCTACCTACCCTACCCTACCTACCCTACCCTACCTACCCTACCCTACCTACCCTACCCTACCTACCCTACCCTACCTACCCTACCCTACCTACCCTACCCTACCTACCCTACCTACCCTACCCTACCTACCCTACCCTACCTACCCTACCCTACCTACCCTACCCTACCTACCCTACCCTACCTACCCTACCCTACCTACCCTACCCTACCTACCCTACCCTACCTACCCTACCCTACCTACCCTACCCTACCTACCCTACCCTACCTACCCTACCCTACCTACCCTACCCTAATTTTCCATTTTTTTTTTTTTTTTTTTTTGTAAATCTAAACCATTCTCGAATCTCCACGAACACACACAAAAAATTTCATCAAAATCGGTCCAGTCGTTTAGGAGGAGTTCAGTCAAATACACACGCACACAAGAAATATATATATTAAGAAGATTGGGCGAAGTACTAATAGCACGCAGGCGAAACCGCTGGCGGCAGCTAGTAGAACACTATAAAATATAGTCCATATCTGACCAAAGTTATGCCATATTCAACGTGCTTCCAAAAAGGAATGGTGATTTATAAAGTTTCTTATAAAGACACACAATATAATACTTCATAATAAAATATGTCCATGCAGATATTAAAACCCAACTCCTGTGAATTCTCTACCGAATCGCATTCGTGAACCACACAAAGGCCATAACCGCGGCCCATACAACCCTTGCTGTATAAATCAATACCTACACGAATGTCGGTAGATATAAAACCTTATTGTTCTATGACTCAACTTTTTTTTGTAAGATAACCTTTTATTAGATAAAGTACACATTATGGACCACTAGTTAAGGTCACACTATATGTTAAGTAAGACAGAGGATCCAATCCACACTGCTTTAGATTGAAGGAATTTTATAGTCGACTGCGTTTAATTAGGCTATAATTTATAGCCTATGTGATATTCAGATGTATAAGCTATATTGCTGTAAATATTCATTATAACCCGTTATGTAGGTTATGTATTAAAGAGTAACAAATAAACCTTCACATTTATAATATTAGTAGTTTAGTAGGTTAGCGGTGCTGCGAATGAAGGGAGCACCGTTTTTGAAAAGTGGTCCTTCTTTTCATAACTTTATTATGTTAAAACAAACTACAATAGGGTAAAGGGTTACATCTGTTCTGTTTTTGTGAACATTATTAATTTTATTATAGAGGTTAGTTTTGGTTTAATATGGTTCGCACGATTTTGGTTTTCGTCTCTTTTGCTAAAGATCGTTGACCATTTAATAAAACTTTAAGGTTGGTTGAACAATTGGACATTGGTCTCGTGTATGTAAGCCTTATGTGGGTTTTAGGTAAGTAAAGTTTATTAATGTCATCGTAGTAACAAAATCTACCAAAGGTTTGGTTTATTCTTGATGAGCCCACTCTTAACCACTCTGCTCGACAAGATTTTGACACATGACACACCAGCTGAGTCGACAGGTTGTTGCAAATTACGTCATGAAATTCAGGAATTTACTTGAACTTTCAACATTCGAATTTATTCAGAAAAATAAGTTTACGCAGCTATCTTACACAGTAAATTTGAAAAAAATATCTTTATTTACATGTTGCGCTCGGTTAAACCGCGTCAGTCTACTGCAAAATGTGTACAAAATACGAATTACTACACCTTTCCAAATGGTAGACAATTTAGATTTGCTCAAAATATGTACATAAACAACCTTTTCCCTTGCTGAAAAGATGCAAAAGGACAACACAAAGATATACTTATTTTATTTGCGTCCTTATGTTCCTAATTTGTCATACAAAAATTCATAAAAAAACAAGCCAAAATCTGGAAAAAAATTGCTTAAAATCTTGATGCAACCTTGCAACATGACATTTCTTTGGTGTTGTTTTTTTTTTGCTGTCCATTCACGCGTCTCATAATCGATTAAAACTGCATTCAGCCTAATCGATTAAGTGTATTTCGATTATTTAAAATTATTCATTTAAATAAAAAAGTGATTTTCAAAAATGTATTATTTTAATATTAAAATTAGTTTATAGGCACAAAATAAAATAACAACTTATAGTAATAATATATAGTAATAACTATACATAAATGCTTTCATAATGTTATCAGAAGAGTAAATTGAAAAAAAATAGGATTCGTGGCTAAATTCGCGCCGAATTCGCCGAACGTAAAAGAATTCAAAATTCAAATTTGGAATGCAGTCGGTATTCAAAATATTTTATCGGGCACATTTTAATATAAAAGAGAGTTTTACATTGATCATTTCAGACGGTTTTATACAGAATGACCAGTATAAATATGAGTATGTTTATGTATGACTAGCACTCCGCCCGCGACTATGTTCGCGTGATTTCGTTTATCCTATAAATGATTTTCTTATATGCAGTTAGTAAAGGCAACCAAAAATAAGATATTATTAAAACTATTAAAAACTGGGTATCGTGGATTTGGGTTTGGGGTTGGTGGGTTTATTGGATTGGGACGATTCGTTATTTGACTTAAACAATAATACATTTTAGGTTATCGCCACAAAGTAAAATCCTCCCCTAAAAACTTATCAACCCTTTTTGCGCCGTTGAGGGTCTAGTTTTGAATAACCTAAATATGCTATTCACTCCTTTCTTCTCTTTTTACTCGACTGCCTGGTAATGTGTTTATCAGTCTATGTATGTATGTATGTAAGTATGTATGTATGTTTGTTCCTATCTGGCGTTCTAGAGACCAAACGTGTTGGCCGATTTTGATAATTCATACGTCAATCGATTCGTCTTAACCCCGCGAGTGTCACTGGCTACATTAAAATTGGAAAACAGAAAAATGGCAGATTTTGGGCGTCATATTGCGGAGGATAATTTTTTTTTTCTTCCAAACCCATCGTGTGGGGTATCAAAATAAAGGGCTTTAAGAGGTGATTTCGAAAATATAAAACATATATGTTTAAATGTACCTAAATCTTAAAAACAGATAACTAAAAAGTTATAAATAAAAAAAGTTAATTCAAAAAATCTAAAAACCCGACTGCTTTAAAAGCGAAATAAAAAGACTTAAACAAGGAGAAAATCTTGCTGTGCAGTCGGAGGATACATATTCGCGGGCTAGCTGACGAAAACCAGATGTATGCTCCGACTGCAAAGCAGTCGGGTTTTTAGATTTTTTGAATTAAATTTTTTTATTTATCATTTTATGTTAGTCAGATTGCGCAGTGAAGTGCCTCAAAAAAAACTTTAACACCCCTAAACCCAATCTGGGAGGGAGTTTTCAAAATGTTTTATGTAAATTTTGATCATCAACTTTTTCCCCAAAGAATTTGATTTTACATACAAACTAATTTTTACCCTTTTCACTTCCTTAAAGGTTGAATTGCCGCAAAATCGTGCCTTAGTGATTCCCAAGAAAACCACGTCAAAAACGAAACCCTGTCCAGTAAGATTCTTAGCTTGAGTTAGTTTCGAAAAATGTATAATGACCACCTTTATTGTTTCCTTAGGTTGGTATTTGTGCCAAATTTCAAATTTATTAACCCGGGAAATAAAATTCTTCAAAGCACTTTAACTTCCCAAAAATCGTATTTTGGGACTAGATAAGTAAAACTAATAATGAAAACCTTTATGGTTCACTTAGGATGGGTATTTATGTAAATTTTCAAATTTATTAACCAAAGAAATATTTAATATGTGATTTATGGGGTGTTAAATTATTTTTTAAATATACGATATTTCAAAAATAATTTAACACTCCCTAAATCATCTTTTGGGGGTAGTTTCGAAAAACTAATAATGAAATCCTTTATTGTTTATTTAGGTTGGTATTTGTGCCAAGTTTCATGTTGATTGACCCAAGAAATCAGATTCTTCCATACAAACTTCAACATCCCCTAAATCGTCATTTGGGAGTTTCGAAAAACTAATAATGGCAACCTATATTGTTTACTTAGAATAAGAATAATATCGGCCATAATTCTTGAAACTTAGCAAAAGCTAAGTTTCAAGAATTATGGCCGAAGGAATTAGATTTTTCATACAAACTTTCAAACCCCTTTTTACCCCCTTAGGGATGCAATTTCCAAAAATCCTTTCTTACTGCACAATTACGTCACTTGAGGAACCTTTCTGCCAAATTTCATGCTTCTAGATGATTTTCAGCTTAGTTGGTTGACAACCATGCCATAACTCGCTTGGAAAGGAACCGCGCAAGAAGATACGCACAAGGTTATTGATATTAATAGTTTTCGGGGAATGCAGATGTAAATACAAACCAAACTTATGTTCTTAAAATGAATAAAAATAAAATTTTAAAAGTATGTATAGAATAACCAATTTTCATAACATTACAACAAACTCGACCGAATTCAAAACCTAACCATACCATACTCTCAACTCATTATTCAATATATAATTATAATAATAATACCAGCCTATAATTGTCCCACTGCAAGGCAAAGGCCTCTTCTCATACAGAGAAGGCACGAACATTCATCACTACGCTTGCTCAATGCGGGTTGGCGATTTGAGACTATATTTGATTTTAGATTTTATAGATGTTTTCATTCACCGTTGTCAACGATTTCTAAAATATACTTAGAAAGTACATTAATTAATTTGAAAATGGAAATCATTGGTATTTGTCCAGATTTGAACCCATGACCTCAGGCAAGGCGAGGTCTTTAGCCACTGGGCCAGTACGACACTCATTGCAATATAACGAATAATCACAAAATCGTTGGTTCCCCGAAACTAAATTTATCTACACTTGCGTTACAAACTTACATAAAAATATACTAGGCACTCTGTATACTTCTGAGACTATCAAACATAAAAACTCAATCATTATTATTTTTATACAAAATAGTTTTGAATAGCGAACGCATTCCGAATTTGAATTTTGAATCGGATAGATAATTCGGCGCGCAATTATCCACGGTTCGATGAAATTGTTTAGTTGGTTGTAGTCAAATAATGTCCAAAAATCTATTAAGATTACTTTAAGAAATAATTAATAGTAATAATTTAAGTACTAATTGTATTTTATGCCTAAAACAGGATTTTTCTATTTTTAAGAATCGATTTGGGATAATCGCTCATTAATCGAGTGGATAGCATAAATAAAATCGATTGCTAAAATCGTTTTGCCACACAACTATTACATTAAAAAAAAAACAATCTACTTGACGAATTGGAAATTTAACAAAAATAATGTAGTGGTAATGAATTTTACGTATTATTGGACTGGTGTTTGTTAATTACGTTAAAATCAGGGCTTCTTCTTGTTGTTTATTATATTTAGAGACATAATTGTCATATTTGTAATCAATTTTACATGTGGAAGGGTGACATTTGTGTAAAATAAAAATGTAAACAAACACGATTGGCGCCTAACTTCGACTTTGAATAACAAATAACTTCATTACCACTAATTATTTATTTTGAAATATGGATGAATTCGACCAATAATTAAACAATTAGCAAACCTTTACCCCTGTCGTGGAGTTAGGGTGTCCAAAATCTGCATTTTTATGTTTTTTAGCTTCGACCACCACTGTCATCAAAATGGCGATTATCGTATTATTACACTTGTTTTTAACAAATGTAAATTAATAAACTTGCGCACTTAATCTAAAAAAAATATTTGCGCTAACATGTAAGCTTTTTATCCAACTATTTTAATTAAAGCCCCCACATAAGATTCGTTAGGTATCTTAATCAATAATTAAGTTATTAATTAGGATGTCGTATGACGTAAATCTGGGGTCCAAAATGAACCGCGGCTGAGCCAGCGGAGGTATGCTTGTCAAGCCCCAAAATGTACCCCGTCCGAACTATACGGTTAATATGGTTGGTTCTACTTTTTTGCGGGAAGGCCTATTCTGTACCAGTTACTGGGTTGTGGTGGTCAGATAAGCAGTCGCTCCATGTAAAACACTGGTACTCAGCTGAATCCGGTAAGACTGGAAGCCGACCTCAATATAGTTGGAAAAGGCTAGGCAGATGATGAGGCTAAATGTAAATGTCGAAAGAAAGTCAACATCATCATCATTTCAGCCGAAAGACATCCACTGCTGGACATAGGCCTACCCAAGCATTGCCACATTGACCGGTACCATGCGTCCTGATCCAGCGGATCTCCGCAACCTCCATAACCTTCATAGGCCTCCCACCAGGTGGACCGAAGGTGATGACCTGGTGAAGAAAATTAAAGTATTTTAATCAAAATACAATCTGTATTACAAACAGAAATCTCAAATATTTTCTAAAATCTCTTCAGACAGTCTAACAAACCGTGTTAGTTTGGTCCAATGGGCCCATGTCTGGTCTTTCACAAATTTAATTTGGTAAAAGATTGATCACATCTCTAGAACCGATTGATTCAACTCGAGTTGATTGATTCGATTATTTTTGATTCATAATGGCGATATATTGTTGTTGTTTGGTGAATAAAATTAAGGGGGATGGTATTTAAATTTTGTTGGCTTCGTGCTTAACATGTCGAAGGGTGTATTTTGGGTATCATTGTGCAAATTGCTTGCTTATGTCCTTTTTCAATTAATACAATGCTTGAGAGGTAACAAAATAATATAAGCTGGACATCATCAGCACATCAAAACCATGTCTCAAACTTGCGATTTTGGTGAGAAAAGAAGATTTGGAAATATGTCTCGCTGTAGTCATCATCATCAGCCTTTTAATGTTCTCACTGCTGGGACACAGGCCTCCTTTCTGTGAGAGAATCCACCATGCGGGCCCAGTGCGGGTTGGTTGATGTCACATGTCTTCGAAATTTTGGTTCTAGGACATGCTGGTTTCCTCACGATGTTTTCCTTGGCCGTTTTTAGAGCATTGGTGATTAAATAATTAACACAAAGTAAAGCGCCTGCCTGGATTCGAACCTCGCTGTGGTGGATTTTATAAATTCCATAATAAGCCAACTGTGCAATATAGGTAGTACAACATACTACCACATAGCGTTTTTAATAGAGGATAACAAAGAAGGGCAACTGATTATGATTTACCAGCGAAAGGCAGTACTAATTAAATTAAGTTTACACTATTTATATTTGCTAAAATCCTACTTCCTTCCTACTAATATTATAAATGTGAAAGTTTGTGAGGATGTATGTTTGTTACACTTTCACGCAAAAACTACTGAACTGGTCTGGATGAAATTTGGCACAGAGATAGATTATAGTCAGGAATAGCACATAGGATACTTTTATCCCGGGAATATGTTCCCTCGGGACAATTTTCGACATTCACGCGTCTGGCCGCTTTTCCTCCATGTTTGGCTGGCAATCCAATAAACAAGCACCTTAAAAAATATTTATTATAGAAAGAGGAAATGAGTGGGCAAGGGTTTGTAGTTTTCTGAGATTTTATACTGGTTTATTTTGTGTTTAAGATTTGTATTATACAGTGTAAATAAGTACACATCTTTGTGTCCATTTCCTAGATTATTAATCGTTTTTTTCACAGGTGATTAGTCTCGGGCATCTGATTCTTCTATAAAATATTGTAAATTGTTAGTTATTTTATGTTTTCACCTATGTGTGCTCTTCAAAATATTAATTCCGTTTTTCTTTTGTTTATAGTAAGTTTTGACCTTCGGGATTTGAACTGAAGATCTTCAGCTGATCTGCATACCTAATTAGCTAAGGTGAAATGCTTGTCACAGATAAGTCAAGAAACTAATAACAAACTAAATATTTTCCGATTGATAAAATTCTTGATCTTGATTTAACAAAGCCTAACGATTTGGCACGTGCCTATAAAGTAGTTAAGGATGTGGATAGAGTCAATCCCAAGATATCTTTAAAAAATAAATACTCAACAGCAGCGCAATGCTTCTATTATGCCTTCTATTATGAATTTATTGCAGTAAAAAAAGTGAAAATTCTGACCAAAGAATCAACTCCTAACCTAATTTACATGCTCAATCGGGCATCACAACAAAACTGTTATTTGTAAAGTAAATTAAGATGTATTGCTACAAATCTGACATGATTTGAGGTTAACTATAGACATAAATCATTGTTTGATTGATGACAGGCATCCAAAGTCCCTTGTTTGGATAAACCAGAGAGTTTTTATAGTAACTAGAGATAACGTATTTATATATATATACGAAAAAGAAACTGTCAATTCTCTCGTTCTTGCTTATTGAAAAAATCTATGAGGAAAAAAGAGACAAACATAGACAAACGCAACCATCCTGAACGTCAAAGAGATAACTTTTTAGTCACTGTTGTAACCCATCGGTTAGCAGCTCTAATTAAAGTGTTTCGCTGTTTTCACACCTTTGTTTCGTTTATATCAGGAAGAATTTTGTTGTTTAATTATCTGCATGAACCATGTCGTGTGTGGCTATCAGTTGCAAGAGTAGAATGAGTGTATTAACAGAAAATAATCAAAGGATATCTTTCCACAAGTGAGTTATCGACTAGCATACTGAAATTATTGTGCAGGGAATACATTTCAAAGGCTGTCCGGAATAAAGGAATCTTAGTTCTAAATACGTCGAGGACGTATAGTATCATTTTAACCATTCTATGTAGTGAAATAATTAACTTTTATGCGTTCGCTAATATAGCTATGACAGTGTACGTACTTACGTTCTGATGTTAGAGATGTGACAAAAGTCACAAGAAAGATTTATCGATACTGTATTTTTATTTTACTTACTTTAATGTATTTCTTAAAGTTTATTTGCTATTTGTTATTATTAATCTAATATTGAATGTGCACAGGTTTCCTAAGAGTACTTATTTAAGAAATAAGTGGATCAAGAATATAAAACATGCTAACCGGATACCTTCACCATATTCTCGCTTGTGTTCACTGCATTTTATTGAATCGCTATCGCTATCCCTCGACCCATCTATGGATAAAGGTTTATGAATCATGTTTATTTTTGCATTTGAATTTTTCAAATTAAATAATTATATGTGAACCATTTTATTATTATTTATTTTGTTACTTTTATACTTATACATACTCGTCTGTAAACTTTATTTTCAGTCTTGCACAAGAACTAGCTTATTATATATCAGTATATTGATCAGTACCTGTTTGTACTTATAGTCGTACGAGTGTACCAAAAACTGTCACTTTGATCTCATGATGTACCTCGTTTTTGCACAAGGTATGAATAAACATTATTATATAAAAGTGAATGTGTACTCGTACAAAGAGTGAACTTATCAGTCATTGTAAGAGTACAATTGTACTCTTACAATGACTGGTAAGTTCACTCTTTGTACGAGTACACATTCACTTTTTAAATAATTATAAAGATTCCCTAAAATAACGTAGATAAAATTAGCGGCAGTCAGGGAAGATTCTTACAGATATTTGACCAAATTTGTAGAATATCCTCCTAAACTAAACTTGATAATATCAATATGACAGTGGCATAGACAAAAGTATATCTATCTCTTTTTGCTTATGACGTTATCTGTTAGTGCGAAAGTGACTACCGATGTTGAAATTGCGTCTTAAATATGTTACCTCTAGGTTACTATACAAACTCTCTGGGATAAACTAGTTTCAAACCATAGAGATAGAACCATTTTGGTCAAAATTAACTTATCTGTAGGTTGTAGTGATACAGACAGCATCTATCATGAACCCATTACAATTCTAGAAAAAGCAACTAGCCGCAGAATCGTTTTGTCTCTCTCACACTATTCTGATTTTATTCAATTAGTGAATACGAATGGACGGACGGTGTGCACAAGTTCTCTATGGATATTTTTCTAACCGTGTTTTTTGTTTTCCATAGCATTTTTGAATGATTTTTATTCGTTTTTGTAAAAATGGTGTTTGTATTTCCATGTCTCGGCAAATGGAAATATGAAAGGTTGTTCTGACAATTAATATAGAGTTTTTATGTAGATTGTCGAATCTTCTTGTGGTCCTTTGTTTTAAAGCATCAGGTTGCAGTTTTAAAACCTGCCTATAACCAATAGGATTTCATTATATCCCTGTTAATTTTAAACGTTATTTAAAATCGCCAACAAACAACGAACAAGCGTGGTGATTAATACTAATTCCTTAGCTGTATGAGAAGAAGCCTTTCCCTTGCAGTGGAAGCACATACAGGCTGATAGAATAGAATAGAATATACTTTATTGTACACCAAAAAATTAAGTTACACATCTCTTTTACAATAATACTTATTTCTACGGGCACGGGCTAATTTTAAATTAGGACTTCTAATAGTTACATTATTTTTCCCAATTGATGCAATGAAGAGAAATTTAAAGACGTTAAAAGACGGTCTATGACAGAGTGATATTCTATGAGTTATAGATCGTCGAAAAGTCAAAAACATACACAAACTCTACACACGAATGTTTGTAATAAACATATTATTTAAATATTTGAACATGGGATTGTTTCCTTGAGACGAGACGTAATTGCAGCCAACATAATTAAAATTTTCCGGAAACCGCAAGATGCCAGGTAGTACCAACTGAAGGATATTAAAATGTTGGTTTAATATTATAGGAGTCAGAAAAGTGTCTCTATTACTGAATAGTATGTTTAAAAGCTGCATTGCCGAATATCTGTTCGTGTATCAAATAAAACTCAAGCAAAACTTTTAAAATACGTTTTCCTTTTTTTAAACCTTTTGAAATCACACTGTTATAAAATTTGGTATGTTACCCTTGATGACATCAATGTAAGTATATTTAAAAATGTTGTGATCAATACTTCCCTGCTGAAAACATTTCTCATAAGCGTCGTTGGCATAACAATAGGATCACGTTTTTATTTCTAATCTAACTATGAATTTAAGTGTAGAGCTAATTTCAATCAACTTTTGTTGTTATAAACTTTAATAACTTATAATTGATTACAATACGTTTTGTAAGCATTTTAACAATCAAGAGAGTTTTTTAATGAGAGAATCATTAAAAAACTCTCTTGATTGTTAATCAATTTACAATATTTCATAGGCGTTAAGATTAGAATTTTTGTTTTCCCAAAGTGAAATTAACTCTTTACTGTTTGTCGCGTACAATAAGTGAAAATTTTTGTCACTTTTAAATGAAATTAAGCCTATTTTTTTACAGCTACACATATTTTCTTTGATTACTTACCATATAATATTGTTAAAAGAAAAACTTGTTTTATGATTACCCTGTGCGTGGCCTAAGTAGTGGAAGCTGTCCTGTTATTAGTAGTATGTTTGTTTACTGAGTTATCTCAGAAACCTGATGTAGAATGTTTGGAACCCTATTTACAAACACTAAAGTATAATGTTTGCTAGTTAGCCTATTGATGACTGTGATGAGAGAAATCACTTCATCAATTTTAATAGACTAACTAGTTTGTTGTTGATCAGTAAATTGCTCGATTCATTTTTTGACTCACGGTATGAAGAGTAATACGATGGTAAATTTTATTTTAATTAGTTATTTTCTGTAACATATTTAAACGATTGCCTTACATTTTTGCGCCGCATTTCCTTTTTTCAACGTTTGAATTAAGGCTGCAACAGACTAGTGCAACGCATTGTCGGATTGCCGCATTGTTGCATCGTGCCTCTGAGGAGCCTTCAGTTCAGTCTTAAGTTTGTTTAAAAGTATATTCATGGACTTATTTTGAATAAACAAATAATGCCAGAAATCAGGCTTTTGAGCCTGAGTTCTTGACTCACAGTTTAAATGACCCTACAAAAAATAGCCTAAAATCAGGATTCCAAAGAAAGAATTATCTCACAATGCTGATATAAAAAAGTAAATTAGCAATAGTCTTCGAGAATCGCCTTTTAAAAGTACTATCCAGCTTTTCTGTCTAGACCCAATCAAAAACCAGTCCATTTTCTTTTTCATTATAACCGTCACAGACCTCCTTTTAATTACAAGGTCTTCAATTATTTTTAATTTGATCATGGTTTTCTTAATTATTATCTCATTTTTGCAACAAATGGTATTTACCTTTACATTAATTAGAGGGTCAAGCGGTATATTATAATTTTTAGGGTTCTGTACCCAAAGGGTAAAAACGGGACCCTATTACTGAGACTCCGCGGTCCGTCTGTCTGTCTGTCACCAGGCTGTATCTCATGAACCGTGATAGCTACACAGTTGAAATTTTCAAAAATTATGTATTTCTGTTGCCGCTATAACAAAAAATACTAAAAACAGTATAAAATAAATATTTAAGTGGGGCTCCCATACAACAAACGTGATTTTCGTGCCGATTTTTGCGATAATGGTACGGAACATTTCGTGCGCGAGTTCGACTCGCACTTGGCCGGTTTTTGTAGCACTGAGTGTAATTAAAGTACTAGATGAATTTTTGTTGGTAGTAAAATTACACTGTCGAGGTAAAATGTGTTTTATTAGGGGATAGGAAAAAGTAAGTAATAAGGTAGTAAGATAGTGAGGGTTTTTTGAAAATAGTTAAAATTAAATTGATGCAAGGAAAGAAATTGTTAAATTTCTCGGTAAATAATGAAAATATAATTTTGATTTTGTTCAAGATTTACACATGAATTGGGTCTTGTTACTTCTAGGGTTTCGTGAATACGCCTTAAATGAATTTTAATACAAGACTTGTGATAAGGGTGGATTCACGTCAATAGGTTGAAAAGCGAACTGTTAACGTCTCGGTCACTAGGCGAGCCTTCAATCTTACCAATAAATAAACTTAATTAAGTTAATTTTGTATCACAAACTACAACTAAACTAAAACTAGTAGGTACATTGAAAATCTCATGACTGTGTTAGACTTATTTTGTCTATTTAAGACTACACTACTCTGTTGAATAGAGTTTCTAGGTAATTACTTCTAGCCATAGTTAGGCTCTAAATGGACGATCCGTGTAGACTCATCCTGACAAACGATCTGTAGCGAAAGTTAACACTTGTTTACAACTCCGATTGACACAATTAAACAGAGTAAACTCTATGGCACGCTGACAAACTGAGACAAATTGCAAACACATCGAGTTTCTAATCAGTACGCCCTGTTTCCTTGTAAGATTTAATGATCTTCCTGTTTTTTTAAGTGGGTTGTTTATGGAATAGTATAAAGATAAATATAAGTATTGTATTTATTTGTGTTTTTTCTCTCATCTAAAATCTGAGACCAGTCTTGCTAAGCATATTTATCGTATTACCCAGGTACTGGGCTGGTAGCTTACTTGATTTTTAACAGTGAGGTTTCACTATATTGAGAATAATTTGTTGATTTGTTTTGTTTTTTTAAAAAACGTTGCCTCACACTAGGAATTTCTTCCTGTATCGTGGGTGCGTTTACAAAAATATAATCTCACATACACAACACCCAGAGCCGGAACAACTATCTGTAGGTCAAACAAATATTTGTTCCGTGCGGGAATCGAACCCGCTACACGCAGCTTAGCAGTGAATCGTTCAACCGCTGCGCCAACCGTGGGCCCGAATTCTAAAATTTGGCCATAGCTGATGCCATTGTCAATAAAATTTGCAAGTCTTTAAATAAATGTGTGAAGCTTAACTGCAGCCTAATTGCTTAAGTGAATTCAGCAAAGCAAAGGGTTTGACCCCATCAATAGACCAATCACACTTACAAACTCACTTACGCAATTAGGCTGCTGAACTGAAAAAAATAACCCTTAAAACTAGATAAGTACTTTTTTTGTCCCTTTTACCTACTTAACTTACAAATGAACTGCATCTTATTTTAAAACTAAATGTATTTTCGTGAAAAAGCATAAAAACATTTCGTTCACCTTTTCGTTGTCACTGTTTTTTTATACTAACTTCCCTATTAAAAAAAAGATTTAGTATGTAAAGAAAAGTTCGTTTAATTGAGTAGAAAATGTGTTCTCGGTGCGAGTTAATTATATTTTTGATTTATACTGCTTTGTACGCGCGTTACGGGTTGTGTTATATGCAGTAGCGATATTAACGCATTTTTTCTTGTTTTAGCTGATCTACATAAATTTGAGGTCTTTCGTATCAAAAAGTTTTACATCTGCAGACAGATACCGACACCGATAACAATTTACTTAACTAATTAATTATAACCATTTTTGAACGCTATTACTAAAGAACCCTGGGTTTATTTTGGCATGTCATCTCAGAGGTACATACATGGTTAATTACGAAAGCCGAGCTTCCAAACCTGCCTTTTTACCTACACACAAACACATTTTCATCCATCAAATATCACTCTCATGCCTCACCCCACTCTAAACACAAGATGTGGTCACAGACATCCGACTCAATTTCCTAAGTAAAAAGTCATAATTCGAGATTTGGCTCTCGCCTATTTCCTCCTCCAATATTCCGCCAGTTTAAAAGATATTCCATAAACTGAAAAATAAAGTTATATATTGTGAGAGGCATAATATACATACATACATAAACTCACGCCTTTTTCCCATGGGGGTAGGCAGAAACTACAGAACGCCACCTGCTACGATCCTTACATACTTCTTTTGCTTCACTCACATTCATACATCTAGTCATACACACACGCCGGTTATGAGTACTGCGCACCTGGCCTTTCTGAAGAAAATCATCTATAAGGTCTATGTATGTCTTTCTAGGGCGTTTCCTCCCGGCGTTTCCATTCACGTCTGCCATGTAAATACCTTTCGTTAGTCGCCTTTCATTCAGGCATAATATATATCTTTATTTTTCAGTTTATGGAATATCTTTTAAATTTGACAACTATGAATGAAAAAAGGGATACATAAGGATGTTTCCCTTTTTCATTCATAGTTGTCAAATTTGTACTCTAGGCTTCTGTCGACAGTGCAATTTTGAGGGTTCTAGTGCTTCGAAAGATAATGTATCATCAAAAAGGAAAACATAGGGGCACAGTATATATCTTTATTTTTCAGTTTATGGAATATCTTTTAAATTGGTCGTCTTTCTTTTTCATTTTAGGTATTATAGGGTCTTCTTCTTTCATACTCCTCTATTAATCGTCATCTCAATAGTCATACCCCTACTTTATATCGATACTTTATCGGATATACTTTAATTGGGTACTTACCCTTAATTGGGTACTTTTATATAAATAAGTCCCGTGTTTTAGTTTAAGTAAGTAGGGTGAGGTAATGAATTTTCGGTCCAGACTGTTTATTATTATTTGGAAGCTCCTTTTTTGTCCTATTTTATTGTTCGGTAATTGCCTGCCTAGCTTTTTTTTGTTGTTTTTCAGTTTTTTGCTCTTGTAAGCCTTTTTGTGAGTTGTTGTAGATATTGTGTTTTAAAATTCAAAGCCTTTCAATGAAATGATGTTTTGCGTAATGAAATCAGTTTAGTTACCAGCTACTCACTGACTTACTTACCTACCTATCACTCAGTCCGTCTACTCTGTAAACATTTCTCCGTGAAAACTTATTTTTGTCACTGTCATTCAGCCTGGATACTAGGGATTGGCAACTTTATTCAAGTTCCCAAGGTAAAGTACCTAAATTTTCGCAGGGATAAAAAAAAAGTGGTTTTTCTATATTCAACCTTTTACAGCAACATGTAGGTAAATAAATGTTCATTTACTATCCTTAAGAACAGTTCGCCATCCATCTTTAAAATTTAAAATACGGTGCCTCTGACAATTTCAAACCAATTAGTACAGCAATCATAAAACTAATAGACTCCTGCACTATTTTAATAAAAGCAATTCTCAGATTCACCTTCAAAGCCAATTCATTAAGAACGTAGGCTAAAAGAATAAAAATCACGTTTTAATTACCACTTCGGTCTTAACTGGCTTTTTTTCGAAGGTTTTATGAATAGAAGGACCGAGTTGTAGTAATAAAGTCTAGTTACTTTGATGAGTTCTAGTAAAATTGTTTTGTTATAGGTACTTGTTTTTATTGGTGGTAAAAGGTTATTTGATTCGTAAATAGAATATTTGTCATTATTATTTATTTAAAATTTACTTAAACAGCTATGATGTTTCAATGCCATTAAATTTTAAAGTCGTAAATTTAGAAGTTATAAGCTGAATATTGGTGATTTCAGTCTAACATTTTGATCCAAAACACTTTTGTTCTAACCCGAATATTATAACAGATTTAACCTTTAAACAAACAATAGATACCAGCCCTAACTGTTCAAAATGAAGGCAATTCATAGCTAGGTCAACGACCGCAAAATTACTAGAATATTATAAATAGCCTGAATTCGTGTGTGGGCTTTTTTATTGGACCACTGAGTATATAACAAAGCATGTTGTTATAAAACGGAACAGTCAAACGTCACACACTACAATGATATCAGCTGGGTGTGTCTGTTGAATAAAACGGAGAATACGCACATAATAAATTTCTGACACTTAGTTAAGTCTTAAGCAGACTATTAAAGGTAGAATTTTGACAGGAAAAGGACGCTTAATGCCACTCTAACATGGGCATTCATTTAATTGTGTTTATCTAGTTGTTGCAAACGGTGCTATTGCGCATGAGGTCCAGGGTTTGGTTCGGATGTTTCCATATGCAATTTCCTATTAGCATTCCGGAGTATAGATTTGTGCCCGGTTGATTGCAAGATGCTCGCTCTCATTACACTGACAAAAAGTAGGTGTACTAAAAGTACGTTGTCGTGTTCATTTTATTAGTTAATGATTATTTATAATGGGAAATAAGTGCCAATTATCACAACCACACATAATTGAAATATCCCTTTCAAACGACCGAAGTTTATCAAACTAACTACACTTGTTGCTTCCCACCAAGTTTTTTTTTTACTCTTAATAGTTTGTTCTCTCAAACCGGCCAGTATACTAAGTTTTATTTGTTTTAATAACAATCTTATTCACTTTAACGTTTTATATTTTTCTTTATAGCGCCAACCAGCCATAAGGCTCGGTTAAAAGGCCTCCTACGGCATAAGGCTTGCTACAGACCGATAATGCGTGAGGATTGTCTTACGTAATTTAAGTTTAGTAGATCGTCTGGTGAAGCAGGCTTATATTTCAGTAACATTATTTTGTATAGTATCCTACTGAGTATATTGTTCTTTATTATTTTAATTTGATTTGTCAAGTTATTTTCTTTTGCATGTAAAGTTGTTTATTATGATTACTAACTGTTTTTAGACGCATTTGGAATAAATATAAAGATGCCTGTTTTGACTTTGCTAACGTTAGTGCTCTATTATTACGTCCTCTAAGATAAAAACTCGTTACCGTACTTCCAATCGCCATAATAATTCCGAAGAAAGACGTGAACTGCTGGACATAGTAAGGTTACACTAGTAGACGGCACGAACTATTTTGTGCGCGGGGTTAAAATGCGTGCTATATCAACCGACAACACGTGCGGAACAGATAGATGCTGTTATGAGTAGTAAGAAGCTAGTACGCGTACGAATACACACTTTTGCAAATTTGTAGCGAAATGGATGATGATTTAGAACGAAAACGAGCACGCGAAATTTTTATAAACAGACCTTTGGGAGTCTGGATATCATGAAAAAACGACTGAATGTATCTGTTAAATTATTTGCATTGTTGAATGTGTTAAAATTTGTGTTAAAATATGGAACTTTCGAAGCTCATAACTTTCAAGTAATTTTTGTTTTTACTTTTTTGCTTCCATACAAGACTAGATAATGATGAGACAAATTGATATCATTTTTTATTTTGAACTTACATCGTCAAAAAGTGGAGTAAAAGCCAGACTACGTTTGTATGGAAGAATTTTCGACTAGTGTACCCTTAAGCGTTGCCATATCGACCTTGCCTGAGTTTTTCGCAGCCAGTGGATTCCCGCAGTCCTCACCAGGTCATCTTTCAACCTTATGGGAAGCCTTTCGGCCCCATCGGACATCTGTTCGTCGAACAATGGAATATTTAAATTCAACTTATATTCATCGCCTAATTTTTAGAGTTGCTTCTGCCATCTTTGCAATCTGAACAAACATAATGGTTCCACATATCTCCAAAAACACTGAAAATAATGTACTGCATTGTATTGTTAATTTTTTTAACCAAAATGGATGCGAAACTTATTTCAACCATTAGATTCAGAGAACTGTAACAAAATACAACAACATAATCAATAAAACTTAAAAATTAAATGGATGATTTTGTCAATTCTAAAATAGAGTAGTCATGTTTACAATAAAACAAAGCACTTTTTAAATTAAAATGCATCTCTTCCACCATAGAGCAGGCAATAGCCGCAACGGCAGTGAAAAGATACGCCATAAATAATATTCGTGGCCGCAGAATATCTGCTGTGCCGTTCAAATTGTGGCTGTTATAGGCATAGTAAGAATTTTTATGGGATGGCAAATTCTATGATTAAACGGTGACACTTACTGACACGCTTACTTTACATGCAAAGTTTTAACAATTCCGTCTCCAGCAGTGGCCGCTGAGTCGTTTTGATAATTTGAGCTTTCTACCGAATTTACTACCACTATAAATTTAAAATTTAAAAACCCCCGACTCAAAAAACCCTCTAAAAAGTAAGAAATAATATGTACTGGCACACTAGCACTTTACGTTTAAAATACCTAACTACTATTTAATTTTATCCAAGCGTCGTCGCGTCGGGGGACCGCGAAATACCAGCTATTATTTGTATAACAGAACAATTTCTTTATTGCTGGGTAGGTTTTTAAGCCTCTTAAGTTTGGCGGTACCTTCTCTAGTTTCGCGCCTCACACTTATCTACGCACTTATAAAAAAGCCGTGAAGTTACAGTTACAATTTAGTCTTATTATGAAATATGGAAATTAATCTGTCTTTAATTAGATTAACATTGATAAAGTTACTATTAATAGAGTTACCTGAAAATTATTATTGTGTTTTTAGTTACGTACGAACTTAGTTTCATGCATAAACCTATAAATAGATTTGTTATCGTTCTAAATCATGATGCAATGCGTGCGCGCAGCACGCGGATCGGGGTGCAGTTTTCTTGTACTTACATTAATTCTTTATAAATTTTTTGTTGTATTTCTAGCTTAGCGGTCCCCCAACGCGACGACGCTTGGATAAAATTAAATAGTAGTTAGGTATTTTAAACGTAAAGTGCTAGTGTGCCAGTACATATTATTTCTTACTTTTTAGAGGGTTTTTTGAGTCGGGGGTTTTTAAATTTAAAATTTATTTTTATTTCATGCTTTTTAAACTTTATTTACTAGGAGTCACGCTACGATTGACCATTTTTGGGTATAGTTGTCGTTAGGACTTGTTGTAAATATTATTACGGGTAGTGTGGCAGACGCTGGTAATATAATAAAACCACATAAATAATATTATATAGTGGACTGTATTTAAATTGAAGCACAAGGTACATTAATAAAATATATAGGTACGTGTAACACTGGTAGGGTGCGAATGATGACTGACTTAGGATCGTTCACATGAACGGGATGAATGGATTATTATGTATGCTTCATACATAAATTGGCTACTCCAAAGACGAAACCTCTGCTGTAAGTTACTAAGGAGTTGGGTGTCCTGTGATTTCTGGTGATGCCCCAGCATCAGGTCAAGATTATGTATTATGTTTTAGCAATATAATTGAACTGACAGTTTATCTCTCAATCCCCTATCCATCACCAGCACCATCCACCAACAGATCCTGATCACCATCTATCTACAACCCATTCAATGAGACCATTCCAATGAGTCCAAACACGATACCTATGCAGTAGGTTAGCGTGGAGTTGGGTGTGCTGCTGATTCCTGGTGATGCCCCAGCATCAAGTCAAGATTATTATGTTTTGGCAATATCATTGAACTGACAATTTATCTCTCAATCCCCTATCCATCACCAGCACCATCCATCATAAGACCCCGATCACCATATACCTACAACCTATTCAATAAGACCATTCCAATGAGTCCAAACACGATACCTATGCTGTAAGTTAGCGTGGAGTTGGGTGTGCTGCTGATTCCTAGTGATGCCCCAGCATCAAGTCAAGAGTCCATCACCAGCACCATCCACCAACAGATCCTGATCACCATCTATCTACAACCCATTCAATGAGACCATTCCAATGAGTCCAAACACGATACCTATGCAGTAGGTTAGCGTGGAGTTGGGTGTGCTGCTGATTCCTGGTGATGCCCCAGCATCAAGTCAAGATTATTATGTTTTGGCAATATCATTGAACTGACAATTTATCTCTCAATCCCCTATCCATCACCAGCACCATCCATCAAAAGACCCCGATCACCATATATCTACAACCTATTCAATAAGACCATTCCAATGAGTCCAAACACGATACCTATGCTGTAAGTTAGCGTGGAGTTGGGTGTGCTGCTGATTCCTAGTGATGCCCCAGCATCAAGTCAAGATTATTATGTTTTGGCAATATCATTGAACTGTCAGTTTATCTCTCAATCCCATATCCATCACCATCCATCATCAGACCCTGAGCACCATATATCTACAACCTATTCAATGAGACCATTCCAATGAGTCCAAAGACGATACCCATGCTGTAAGTAAGCGTGGAGTTGGGTGTCTTGCTGATTCCTGGTGATGCCCCAGCATCAAGTCAAGATTATTTTGTTTTGGTATTATCATTGAACTGACAGTTTATCTCTCAATCCCATATCCATCACCGGCACCATCCATCATCAGACCCTAATCACCATATATCTACAACCTGTTCAATGAGACTATTCCAATGAGTCCAAAGACGAAACCTCTGCTGTAAGTTATTGAGGAGTTGGGTGTCCTGTGATTCCTGGTGATGCCCCAGCATCAGGTCAAGATTATTATGTTTTAGCAATATCATACAACTGACAGTTTTTACTGACAGTTTATCTCTCAATCCCCTATCCATCACCAGCACCATCCACCATTAGACTCTGAGCACCATATATCTACAACCTATTCAATGAGACCATTCCAATGAGTCCAAAGACGATACTTCTGCTGTAAGTTACTGAGGAGTTGGGTGTCCTGTGATTCCTGGTAATGCCCCAGCATCAGGTCAAGATTATTATGTTTTAGCAATATCATAGAACTGACAGTTAATCTCTCAATCCCATATCCATCACCAGCACCATCCATCATAAGCGCCTGATCACCATATATCTACAACCTATTCAATGAGACCATTCCAATGAGTCCAAACACGATACCTATGCTGTAAGTAAGCGTAGAGTTGGGTGTCCTGCTGATTCCTGGTGATGCCCCAGCATCAAGTCAAGATTATTTTGTTTTGGCAATATCATTGAACTGACAGTTTATCTCTCAATCCCCTATCCATCACCAGCACCATCCATTATCAGACCCTGATCACCATATATCTACAACCTATTCAATGCGACCATTCCAATGAGTCCAAACACGATACCTATGCCGTAAGTTAGCGTGGAGTTGGGTGTGCTGCTGATTCCTAGTGATGCCCCAGTATCAAGTCAAGATTATTATGTTTTGGCAATATCATTGAACTAACAGTTTATCTCTCAATCCCTTATCCATCACCAGCACCATCCACCATCAGATCCTGATCACCATCTATCTACAACCTATTCAATGAGACCATTCCAATGAGTCCAAAGACGATACCCATGCTGTAAGTAAGCGTGGAGTTGGGTGTCTTGCTGATTCCTGGTGATGCCCCAGCATCAAGTCAAGATTATTTTGTTTTGGTATTATCATTGAACTGACAGTTTATCTCTCAATCCCATATCCATCACCGGCACCATCCATCATCAGACCCTAATCACCATATATCTACAACCTGTTCAATGAGACTATTCCAATGAGTCCAAAGACGAAACCTCTGCTGTAAGTTATTGAGGAGTTGGGTGTCCTGTGATTCCTGGTGATGCCCCAGCATCAGGTCAAGATTATTATGTTTTAGCAATATCATACAACTGACAGTTTTTACTGACAGTTTATCTCTCAATCCCCTATCCATCACCAGCACCATCCACCATTAGACTCTGAGCACCATATATCTACAACCTATTCAATGAGACCATTCCAATGAGTCCAAAGACGATACTTCTGCTGTAAGTTACTGAGGAGTTGGGTGTCCTGTGATTCCTGGTAATGCCCCAGCATCAGGTCAAGATTATTATGTTTTAGCAATATCATAGAACTGACAGTTAATCTCTCAATCCCATATCCATCACCAGCACCATCCATCATAAGCGCCTGATCACCATATATCTACAACCTATTCAATGAGACCATTCCAATGAGTCCAAACACGATACCTATGCTGTAAGTAAGCGTAGAGTTGGGTGTCCTGCTGATTCCTGGTGATGCCCCAGCATCAAGTCAAGATTATTTTGTTTTGGCAATATCATTGAACTGACAGTTTATCTCTCAATCCCCTATCCATCACCAGCACCATCCATTATCAGACCCTGATCACCATATATCTACAACCTATTCAATGCGACCATTCCAATGAGTCCAAACACGATACCTATGCCGTAAGTTAGCGTGGAGTTGGGTGTGCTGCTGATTCCTAGTGATGCCCCAGTATCAAGTCAAGATTATTATGTTTTGGCAATATCATTGAACTAACAGTTTATCTCTCAATCCCTTATCCATCACCAGCACCATCCACCATCAGATCCTGATCACCATCTATCTACAACCTATTCAATGACTCCAAACACGATACCTATGCAGTAGGTTAGCGTGGAGTTGGGTGTGCTGCTGATTCCTGGTGATGCCCCAGCATCAAGTCAAGATTATTATGTTTTGGCAATATCATTGAACTGTCAGTTTATCTCTCAATCCCATATCCATCACCATCCATCATCAGACCCTGAGCACCATATATCTACAACATATTCAATGAGACCATTCCAATGAGTCCAAAGACGAAACCTCTGCTGTAAGTTACTAAGGAGTTGGGTATCCTGTGATTCCTGGTGATGCCCCAGCATCAGGTCAAGATAATTATGTTTTAGCAATTTCATTGAACTGACAGTTTATTTCTCCATCCCCTATCCATCACCAGCACCATCCATCATCAGACCTTAATCACCATATATCTACAACATATTCAATGAGACCATTCCAATGAGTCCAAAGACGAAACCTCTGCTGTAAGTTACTAAGGAGTTGGGTATCCTGTGATTCCTGGTGATGCCCCAGCATCAGGTCAAGATAATTATGTTTTAGCAATTTCATTGAACTGACAGTTTATTTCTCAATCCCCTATCCATCACCAGCACCATCCATCATCAGACCTTAATCACCATATATCTACAACATATTCAATGAGATCATTCCAATGAGTCCAAACACGATACCTATGCTGTAAGTTAGTGTGGAGTTCGTTGTCCTGCTGATTCCTGGTGATGCCCCAGCATCAAGTCAAGATTATTATGTTTTGGAAATATCATTGAACTGACAGTTGATCTCTCAATCCGATATCCATCACCAGCACCATCCATCATCAGACCCTGATTACAATCTATCTACAACCTATTTAATGAGACCATTCCAATGAGTCCAAACACGATACCTTTGCTGTAAGTAAGCGTGGAGTTGGGTGTCCTGCTGATTCCTGGTGATGCCCCAGCATCAGTTCAAGTTTATTATGTTTTAGCAATATCATTGAACTGACAGTTTATCTCTCAATCCCCTATCCATCACCAGCATCATCCACGATCAGATCCTGATCACCATCCATCATCAGATTCTAATCACCATCCATCTACAACCTATTCAAAGAGACCATTCCAATGAGTCCAAAGACGATACCTCTGCTGTAAGTTACTGAGGAGTTGAGCGTCCTGTGATTCCTGGTGATGCCCCAGCATCAGTTCAAGTTTATTATGTTTTAGCAATATCATTGAACTGACAGGATTCTAAATTTCAAATCGATTAGACCTATGAAAGTTGCTCATATTTTTACTTCAATTAGTAGAGAGCTGATTATCTTCAAATGGCTGAGAATATTTTCTTAAATCATGGCTAAGAACACTCTCGATTATGTCACCTTTTATATAAAAAAAACTTAATCAAAATAGGTCCACCCGTTTGGACGCTATGATGCCACAGACAGACACACATATACACAGATACACAGATACACAGATACACAGCAACACACCTCAAACTTATAACACCCCTCTTTTTGCGTCGGGGGTTAAAAATGGTTAACGACACACGACAGTCGTAATTTTATGGGCAGCCTAAAGTGCTTATGCAAATAGAATGGTTTTTATTGAATATATTAAAGTAGACACTATTGTCTAATTAAGCCTGAATCGAAATTTTATCGATTCTCCAACATTTAGGGTAATGAAATGTCAAAGCTTCCCGTTCAAATCGAGTTGCTTTTGTTTTTTTTTTTATTTTATGCCCGAATAAATAAAGCATTGATTTTAATTGCTGCATTTATTGAGAGCGAATTGTCAAAGCTTGAGTTTCGAGGATTTTTATTACTGGTAGCATATAAGCGATTCGTAAATACTGTGAAAAATTAGGGGCATTAAACTTTTAAGCTCCTTCTGAGCACTGTTACGTACCGAGAAGTACCTGGTATGTAAAATTAATTTTCAATAATAACTGACTGTTGTTGATCTATTTTCCCTGATATTTTTCAGTCAGAATAAATTATGTTTTGCTTAGTGACACTTTACCGGGATATCCTGCAATTTTACTTTTACATATGTCGATTCTGTATAGTTTCAGCTATAAACACGTATTTTTTATTTTGTTGTTGCTGCAGTAGTTAACTGGATAATAAGTTTTAAGTTGGAAATGGCACGGGGCGATTTCGCGAAAATGTTGCGATAATTTCGCTTGACACAAGATGCTCCCGGAGCGGCGCCGCGCGGACGTAACAGGGTTTGACTTTATTGATGATTTAAAAAGTTCCTTCCTGTTACCATTCAATATGGTTTTTTCACAAGCAGAATTTTAGTCTACAGAGCTGCAACACTAGAACACGAGAGTGCTCTAGTCAAAATTTTAAGAAAATGTATCTTCTGTAATTGCTTTATCTATGATCCGGCGAAGTAATCCTATACACAAATACAGGTTTCATTTTAGATGCCTGGGGCTAAGTTTAGAACCTGGTTTGTTACCTAGGTTGATAGGTTACCGGGGTGTTAAATGTGTTATGCGTATTTATGAAGTAACCAGTAACTTGTTGAATGGCTTGGCTGTTATGAATTTTTAATTTATTGTAGGCGGTTCTGAAAATTTGCTCGATATTTTAGATAATTTCGCTATGAATGAATAAATTAAAGATTCACCTGTTGGCAAAATTCCTGTACCTACCAAGATATTCTAAACTAATAAAACAATAATATGCGTCGACTCCTCGAATCCTCGATCCTAGAACCTCATCCTCCATTTTTAGTTTTAGCGGCAAAAAATTGGTATTGGTACTTTTCTACGTCAAATCCAAAAGTCTACGACAGGTTCACCCTTCCAAAAAATGACTGTGGTATGTGTTGCTTTACCTTTGGTATGCGCAGACCACAGATTGTTCCGAAGTGCAAACTTTACGTGTACTGCATAGTTGACGCATGTCTTGGTACCTGTACCTATAGTCAACATCACAACTTGCTAAGCAATTTAGGTGTCGATATAGTCCTAAACTAAAATTGGCAAAATAATAATAATAATCCTTTAATATTGGCAGGAGATGAAAAATAATGGGACAGAGTGGAAAGCTTTAGGGGAGACCTTTGCTCAGCAGTGGGACAATATAGGTTGAAGAAAAAAAAATAGTCCTAATCATTCAAAGTAGCCATAATTTTCTGATGACTGTTAGCTTGTATCGTCCCACTGATGGACTATCGTAATGAATGCCAGCTTTTTCGATCCAGCGATAACGTGGGCCACTGATCGTTTGTTTGGTGCAGCTCATCCCGCCACACACCTTATTTCAGCTTTCCACATTATTTTGAGCACGCAGTTTTTTAATTATAACTGGGCACACAATCATGCATGTACATAGTCAAAATGCGCCGTGATTAATGTATTTCGTTATGATACGAGTGAAGAATTATTTGAATACGTGATCCTATTCATATCTATATCTGAGATACTATGGCGAATATGTAATGAGGGTTGCAAGTGACTTGGTACCGCAAGACTTTGAAATTGAAAGCCATTTGTGTCATTTGTACCTTTATGTTCTGCTCCTTAGTAAACCATTATACTACTTAGAATGTTTAAGTCTCTAAAGTCAGTACTGCTATTGTAAAAAGTTCACTTGAAACCTCACTAAAGTGAGCTCACAAAATAAGAAAGCGAACTCATTTGTTTTAAATGTTGATTTACTTTTAATACAATCGAGTTCGCGAGTTCAAATCGAGACCGTTCGAATTTTGAAATTACTCGTATGTTTAAAGACAAAACGAAGTCTGTGGAAAAAATATAGAGATTTTTGTTGGCTAGCCTATGTCGAAATTACGGATGACCTCTTCACACCCGCAGTCACAAAATAAAAGAAATAATAGACAAAATACACATTTTAACTTTCGTACAGCAGTTCAATACACTATGAACAAGCGAAAATCAAAACATCATAAAAATACTCTTAAACAAATCAAGCCAAACATTTCTCGGAGCCTATTTATAAAATCTGACGAAAATAAAGATACAATCTTCAACAATGTGTTTTAAAAGTCACACGCTGAGACAAAATGACTAACAAAACGTACATAAATATATAATAATGTTTATGCAAATACGGGCAATAGTATTTGAATTTAATTTAGAAATGGCTTGGAGGTACAAGGGGATTATTATATGGTTATATGCTGCAGGGAGACTTTAGAGCTTTGTCGGCAATTTAATTTTGAGCTGCACTACCATTTTGTGTTACTTGTAAGTTATACTAGTATTTAATGACTTCTATTATCTCTACCTAGTAATAAAGTGGAGTAGGTATAAAATCAAGTTATTTCTACCTACCTAAAATTGGCTTGTCATCAAATTACAAAGATTAGAGATAAAATTGGCTTGCTAAATCACTCTTATAAAAAAAAAACTAGTTTTAATCATTATTTTCCAGCTGCTTCTGAAGAATTTGTAATGGGAAATCCCATTTTTTTCCGATCTCATAGTCATAGCTACACCATGGTGTATCTATGATACACCATAGTGTTTTAACCGACATCATACAATAGTGTAAAAATCCAATTCAAAATCAGTCTCGAATCCATTAATATTATACATTTTATCATAATTAAATTCACAAACAAATACCCATCTAATCTAGACAACAATATTCCTATTTTAATCCCCACATTAAAACTAGGCAATTACGTAAACTAAAACAAAATGGTGGACGGTACACAGAACATTCACACATATCTAAATGTTGCCACCCACAAATTGCGCCCCGAATTCATTCCAGTGAATGGGTAAATATAGCACTATTAAACAAGGCTCTTCATTTCGATGCAGGCAGTAGGGGATTGTAGAGATAGACTGCAGAAGCTCCATTTAAAACTAACTCAACATTACAGCTTTTTATTCCTCCGGTCCTGGCACCTCAGCGGCCGGTAATGGCCAAACTTGTGAGATATATAATTAAACAGTGCACCAGGCACACTAAACTCTCTTTTCCCTGTCATTTCCAAACAACATCGTTTTACATAATAAAATGTATGTTGCCATCGTCTGCTGGTAGTAGTTTACGCTGAACATACCTATAATGTGATTTTTAATTTCGTGGACTAAACTGACATTTGGGGGGTTGTCACTTTATCGTTACATTAAAATAGTGTCGTACCCTAACTATCCTGAGTGATCGAAAGTTAATCGAAAATCGAAGTAGATCGAAAATGAAACTATTTCACGGCATAAAAAAAATAATATGTTTAGAAACTAGCGGCCCATATTTAGTTTCTACTCATTTATATCAGACTTAATTTTATCGATTGCATTTATTTTATTGTTGATTTCATATTTAACACAATAAATGTTCATGTACTATGTGTATGAATACTGTTATATTGAAATATATAACGTTTATATTCATAAAACATTTATTTACACCAATTAGTAAAAATAAATTCAGGAGTCATGTCACATCGATTCGATGAATCACTTATGATTGAGCCTTACCTACAACACTATGCTCCGGCGCTTGCAACATTTAAAAAAAATAAGGTCAATAGCAGCTGTCAGTTTAGTCCACGAAATTAAAAATCACAGTATAGGTCTCTCCAAGCGACCTATAGATCGCCATTTAAATCAAATCTCGACTGATCTCATCCAGCTGCTACGATTTACTCTGCCAGATTGTCATCCCACCGACCCAGTGGGCGTTTAGTAGAACAACCTATGATAATACGAGTACATTTGCTAATTCGTGGTATCGATTCGTGTACGTCCATTACTTATCGAGACCGGTCCACGCACGTTAAGTCTTTAGTCCCAGCCGTCACTTGTAGATCTTTGACATTCGATACGGCTAGTAATAAGCCTGAGAATCTGACAACCGATCGTGTCGTAATACCTAGTAACTGGGGGTCAGGTAGGCAGTCGCTCCATGTATATTCAGCTGTTTCCAGTTAGACTGGAAGCCGATCGGCACACCTAGTAGGAAAAAGGCTATGCAGATGATGAAGATGCTGTAATTGGCCTAAGTGGCACTTCTTCAATTGTCTATGTAGTTGCAGCTGTGTTAACTTTTGCACTTTATGTTCTCCCAGTGGGTTAGTTATTAAGGTTGGAATAATTATTGGTGATTTCATTAGAACTGAATTTTAATTTGGTTACTGATTCACTATTTATTTATGCAGTTCATTATTGTTTGGGAATTTGTTCAAACTGTTTTGAGCTATTTGAAATTTAAATGGGTTGAAACCCATTTACCTATATTTCACATATTCTACAGCTGGGAAAAGTTCTGTCTCTCTTTCCTACACATTTCTACTCTCTACTATTGCGAACAAGTCATGTCGGTAGCAATCAATGTCGTCTCTCCTTTGAAAATATTTAAATGTTTAAACTTCAAAGTAATACAAACATGTAAAATAGGCAGGTTCGGCCTTAATTATTCGCAGTATTCAGATTTCTAGGACAAAGCTAGAATAATATTCAAGTTATCAAGTACAATTTTATTATTTCGGTTCAACTTTCATATCAGTATTTATTTCGACTTTAGCCCGTAACCGATTAACATTTTTAAATTCCATCCAGCGTTTCTTTGTACATATGAAATGAAAATAGTTTGGCAAATCTTCTGTCGTCTACAATATTGAAAAAAAAAACTGAAAGTGGTAATATTTTGCGGGAAAAGAAAGAAAAGTAGTAATAATTCCGAGTGACGCAGCGTGTTTTTATGAAAATAGTTTAGAAAATCTTCTGTCGTCTACAATATTGAATAAAAACTGAAAGTGGTAATATTTTACGGGAAAAGAAAGAAAAGTAGTAATAATTCCGAGTGACGCATTGTGTTTTTATAGCACATAGGTACGTTACGCAAAATACGCGCTTAGTCGTGGAGTTGCGGAAACCAGCCCGTTTTAACCTAACTAGCACATAGGTACCTGTTTATTTATTTTTCCAGATTATTTCGTGCTCTTTTCCGTTCTCGTTTAAAGAGAGTCTAAATACTTGAACTAATTTAACAAAATTATAACGTTCTTTCTCAAACGAATATTTCTGAGAAGTCTTTGTAAACTATAATGGACTCCCCGAATAATATAAAAATATTCTTTATTTAATTAACTTTTTGTCTAGCTTTTAAATTAATTTTATGCTTCGTGTCGTATGTACACTTACAGGTTGTTTTATTTTAGTTGTAGAGTTTGTTTTGTGTCAGTTTATACTCTACACACTACCGCTACTACTACACTGCTTTGGTTTGATCTTTTTAGGGTTCCGTACCCAAAGGGTGAAAACAGTAACTCTGTTTGAGAAGTACAAGAGACTCGTTTCAATAAGAAATTTTACATCTATTTATGAATTAGATATTGTAGCGGTTTATTTTGGGGAGTGCACTTGGTACCGGACACTAACTTGTTTTATTTAAACATATTTATTCAATTATAATAGACATTCATAAATCATATCACATTACTGTCTTCTCTTACTTGCAGTGGGACAGTAACAGGCTTTTAATATTATTATATTGACGGTACCAGGACTAGTAATAGTAACTGTGCAGCTCAATCCTATATCATCAAAATTACAACAATAATAACACATCATAAATCTTCAAAACGCCATAAAACAATACCAAACTAAATCACAGATAAACCCATGTCATGAAAACCCACGATAAAATCCTATAAAATCAGCAGGCCTTATTGTCACCATATTGTTATTAAAGCCAACAGAAATGCTTGGTTTGGCTTCTTAGGCTCAGTTTACACTGGATTTTGAATTTAGAACACGCTTTTTAAGATACGCAATATAGAACTTTGGAAACTACACATAAAGTAACACATTTCAGTGAGAGAATTCGAATACACCGATGTGGAATTTAAAATGTATTTGAAGTAAATAAAGTTTAATACTGTACCACTATTTTAAAAAGTGCGGGTAGCTTCACGTCTCGGTGTGAGGTATCTCTTACCATGGATAATCCTGGTCCGGGTCAGTTTATGATGAAATTATAACATAAAACGGTATGTATGGGTTTGACTTAATAGGGGTACTCGATCGGTAGTCAAATTTTCTTGTGGAATATGTAAAGTGGTCGTGCAGGATTTTTATTTGTCTGGTTATGGTTGATGGTATGATCACTCATTTTAAAAAGTTATTACATATTTGGATACAAAAAGCGCAGCTATTTATTTTTAACGATTTTACTGCTTCTGCTGATCTAAATAAATCAAATATATTTCTTATAATATTTTCAACACCACAAAGATTTACAAAAAAATGACATAATACGTAACATAACATCACGCCATTACAGTTAAATAAAAGGGTCAGGTGAAATATACCATCTATTTTTGAATCACTATTGGTTACAGCTCCAGTTTTTTGTCTGTATTTATTAGCTGTAAGTCTTCCATGTACTGAAATAAATAAATAAAATATTTATTCTAACATTAATAAAATATACAGAAAGCTGAAACTTAATAGCGGCCTGGAACACTAAGAGAGTCGCGTGTAGTAGTATTAATAATATGTTAACCACAGTCAGTGAATCGTAACTCAGTGTTATTAAACATAACTTTATACGAGAGAGTATCACGAAGATGTCACTTTGTAGTGTTAATAGAGTTGTTCGGGTTTAGAGGTGTGATGTATCGATGGTTTTTATTGCTATAAGCTCCTGGGATACGAGCTTGTTTAATGTAGTAATTTATTATGAGTTCGCTGATTTTGAAAGTCAGGGATTTTGTTTAGATCAACACAGGTTCATTTGACACACGTTCAAGTAATTTCATGACAAACGAAGTATTGTCATGAAATTACTTGAACATGTGTCGAGTTAGTTGTGAGTAGTTTATTTAAATGTATGTCTATTTTAAGTATTGTACATATTTGTGTACACATTTTCAATAGGAATTAATTCTTTTTTCATTGTTGACTGGTAGAATGCCTCAGGCAGTAAGTCCGCCTTTGTACCTGTATGTTGCATGAAGTTTTAATAAATAAACATAATTAAGCGCATTTTCAAACTAACTTAATACAAAATCTAAAACCACATCAACTTTTTAGATGCCACATAATTATGTAGGTACCGATAAAAGAAATAAAAGATATTCGCTAGTTACAGTAAAATCTGGCATAAACTAAAGCTTTTCTACGGAAAAGCATTGGTTAAAATCCATATGTTCCGCATCTTTCTCCATTTACGATTAACCTGGAGTATTGGTACAGTATGCCAAAAACTTTTTAAGACGAACAATGCATCAATTAAAAAATATTAGGTTATCTTAATACTGTGTGCAAAATCCTAACTAATATTTATCTTTAATTACATTAACGACATACACCATTTATGGATTGAAGACTATATTCGAATCTCTGTAAACTAATCAAAACGGGCCGTTCTAGAGCCTCTTAATTCGGAATTCTAAACCATTTTGCTTATCAGCTTTCTTTACCCCCTATCGCATGGTTTTTAGAGTTCCGTACCCAAAGGGTAAAAACGGGACCCTATTACTAAGACTCTGCGATCCGTCTGTCTGTCTGTCTGTCGAACTGTCAGAATTCAATTCTTGTCTGCCTGGTGATAACCAGGCTTTATCTCATGAGCCGTAAAAGCTAGACAGTTGAAATTGTCACAGATGATGTATTTCTGTTGCCGCTATAACAACAAATACAAAAACAGAATAAAGCAAATATTTAAGTGGGGCTCCCATACAACAAACGTGATTTTTTTGCCGTTTTTTACGATAATGGCACAGAATAAATAATAGTACAAGAACAAAAGAGTCGGAGAGTCGGTCTAGGGTTGTCGGCTTGCCGCTGCTACTTTAATATTCAACGTCAACCTTTTTTGTACCTACTTAGGTAGGTACCTAATTTTTAGTATTTCGCACACCTATTCATTCTTTTAGACACCCCAAAAATGCTTTTTTTTTTAATCTCGTTCTCATTATGCACCTACTACCGACAGTTACAGAGTATTTTGTAATGATTTAAATACAACAAAATAGCTGATCTTTCAACATCTTTTGGAACTGTAAAATAATATCGATTTCCTGTTCTTTCCTTTATTTAAACACCCGTAATAAAAAAAGTCGGAGGATACGTCTGGTTTTAGTCAGCTAGCTCGCGAAGATGTATCCTCCGACAGCACTGCATGATTTTCTCCTTGTTTACGTCTTTTTAGTTCGCTTTCAAGCAGTCGGGTTTTTTGATTTTTTTAATTAACTTTTTTTATTTATAACTGTTTTAGTTATTTTTTTTTTAAACTAGGTACATTTAAACATATAAGTATAATATATTTTTGAAATCACCTCTTAAAATCCTTTATTTTGATACCCCACACGATAGGTTTAGAATTAAAAAAAAATTTGGCCCCCACAATATGGCGCCCAAATACCGCCATTTTCCTATTTTCCAATTTGACGCGGGGTTATGACGAATCGATTGACGTAAGAACCATCAAAATCGGCCTACGCGTTTGGTCTCTAGAACGCCACATAGGAACAAACTTACATACATACATACATACTTACATACATATTTAAATACATACATACATAGACTGATAAACACATTACCCTCCTTCGGCAGTCGGGTAAAAAACAACTGTATCTTTTATAGGAATCATTATAAGATCGTTTAGAACTCATCGTTCTTTGCAAAAATCATAGTAGGTACTAATAATAACCCGGCTAGCATGCGAGCCGAGCGGTAAGCGGCAACCTACTGCGATTTTCCTTTTCACAAGGCGCGCCGGCCGATCGTACCTAACCTACGGAGTGACACCCTCCTGATAATGGTACGGAACCCCTCGTGCGCGAGTCCGACTCGCACTTGGCCGGTTTTTTTCGTTTTCTACACATCAAATACGTATTTAGATTTAATACCGCCCAAAGGCATTATTTGCCAGTTCTTAGAGTTCTCCTCATTTTCGCGAAAATATTTAACTGCCAGCTAATCCATCTGTGTTTCACCCTGACACGAATCCATCTTTGCTGGTATTCCGTCCTCAGGCTCCCAAGGACAACATCTTTAAAGGACGTCGACGTGATCTGATTTTTAACAGGCGTTAAAGCCACATTGTTTATAAAATTGTTAAGGAGCCTGTTTTATGTTGGTTTTTGATGAGGTATTGATCTAGTTTATGGCTTTCTTTCCTGGCATTGTTAAGTGATGAGCACTGTATGGAGTTTTATAAGTCGCCCAATATTTTCCATGTTCCCATACCAGATACAGAATATCGGTTGCGCCATGTTCTTAGTTTGAAAATCCATGTGACAGTCAACGCATTAATTTAAGTTAGGTATTATTGCCAATGCAGTTCCAAATCTAGGTTCCATCACCGGGCCATCCACACATGGTGTTACTAAGGATTTTTAACCGGGTTCTAATATAAATCAATGGTTAACTCCTTCTTAAAATCAAAATATTCTATCAGAAACTAGCTTTGACTAAAATAACAAATGCAACCTTTACTTAAGTTTTTATCTGAATAAATAAGATTCTTGAAAGTTTTAGTTTATTATCTCAACCGTAGCTCAAGGCACAGCCTTTACTTTTAACGAGAAACAATTACACTCATTTAAAAGCTGATATTTTCTCACTAAAAGCAAAAGATCAACTAAATTCACTTATTTGGTTCAGTACTTACAGAGAATTAAGCTCAAAGCTAAGTCGGCCGCGCATAGCAGGCTGCTTGAAATTAAAGTAATGCTTGAATTAATGTTATGGTCGGAGAGGCAGATTTTTTTGTCGCACAAATTTTTGTCTCGTTATTGTACATAGTCTTTAAAAAGGGATTTTTATATTGTTTATCACGAAACTACTGGGTGGTTTTTAGTTATTAGAAA